>CM068753.1:8573739-8636682 GCA_035084275.1 Hydrolagus colliei
TGCAACAAGAATCCATGGAGATCTAACAACATCTGATTATCCATCCTCTGTTATTGAAGACATGTATTTTGCTGGATGCCACGGTACTCAGACAGAGGAGGAGGAGAATGATGATGATGATTACAGGAAACAATCAGATACTGATGATTGAGCGAGTGAAGAAACCTCCCAGAGGCGAGACATCAGTGGCCAAGAGGAAGATTCCAAAGCCAAGAGAGAGAAGAGAAGAGAGAGTCCGAGAGCTTACTGTCTATCTCTAACCGTGGGCGATGGAGATACGAAGATCAGTGACTGGAAGAATCATGGTGAGGAGTGAGTGAGAAAGGGAGCTGGAGGAGAGAGGGAAAAAATGGCAGAAAGCAAAGAGCCCAAAGAGGAAGGTCTGGGCACAGATACAGACAAAGTAACCATAGCAACAGACACAGGAAGCTGTTGAGGAAAAGATGGAAGATTTAATATGGGAGGTTGCTTCAGTGCAAAAGGATACACAAGAGTGTGTGTGTGAGTTTTTTTTAAAAAAGTCTTCCCTCTCACAGATGCTAAGTTTCCAGGGGATGAAATTGCGTCAAACTTCAAACAGGAAACCAAGAATGTGAACAAACACAACAGGAAAGGGGAGAGGAGGAGGTCAGTGAGGTCCTGAGGTGTTGAGTTTAGAGTGTTGTGAGGAGACAGTAAAGGAGTGGCGTAATCCACTAGTGTTATGGATTGAGAATCAATATGTATGTGGTGGTGGGGTGGGATATATAGAGTGAGTGTATGTATGTGAGGGAGTATAAACAGTAGCCCAGTGTATGTGTGCAGCAAGTGGCCAGTGTGTGTGTGCGTGCCCTATTTGTGTGTGTGTGTGTGTGTGAGGGAATATGGTGTGTTATTGCTCTGTGTTTGCTGGCTGGGGTGAGGTTTCTTTGCTCTGCTCGCCTCGCAGTGTGAATTTTTGTATTTGTGTTGCTTCTTCTTTTGAGCAAAAACTTCATCGTTAATTATTATTTCACATGAATCCATTTCACTGTTGTTTTCTCTCCTGTTCCCCACCCCACAACCCCATCTCCCAACTCCACCTTCCCACCCGCCCCTCCCAACACCCTCTCTCTCATTCCATTCTTTGTTTTTCCTTTTTCCCCATGGTTTAGAGCACCCTCCTCTCCCCCCCTCTCCCCCGCTACCCTCCCCCACTGCCCTCCCCCAGCCACCAGACCCCTCAGAGGCAGTCGGGGAGATGACTGGCAATGCAGTTGGTAACACCAATCCCAACCTGCTCAACGGTACGTTCCTCAGCAACGCGATCCCATCCTGGGCCGGTCTCTCTCCTCCTTCTCTGTCTGCACCGAGGTTCTGATCTGCACACACTACATACTGTACAGACAGCTCCTCCTACACACTGTATAGATAGCCCTCCCCTACACACTGTACGCACTATATGCTGCATACATAGGAACAGGAGTAGGCCATTAAGCCCATACTGTACACTGTAAATTGAAACCTTGTATGAGAAATGTGTGCCTGATGAGAAGCCCTGGTACGGTGCAATCTACTCACAGGAACACACACACCACACACACTATACACACCACACACATACTATACACACCACACACACACACAGCGTGAGGGCCCCTGGTTTGATGGTGTCCCAACGAGCGACAGGGAGAAGTGATGATAGCTGATCAGGGTTTCACAGCAGAAAATAATCTGATTCTGACGCTCCCATCGAAGCCAGTGTTGGAAAAGCCACACTCACCCTGCTCACTATCACCACACTCGCCCTGCTCACTATGGTCACACTCACACTGTTCACTATGGTCACACTCAATCTGCTTGCTATCGTCACACTCACTCTGTTCACTATGGTCACACTCACCCTGCTCACCATTGTCACACACACCCTACCTTGTCCACTATAGTTCCAGTTGTCGCATCTCAAACCATTTACAATGCGTGTCCAGCCCTAACATGTTGCAGACGTATTGTAATGATATTTGCATATGTGGGGTTTGTGGCTGGGAGCCCTGGGAGGGGGAGCGAGGACTGGGGGAGCCGGTGTGGGGGGTGGGGGGTGGAGGGGTCCTGGGGGAGCTGGGGGATGGGAAGCCGGGGGAGTCAGCTGCTATATCAGCGTCTGCTGGGCCGTCTGTGTCTCTGTCTGTCTCACTGCCTGAGCTCACGGACTGGATGTGGAGATCTGGAGTTGCTCTGTAAATCCTTCCCCACACGCCATGTACATGCTCCCACACATACACACACATTGCTCCCACACACACACATCGTTCCCACACGCAATGTACAGGCTCCCACACACATGCCGCTCCCACACACACATGCTCTTACACGTGTAATGTACACACCTACATATATGTATGTAACCTTTACCCTCACAGACACTCACAGTCTTACTCAGACACACTCGTATGTATACTCGCACAAACCACTCACACACACACACTCTCTAGTCTGAGGTACGGAAATCTGTATGTAATATGCAGGTATATAAACTGACTCCTGAGACAACAATAACCTGAGGGACTCACTACGCTACCATTTGAGATGTGATTAATATTTAATACCAAAAACTGATCCCAGAATCATGTCCTTTCGCAGAGATTCCAGTAACTGCTAGGGATGCAGAGAAACAGAGAGGAGTTAAGCAGTGCAGTTAGTATGATAGGAGCAGTGCTGTGTGTGTGTGTGACCAAGCTATCCTGGCTCAGTCTATACCAGTCTAGCTGTTCAGTGGGAGAAGTCAGTATGGAGACCACGGCACAGCCTGAACAATATATACAGGTAACGCAGATAAGAGATTGCAGAATTATCTAACAACACGAGCGAGGATTTATATAACTGAGGAGATGTTAGGAGGAGGCCCTGTCGGTCTCCTCCTCTGCTGTAAATGTCTGTGATTGTTTGTGGTCAGTAAGATAGGTCCATGATTATTTTCAGATTTTTTTCTCCTGAAACCACCTATCTGGTGTTCATGACAATGTGTCCATTGCAATATCTGTCCCTCATTCAGTCTCAATATTGTCATGTCACCTGTGGGCACTGAGCAGGTCCAGTTGCTGTTCAACAAAGCCTTTTCCTCTCGAGTTGATGGCTTGTGGATTGGTGAGTCGGTTGGAATTTTAGCCGAGCCGACGGGTGGTGTCACTGGACAGGAACAGGCTGCGTAGTTGTCAATGTTCTAACACTCAAGTACATCGCTGCTCATTCTGGGCTGTTTAAAGGTCCCATTGTCCACTGTCGTGTGCTGTGTTTGTCACTTTGCCTGCGGGCAGTGTCTCAAGTGGTGACTTGTTCACTGTTTGTTTCTGTTCTGTTTGTTGTACCCTTTTCACCGTAGGCAAAATGCCAGATGGAAATGTGGAGAACAGCCAGGACAAAGGTAATGTGCTGCCCTGTCCCTCGTCTCTTGTCTCTGTCCAGCTCGTTTTTCTCAGCTCACGCCTCACACAACCTCATTTCTCTCTCAGCTCCACCGCCTCTGAATCAATCAATCAATCAAAACTTACATTTGTATAGCGCCTTTCACGTCGGGAGGATGAGAGGACCTGTACAGTCAGGTAGCGACAAGAGCAGGTGGGGAGGGGTCGGGGCAGGATGAAGGAGAGTAGGAAAATTGACTGTATATTCGTGGGCGAATCTGTACAGAGTCTAAACCGTGTAAGTGACTCGCTGACTGACAAACGCAATACAAGCTGACATTACTACAGCGCCTTTCATATCAGGAGGACACGTTAACTCACCTGACTTGGAACCCAAGCTGGGGGGGGGGGGCTGCCGTGGGTGGGGTGGGAGGGGGGGTTGGGGCAGTAGGGGGGATATGTGTCACTAAGGTAAGGGGTAAATACACAGTCACTACACTTTTCAGTAAATGGCAGTGAAGGCTTCTTATTGACATGATAAGGCACTGTTTCAAATGCGGGGATTATTCTTATTGATGTTGGTTTGGTGTCACGAATGGCATAAGGGGCATTAACTCGACCCCTAGACTCTTCTCTGTCAATCTTGACTCTTCTCCTGGTGGTTAGATCATCTCACAGATGTTTGTGAGACGTTGCTGTGCGCAAATGCGACTGTCGTGTTTACCTGCAAAATCCCCCAAAGCAGCCGCTGCACGTGATGGCAATTCTCTGCGAGGCGTTTGAAACGCTTTGCGGTGATCGGCAGCGAACAAAATGGAAAGGTTTTTCTTGTAGATGTGGCTCGGTGTGCGAGAGCCTGACCCGCACAGGCCCTCAGTCCTGACCTCTGCTCCGTGTTTAACTGGCGGCTAATCACCCTTGTTCACTTTTAGCCAAGAAACAAGACAGCGCGGCAGCCATGGAGATGCAGCCACTGAAGAGCGCCGAGGGAGGGGAGAGCGACGAGAAGAGGAAAACAAACACCACCAAAAAAGAGAAGTCAGTCCTCCAGGGCAAGCTCACCAAACTGGCTGTGCAGATCGGCAAAGCAGGTGAGAGGGGCTTAGCCTAGGCTACTGGGGCGCGGAGGGATGGGGAAGTGGGGGAGTAACCTGGGGAGTGGCGCTGGAGGCCGGGGCCAGGGCTGATAGAAGCCGTATGGGTGATGTGAGCTGTGTCGCTGAGCTGTCTCTCTGCCGTGCCACAGGGTTGGTGATGTCGGCCATCACGGTGATCATCCTGGTGCTCTACTTCTCCATCGACACCTTTGTGATCCAGAAGCTGCAGTGGCTCCCCGAATGCACGCCCGTCTACATCCAGTTCTTTGTCAAGTTCTTCATCATCGGAGTCACTGTGTTGGTGGTGGCTGTGCCGGAGGGGCTGCCGCTGGCGGTCACCATCTCCCTGGCCTACTCCGTCAAGGTGAGCAGCCGGGGCTGGGGTGTGGGTGACTGGGCAGTTGGTTTGTTGGGTAGCTAATAATAATAATAATAATCCTTATATTTGATTATAGCACTTTTCACAACTTATCGACGTCTCAAAGCGCTTCACAGAATATACTGTAAAGTGAATTGACTGTATATTTTTGGGCCAAACGCGGCAGCCGAGTGCGCACAGCAGTGTCCCACAAACAGTTCTGGATTGAAAATGATCCATTTTTATTATTGCGGGTTTCTTTTGGTTGGTTTGGCAGTGAGGTCATTGGAAGTTTTTTTTATTTGTCCGATGTACCAATCACTGACCATGTGCTGACCTCCTCCTCTGCCCAGAAAATGATGAAAGACAACAATCTGGTTCGACACCTGGACGCGTGTGAGACCATGGGCAACGCCACGGCCATCTGCTCAGACAAGACGGGGACACTGACCACCAACAGGATGACCGTGGTGCAGGTGTTCATCGCCGACAACCACTACAAGGAGTTGCCGGACACTGACGCTCTGTCAGCCAAAACCCTGGACATCCTCATCAATGCCATATCCCTCAACTCTGCCTACACCAGCAAGATCCTGGTACGTCCATCTGGGAGAGGCGGGCAGTGGGGGGCGTGGGTGGGGGCTACATATGGGTGAGGTACGTGTGATTTATTTTGGTCGCCCGGATGTCTGACACACTCTGTGTGTTAACTGTGCATGTGTGTGTGTCCTGATTTGCACATCAGGATAACTGATGCAGAATTCTAGGATTTTGAAGATATCTTGGTTATTTCCAAATCTGTGTTTATGAGCAGGGATCTGGGGTCATCCCCACTGTAACTCTCTACTTTCACCCCATTCTCTCTGTCTCTCTCTCTCCCCACGGTGTCTATGCTGATGCTCCCTCCTCCACTGGAGCTCTCTAACTCTGCCCCACGCACTGAGCTGTTCCACACCCAAAAAAAACACGTTGGTGCTCAACCATTTCTGTGCAGTTCTCCTATTCGATACCTGTTGGGCAACGCCCTTGTTACTGTCAGGTTTACTGCCACTGCCTGTGTGGGAGCTGGAGATTAACACGGAATCTGTCAGGACCAGCGGGCTGGGGCTCGGCAGTGAGCGAGGGTTATATAACGCCTGTCGACACAGGGAGACTCCACGGTGAAAACCACATTCCTCCATCTGTCAGTGACGCTCATCAGCAGTGACCTGCTGCATGGCTCGCTCTCAAGGACAAACAATGAGATACTAATAGTCCTTGCATTTGATACAGCGCCTTCCTCACGTCGTTGAGACATCTCCAAGCGCTTGTACACTGTACTGTAAAATGGAGTGTTTTATGTCCATGTATTTTGTGGGTGAAACACAAACACCCAGAGACGGTTTCCTGCCCCCAGCTCCCAGCCACCAACCTCAAGCCCTAACTCCAGCCACAGCCTCAATTACAGCCCCAGCACTGACCCCAGCCCCACACTCAAGCCCCAACCCCTAGCTTCGTAATTCAGAGAATTGGTGGGGTCTGGTGGTGTGTATCAGTATGTTTGGGGGGATGTGAGTCTGTATGTGTGGCATATGGTGTGTGTGTGCGTGTGTGCTGGGAGTCTGGTAGGACAGGACAGATGGCTGAGACATGGATCTGTTGGACAAGGTATATGTGTTGCCCTCTCTATCGCCCCTCGCTCCCTCCACCCCTGCAGTTGGTTTGTGCCCCAATGTTTGTGCTTTTTGTAGCTGTGCACCTTCGGCAAGTCACTTGTTGGCTGTGCCAGGGCCTGTGCCGGGGGTTGTGCCGGGGGCTGTGGCTGGGCTGGGCAGGGCCAGGCTGAGCTGGTGACTGTCAGCACAGCCCTGGCTGACAGATGGAGGGAGGGGGGAGTTGCAAGTCTCTCTGTGACTCGGGGACAGGGAATTTGATGCTTGGTTAAGTTCAGCACCTGTCTGTCAGCTCCGTGTCCTCACACACACCGTGTGTCCTGTCCACCGTGACGCAGACCCAGCCTGGCTCTCACTGCTTCTCTCCTCAACGCTGACGTACACTCGGGGGAAAATTTCTAATAACAATTAAATAATAAGTTTGATCCGTTTTACAGTGAAGCACTTTGAGACGTCTCAAAGACGTGCTAAGGCAAGGACAGTCACTATAATAGTACAGTAATCCCTGCGTTTGATATCTAGCACCTTATCACACTGTAGCTCTCCCTGTTTATACTGTACTGTGAATTCTGTGGAGGATGGAAACGGCCTGATGGTGAAGGGCAGAGCCACTGGGAGCAATTTATAATCAACGTCTACAGATTTAGACTATTCCCTGAAACAGGAAGCAGCAAACTTGTCTCTCATTCCCAGGGACACCAGGTCACCATTTCATTCCTGGTAATTAGCTGAGGGGGAGGGTGGGAGTGGGAGGGTGGGTGTCCCTCTTGCGAGGCTGTTTGTGCTGCACTAATTACTGTGTGTGTGTGTGTGAGGAACACTGGCTCCTGCAGGGCAAAGCAGCGATTTTAGCAAGGGAGGGTTTGCTGGTGTACGCTGAGCAGTGTGTCTGCTCCAGGCATTCTAATGTGCCGTGCGTTTCACTGCTCATCTGTGCCTTTCACACTCTGAGATCTAATCCTAAATTCACAACTTCTCATTCCCCACTCAATCACTCACCGCGCACGCTCGCTCGCTCAGTCACTCGCCCCACACACTCACTCGCCCGCTCAACTCGTACACTCACCTTACTCGAGCTCCTAATCACTCGTTCACCCAAAACACTCACTCACTTGCCTCCCTCACTCACTTCATTCACTCGCGCGCTCACTCACTAACCCGCTCACTCACACCCTCGCTCACACACCTCACTCAATCGCACTCTCCGTCCCTCTCTCGATTGCTCGCTGTCCCATCGCCCCCTCCTGTCTGGCTGGCTGTGGGCGGAGGCTGACTGGTGCACTGTGTGCTTCTGTGCAGCTACCAGAGAAAGACGGGGGGCTGCCTCGCCAGGTGGGCAACAAGACGGAATGTGGGCTGCTGGGCTTCCTGCTGGACCTGAAGAAAGATTACCAGGTCGTCCGCGACCAGATGCCAGAGGAGAAACTCTATAAGGTTTACACCTTCAACTCCACCCGCAAATCCATGAGCACCGTCATCAAGATGCAGGACGGCAGCTTCCGCATGTACAGCAAAGGTGCTTCGGAAATCATCCTGAAAAAGTAATTACATTTCTGCTCTCTCTCTCTCCCAATGGTGTCTGTGCTCTTGCTAGTTTCCCCCCCCACCACCACTGGAGCTGTCTACTTTAACCCCATTCCCTGCTCTCGCTCTTTCTCCCCACCGTGTCTATGCTGGTGCTTTCTCTAACGCTAGCCCATTGCCTGTCTGGTTGATGGTTGACATGAGTTGGCTTTACTCTCAGGTGTTCCCGGGTCCTGAATCCGGCTGGCGAGGCCCGCCTATTCCGGCCTCGAGACCGGGACGACATGGTGAAGCAGGTGATCGGACCCATGGCGTGTGACGGACTGAGGACCATCTGCATCGCTTACCGGGACTTTGCCGAGACCCCCGAGCCCGAGTGGGAGGCAGAGAACGACATCCTGAGTGACCTGACCTGCATTGCAGTGGTCGGAATCGAGGACCCTGTCAGACCTGAGGTATGTCCGTCATTGCACTGCGAAGCTGGGAATCCTCCTCATAAATAACAGTCATGTACATTGAATACAGAGGCTCATCACTTGGCTGAGATGTCTCGAAGCGCTTAAACGGATAAACTGTAAAGTGTAGTGACCGTGTTTCACGGGTGCTGCCATATGAGCCAAGGCCTTCTTCGCCCTTGCCTCCCGGGTGGGGTAGTTTGTGCCACGTTTACCAGCCGGTGGTTTGTGTGGCAGGTGCCGGAAGCCATCAGGAAGTGCCAGCAGGCCGGCATCACCGTCAGGATGGTCACCGGGGACAACATCAACACGGCCAGAGCCATCGCCATCAAGTGTGGCATCATCCACCCCGGGGAGGACTTCCTGTGCATCGAGGGGAAGGAGTTCAACAGGAGGATCCGTAATGAGAAGGGAGAGGTGAGGCCCAGGGTGGAGCTGCACGGGGGAGGCCCAGGGGGAGACCCAGGGTAGAGCTGTGCGGGGTAGAGGCCCAGCGTGGAGCTGTGTGGAATGAGGCTCAGGGCGCAGCTATGCGGTGTGAGGCCCAGAGTGGAGCTGCGCGGGGAGGCCTATCTTTGGAAAGACTAACCTTTTTTCTCTTAACATTCCAGGTCGAGCAGGAACGAATCGATAAGATCTGGCCTAAGCTGCGTGTGCTGGCTCGCTCCTCCCCCACCGACAAGCATACCCTGGTCAAAGGCAAGTCACCACAGCTCCGCTCGTCAGTCAGGCAGGCAGAAGGGAGGGGATGACTGGCCGGGATGGGGGAGTGGGTGGCTGTGACGGGCAGTGGAGAGGGGGTGGCTGTGATTTTGCCGGGCAGTGTGGCTGGTGTTACAGTGTGTGAGTTGACCCCTTCCCCCCGGTGTTGTTACAGGGATCATTGACAGTACGGTGCTGGAGCGGAGGCAGGTGGTGGCGGTGACGGGAGACGGGACCAACGATGGACCGGCCCTGAAGAAGGCGGATGTTGGGTTTGCCATGGTAATCATGCCCTCCCTCCTCTCCCCATCCTCCTCACCCTCCCATCCCCTCCTCACCCTCCCATCCCCTCCTCACCCGCTTCTCTATCCCCTCCCCAGTCAGGGCAGGGCAAAGACATAAACGCACACAATAATCATCATATCTCCGGTCTCGTACTCTCCCACCCCACACACACAGCAACCCCCCCACCCCCCCGCACACATACATTTCACACATCATACACACCTACACACACTGTAAACACTGACTGTAATGGAGGTCAAAGCCCAGTCCAGCTGTTATTCTCTCTCTCTCACACACACACACACACACACACACACAGACACACTCAGGAGGGCATTCAGCTGGTTACAGTAACACAGATACACAGAGACTGTGATTACGATGTGTGGGTGAGGGCTTCTGACTGACTGTGTTGTGGTTTGTGGCTGTTTCAGGGCATCGCTGGGACTGATGTAGCCAAAGAGGCTTCAGATATCATCCTGACGGATGATAACTTCAGCAGCATTGTCAAGGCTGTCATGTGGGGTCGCAACGTGTATGACAGCATCTCCAAGTTCCTGCAGTTCCAACTGACGGTCAATGTAGTGGCCGTGATTGTGGCTTTCACCGGAGCCTGTATCACACAGGTCAGAACCTGTCACACACACACTCATATACTCACCTATACATACACACTTATACACGTACACACAGGCACAGTTACACACACAGACACACATATACAGACACACACTTACACAGATACACTCACAGACATACAGATCCATATAAAGACACACACACAGCGACACAGAGACAGACACACACAGATGTACACACGCACACAGATCTAATGTGCTGTGTGTATGTGTGTGTGGGTGTGTGGAGTGTATGTTAATGTGCTGCCCTCTTGTGCTTAGGATTCTCCTCTGAAGGCTGTACAGATGCTGTGGGTGAACCTGATCATGGACACCTTTGCTTCTCTGGCTCTGGCCACCGAGCCGCCGACCGAGTCTCTGCTGAAGAGGAAACCGTACGGCAGGAACAAGCCCCTGATCTCCCGCACCATGATGAAGAACATCCTGGGTCACGGGATTTACCAGCTCATCACCATCTTCACTCTGCTCTTCGCAGGTAGGTCTTCAGCTCCGTCCTGACCTACAACAGTCACAGCAACCACCACAACAACAACGACTACCGCACCGCTCTGCCCTGCGCTCTCTCCGAGACGCTGCGGGGAAGTGCTGTATAAATACCTGTTGCGGTTGTAGCGTTTGTAGACCTCCGTGGTTAGAGCACTCGCCTTACAAGCAAGAGAGCTGGGTTCAATTCCTGGCAGGTAAGAACGAAACCTCAGGCAAGTTTCGTTACTCCACACACAAACACACATGCGCCTGATAATAATCCCTGCAAAAAAAAATGTAATTGATCATTTCTGTTTGTGGGGACGCTGCTGTGCGCAATCGGCCGCCACGTTTCACCCACAAATATACAGTCAATTCACTTTGCAGCTTATTCTGAAGACATGAAAAGCCACTATATCAAATGGAAGAATTATTATTATTATTACTGATTGTCACAGACATTTCTGATGTTTACGCCGTGCTTGTTTCAGGAGAGTCACTGTTTCAGATTGACAGCGGCCGGCACGCCCCGCTGCACTCGCCTCCCTCCGAGCACTACACCATCATCTTCAACACCTTCGTCCTCATGCAACTGTTCAACGAGATCAACGCTCGCAAGATCCATGGGGAGAAGAACGTGTTCGAAGGCATCTTCAGGAACCCCATCTTCTGCAGCATTGTCTTTGGCACCTTCGCCATCCAGGTAACCAACCCTGGGAGGCTAGCCTGTGTGTGGGGCACTACGCAAATGCAAGTTGTTGTTGTTGTAACAGTGACTGTGTGTGTGTGTCTCTCTGTCTCTCTGGGCAGATCGGGATTGTGCAGTACGGGGGGAAGCCATTTAGCTGCACTCCCCTGAAGATTGACCAGTGGTTATGGTGTGTGTTCCTGGGAGTTGGGGAGCTGCTCTGGGGGCAGGTGAGGACTCTCTCTGCTCGCTCTTCACATCCTTCCCTCTCCCTCTCGTCAACCTGTTTATACCGGCATCTACAGGCAATCGTACAAATACAGGCAACCATATTAGATACAGGCAAATGTACAGCTACAGGCAATTGCCATGGTGACAAGCAGTCACTAGTCAGTTACAGTCAATTGCTACTGTTAGTTGCAAGAAATCGCTACAGTCAGAGGTACAGCTAACCGCTAGTTACTGGCAGCTAACAATCACTAGTTACTTGTAGTTAACAGTTATAAGCAATCGCTATAGTTACAGTATTAGCTACAGTATTATCTAGTTACTGGTAATAGCTGAAGGAGCTTGTTCCACTACCAAGAGATCAGTGGGAAGAATGCTGTCCCATTGCTAGTGAGGACATTCCCAGCTCCACATGTTAACCTCTGCCTGCGCTGTAAACTCTCTCAAACTTTCCTCAGTTGATGAAAAAACATTTTTTGGGGAGAGAGCAGGAGAGGGTGTGAGACTGACAACCTGTTTCCCGACCTCACAGGTAATAAACGCGATCCCCAATGCCCGGCTGAAGTTCTTCTTGAAGGAGGCGGGACATGGGACACAGAAAGACGACATCCCGGAGGAGGAGCTGAACGAGGACACAGAGGAGATTGATCATGCGGAGCGGGAGCTGAGGCGCGGCCAGATCCTGTGGTTCCGAGGCCTGAACAGGATTCAAACTCAGGTGCGATCAATGGCGATCAGGACCCAATACCTCGGGTTAACAAAGCCACAGCTTCCTGCCACCTCCCCTCCCTCACTGAGGCTGTAAACATTGGGTTTGGTTTTATGGCTCCTTTATGGTCGGTCACGTTTCACTCACTTTGCATTTTAGCTGCTACCTTTTTAATCCAGATTCACAAGCGTCTCACCCGGTGGCAGTGAAGAGGTTAAGGTGTCGAGCTGGGAATGTCTTCACCAGCGATGGGAATAGGGTCCTTCCCGCTGATCTCTTGATTTTTTTTCCCCCTACAACTGAATGTCCAGGAATTTTGCGGAGCCAGTGGATCCTGATCGGAACGCCCGCCTGGCTCCGACTGTTCACACCATATGGAGCTTTGCCAAAAGTGGCAATCAATGCGGAGACAATGTACACAATTTCCATTGCAATTGGATCCATTTGAGAAGGAATATACGGCACAAGGGAATGGACAAGGAGCAAGGAATGGAGTTAGACTAGAGAGCTCCAGTGGGAGAGCGAGCACCAGCATAGACGCCATGGTGGGGAGACAGAGAGAGAGACAGAGAGAACAGGGAATGTAAAAATTTTGCACCGTCCTCAATTTTAAAGCAAAATGGTTTTAAAGCACTGGCTCTTTTGGGGGCCACTTTTTAACCAATTAATAAGGATCCATTTGTCTCACCGCAGAATGGCTCAGGTGACACCCGGGTGGGGCGGGTGGGGGATATCTGTGTCTCTCAGTGGTGCTGTGGGGGTGTGGTGGCGGTGGGTGGGTGGGTGATGGGAGAAGGTGGGGGAGGAGAGGGCTCCTGTAGGTGATTGCCTTGTGCTCGGTTTCCCCCCTTTCCTGAGAAAACTCTCTCATTCTCTCCTCCGTTTGCAGATCGACGTAGTGAATACGTTCAAGAGCGGCACTTCCTTTCAGGGGGCTCTGAGGCGCCAGTCGTCTGTGACCAGCCAAAACCAGGACACAACCACTCTCACTAGCCCCAGCCAGGTGTCGCTGTCCTCTCCCAGCGCCCTCCCCTCTCCTACCAGCAGTGCTGCTCCCCCTGGGCGTGAGTGTCTTAGTGTCTTCTTCATCCGCAAGCTCATCTAGCGATTGCTTACCGTTAACCATTCGATAGCCTGTTTCCCGCTGGGCCAGGCTGTGCGTGTCTGAGGTCAAAATGTCTTTGTTTCTCCAGACAACTAGGGGGCGCTGGGGACAGAGTGTGCAGCAGGCTGGAGCGAGGACAAGGTCGTGAGTCTAAGCCCCGCCCGGCCTGTCAGTCAGTCAGCGGGAACGGCTTGTTGGGGGCTCACGCTCCCCATGTTCAGTGTGTAAGCTTTCGAGTATCTGCCCAAAGACCCCCATCCACACGCCCCCCCTCCCCCCCCCCCCCCACAGTCTCCTGTACCTCCCCCCACCCACACCCAGCCCAGCCAGGCCAGGCAACCCACCCACCCCACACCACCTCCCCCCTAACAATCGTCTCACTACTTTAAACCTTTTTTTCCTTCCTTGCTAAATGGGGGACAGGAGTCGCTCTAAGAGCGACTGAGAAGACGGAGCCTCGGGAGAAGAGAGCTCCACTGGAGAAATCGCCGTCAATGTCTCGTCCCCAAAGTCTCTTGTCCAGTTGCTGTCCATCTCCTCGTTGTTTGTTTTCCCTGTCGTGCCGCGAGGAAACTCCGCTCATCCTGTGTCCTACATGTTCCTGTGTGGGTCCTCGTGCGGCTGCTCTGGTCTGGCCGCGAGGCGGGGGTGTGTGGGAGGGTGGGGTGTGCAGTGTCCACCCAGCTGGCCGGCCTCTCGCTGGTCACTGCACTGTCACGACTGGGCACCAGGCAATAAGGCTAAGGTCTCAGGCGGGTGGGAATTCACAACATCACAAACAGATTTGTAGCTGATGGTTTGGGTGGGTTAATGGGATGGACTGGAGTAGGGTTTGGAAATAACCATTCCTTTGGGTTTAAATTGTAAACAATATAACAGTGTGATTTAGTCCGGCGGTCAGTCCCTCAGGCCTCAGATGATCCCCTCCAGCAGCTAATGTAGACCCTGAACCTTGCCCCAAACATCAGTCATAAACCAAACCACTCTGGCTTCTCCACAACCATCCGGGTTTATAGATAGCTTTAATAGCAATAATAATAACCCTTGCATTCGATATAGCGCTTTTCAAGTCTTTTAGATGTCTCAAAGCGCTTCACAGAATATACTGTAAATTAAATTGACTCTATATTTGTGGGCAATAGTAGTAATAATAATCCTTGCATTTGATCAGTGTTTGAGAGCTTAACCTGCTCTCGAATGGTGAGCCTGGCTCAGTGACAGCATTCTTGCCTCAGAAGATTGTGGGTTGAATCCCCCACGCACGTGGGGTTTTCGAATCGCGCAATCTAAGCTGACGCTCTATTGCAGTGCTGGGGTGGGTTTCCATTGTCAGGAGTTGACGCCCTTCAGAGGAGACGTCAAGCCGAGGTCTGGTCTGCCTGTTCCTTTGGACGTTAAAGATCCTGCGTTGCTAGTTTTGGTGTCCTGGCCAACAAAATCCCCCACAAACAAAATATCAGTCATTCACTCAGTGGCTGTTTGTGGGACATTGTGCATTTGCTGCTGCATTTTTGCCCACAATGCAATCACTAGACTTTACAGTATATTCCGTGAAGACTTCTGAGATGTCTCGATAACGTGATAAGATGCTGTGACAAATGCAAGGATTATTATTATTATTACTATTATTAAGCACTTTGGGACATCTAGAAGACATGAAAAGCACTATATAGTAATCCTTCCTATTGATTCAGTGTTTTTCATGTCTTCTAGACGTCTCAAACCGCTTCACAGAATATACTATAAAGTGAATTGACTGTATATTTATGGGCGAAACACGGCAGCCAATTGCACATAGCAGCGTCCCCAGCGTCATGAATTCAAATGGACGATTTATTGGGGGGGTTTTCGAGGAATTATTATCAGGTGTGTAAAGAAACTTGCCCAAGGTTTCATCCTGACCTGACCTGCCTTGTATAGAACCCAGGACTCTCACTTGTGAGGCGAGCGCTCTAATCAGTGAGCTCCAGGAATCCAAATCAAATGCAAGGATTATTATTATATGACCACATGTTGCGGGATGGGAACCCTATATGTAGAGACTCCCTCCTGGCTGGGTATCCCTTCCAATGTTTTTGGTCGTGTTCTCTCTCCTCCTAAAGAACTCACATTCTCTCCTCTTCTGGGGGGAAAACAGCAACCCACCTGCCCACAAGTGTGACATTGGCGGGGTGTTTGCTTTGAGAGGAATTGCCCCCCCCCCCCCCCCAATCACACATCCTGCCTCGCTCATACACCCCACCCACACACCCTGCCCTCACCTGCCCCCTCACATACACCCTGCCCTCCTGCCTCCCTCACACACACCCTGCCCTCACCTGCCCCCTCACACCCTGCCCTCACCTGCCCCCTCACACCCTGCCCTCACCTGCCCCACTCACACATACCCTGCCCTCACCTGCCCCCTCACACCCTGCCCTCACCTGCCCCACTCACACATACCCTGCCCTCACCTGCCCCCTCACAACCTGCCCTCACCTGCCCCACTCACATACACCATGCCCTCACCTGCCCCCTCACACACCCTGCCCTCACCTGCCCCTCACTCACACCCTGCCCGCCCCATACATCCTGCCCTTACCTGCTCCTCCCTCACCTGCCCCCCTCACACACACCCTGCCCTCACCTGCCCCCCTCACACACACCCTGCCCTCACCTGCCCCCACATACAGATACTGTGTAACCAGGAGCAGGAAGGGGGCTGGTTTTCCATCCAGTAATGCCAAGGTCACCCATTGCCAAACCATTGAGATCAGAACCTCAGAGAGAGAGTGGGGGTGGGGTGGGGGGGAAGAGAGAGCCGGGGAGGGTGGGGGAAGAGTGGGGCTGGGACCTCTCGTGGGTTGGGAACTGTGGGGATGATAGAGCAGATACTTCCTCCCCCATTGAGAAGGACAGCCTGGGAGGTCAGGAAAGGAGATCAGAAGGTTCCACTAGGGCCAATACTCGAAAGGTTACTTGCTGCCCAACGTGCATGGCTGGTGCTGGCGTTCCTCATGTTGCCAGGCTTGGGAATGTGGCTGCTGTTTGTGTATATGTGTGTCCAGCATGTCCTGTGTCAATGTCGGTCTGTATTGCCCTCCTCCCCCCCCCACCACCCTCTGCTGTTTCCCTGCTCGCCCTCTCTGCCTACCCGTATTGTGTGTGTATTTGTGGATCTGCTATTCAAGCCACATCCATTAACCCAATCATTGCCTTCCACCCACACCCTGACTGTCTGCTTTCCCAATTCAACTCCTATCGATCTAATTCTCGCTTTCACCCTCAAACCCACCCCATTGCGAGGTGGGGGGGGGGGGGAGGGAGAGGAGAGGGGTGGATGGGGTGGGAGGGGTTATCTCCGGCATGTGATGGGATGTGTGATCAAACATTTGCATTGTAAGCAAAGGACTGACTTCTCTCTGGGTTTTTGCCAGTTTTTTTTTTGCTGCTGTTTTTTAACCAGCGCTCTCTCCACCTGCCTTCTCTCCGGTTATATTTGCAGATCACACGACCTTCCTTCCTTCCTTCCTTCCTCCCTTCACTAAGCACCAAAAACACCAGCCAGCCACAGTCAACCAACCGCGTGTGAATGAATGAATGACTGACTGCTCTCAGCCTCTGCTACAGTGACCATCAGGACACCCCACCCACTGCCTTAACCCTCCATGTGTTGAGCTGAGCTGTGACAATCTTCTGGCTGGGCAGCTTATGGTTCCCACTCACTCTCTTGTCTTTCTCTCTCTCTCTGTGTGTCTCTCTCTCTCTCTCTCTCTGTCTGTCTGTCTCTCCCTCCCTCCCTCCTCCCTTCCCCACAGATCCGAGTGGTCAAGGCTTTCCGCAGTTCCCTGTATGAAGGACTGGAGAAACCCGATTCCAAATCCTCCATCCACAACTTCATGACACACCCGGAGTTCATGGTCCAGGATTCCCAGCCACACATCCCGCTCATCGACGACACAGACCTGGAGGACGATTCGGGGCTGAAGCCACGTCCCAGTCTCCCCTCTTCCCCCAACAGGAACAACAACGCCATCGACAGCGGCATCAACCTCACCATCGACACGAGTAAATCAGCTACCTCGTCCAGCCCCGCCAGCCCTCTACACAGCCTGGAGACCTCACTGTAGAGCGCTCTCTGCCTGTGTGTGAGAGAGTGTCTCTCTCTCTCTCTCTGTGCGTGTGTGTGTGAGAGAGTGACTGTGCGTGAGTGTCTATGCGTGAGAATGTCTGCGAGTGAGTGAGTGTGTGTCTGTCTCTGTGTGTGTGCGTGAGAGAGTGGTTGTTTGTGTGAGTGTCTGTCAGTGAGTGAGTGTTTGAGTGTGTGTGTAAGAGAGAGAGAGCTCTGTGGCGCTATCATGCGTGAGGGGCGCTGTACAAATGAAAGTTGTTGTGCGGTAGCAGAAAGCAGCAAAGAAAGCCCCCTTTTTGCAACTTGATGCCAACACTTGGGTTGGCTGTTTGCATTGCTTCCCTGCTCTGCCCTGTCCCACAGGGGGTGAGGGAGCTCACGTTAGCCCCTCTCTCTTCATCAGTCATCATCATCATCATCACCACCACCATCAAAGACCGAAAGGAAACACTTTTGCATGAATGAATGAATGTACTACGTCCAATTTCCCCGCCTTTGGCCGGGAGAAGATCTCACCTGATCGCCGTCTCAAGTCATTGACTCCCATCCAATTCCCTTGCCCTCCCCCTACCACCCCTCTCTTTCTCTCTCTCTCTCTGGCTTCTCTCAAAAGTGCTTGTGTGGCATGATGGACGTTGTTGTATAGATTAATTTAATGATAAACTTTTTGTGGGGATGGGGAAGGGAGGTGGGGGGGGGGGGGGGGGGAGGGAAAGGAGGGTGGGGGGGGGACAGAAGCCTCAACGCTGAGTGTTTTTTGCACAGGAGAATTGCACCTATATTGGTCAGAGGGACCACAGCAGTGATAAACAGCCGCCCAGTTCCTCCTGTTTATAGCTTGGAATGCTGCCTTGTTTCTGCTTTAACTAACGGCTCTTTCTACTTTAACCTATTTATGTCCGGAAGGCGAATGTAATTTGTTTACAAAAAAACCCTATAATAATCTCTTGTTTATTTGTAGGATAAAGAGTCTGCTCGTGTGGCTGTATAACCTGATACTCTGTAAAGATTCACCTCTTTTAAGCTAACAGCCAGCCCCTGTGCTGATTTCGCCTGCTTCTTTCTTTTGTGACATATTGTAGATATTGCTAGCAGAAGCCAAAATATAATAGGGAACTATTGTTCAAAAGAGTTAGCTTAATATTAAACTGATCGTGGAGGATAAACGCAGCATGGCTTCCTTAAGTTTCTAGGCTAAATCTTTTAGCTGCAAGTCTTTTTTAAAAAAAAACAAAAAGAGTTTCAATTTTATTTGGGACTTGTCTGAGTTGGGAAAGGTCAGCTTGAAGTGTAACTTTGATTGAATTGTGCACATAATATATATAAATATATATATATATAATATATTTAAAAAAACACTGTCAGATTATCTGCCTGTTAAAATGAAATGTTTCCAAATAATTATTGCGATGATTTTGCGGTGGATTTACTCAGATGGGGATTATTCCGTACTGTACTTGCTTTCCTGTGTGTGTGTGTGCGTGTGTGTGTCAAAGAGAACAAATCAGAAGTGGTGAAATGTGATATTCAGCTGATCTGAGTTGGGGTTTGGGTTTATGGGGCATTTTATTTTTTAATAATAATAATTCACAGCTCGCTGGGGGGTTGTGAGGCCGAATGGCGGGGGGGGTGAGAGGGTTTTTTTTCTAAAGAGAATTAGTAACTCATTAGCTTCGTTGTTTCAATTTTTTTAATGAATCATTTGAAAACAAAACACAAAAAAAATCACCTTCACGTTCTGCACTATCCGATTTGCGAATGAAACTCTCTGTGGTGTATTTAGCTGTGATTTCTCTCTCTCTCTCTCTGTGTGTGTGTGTTTCTGAGGGTGGGGAGAGGGGAGGGAGGTTAAGAAATATCAACCTTCCCTTCCTGTCGTCGATTCAGTGACAGACTGACTGACTGACTGCGGCACAGACACAGTGTGTTTGTTTCTCCATTTCTCTCTCTCTCTCTCTCTCTCTGTGAGGCTGAAGCTTTTCAAGAAACACCTACCAAGCAGTGAAAGGTGGAATCAGCCTCGTGGAACTGGACATTGTTTAAATAAAAAGGGAATGAGTGAAGTGAAGAACTACCCGCCTGCCTCTCTCCATCTTGAACTACTGTTACTGTATGGCCAGCTTCAATAGGTCTTGTACATAATGAACAGGTTTAAAGCAGGCGCTTAAACACACTGACTGAGTGACTGACTGGCTGGCTGCTAACTGAACCCCTGGGGAAAGGCTTTCCTGCCATTTCTAGCCACAAAACGAACGAATCGGGGGTGGATGGGGGGGGGAAGATATGGATTTATTCGGACAATTCTGCAATACGAAACTTGCTTGCTTCTTACCTAGAGTAATGTATTTATCAGCATGGTTTATTTTGTGAACATTTTAAGAAACTCATAATAAAAAGATTGCAGAGAGGAGGGGAGCACTCGCCTGACTCTGCCACACCTGACTGACATCTATATCAACCTAACTGTTTCTCTCCCATCTTTTTATGACTTTTTTTATCCAGACGATAATTGTAAAAAAAATAAAACTATAAATGTCTATGTTCATTTAATACTATGCAAAAAAAAAGTTATGCTTTTTCTGATTGTTGTTCTCTTTAACTGAGCCTGACCTGCTGGAATGTTTGTGTGAGTTAAGAAAGTCAGTGGAAAAAAAAAACAGACTGTGCTGTAAATTCTTTTATAGTTTTTTTTTTGGAAAACTGACTCCTCACTGCTTTCGCTGTCAAATTGATTATTTGCGGGCAGCGAGGACAAGCTTCGCCAAACTCATTCTAATAAACACACAGAATAGCACGACTCCTTCCTTACACACACCCCGCATGGCGTGGAATTGTCAATCTGGGTTTTGGATGCTCTTCAGCAAAAGTGATAAGATTTCCGCATGTCTCAGCCATGGACTGGAGGCAAAATATAGGTCACGCTCCTTCCTCGGTGTCTCATCAGCGGCTGATCATTGGGGCTGTCGGTAAAGTTCCCGTACACCCAGCCCAACCGTGGTTCAAATCCCACCTCGGGACATTTCCGCCCATTAAATACAGTCACTACGCTTTACAGTGTATGTTACCGTGTTAAGCATGTAAGCGCTTTGAGGCGTCTTGATGACATAGCAAGGTGCTACATCAAATGCGAGGATGACTGCTCTGATTTTGAGCTCACAGTCACAGGGCTGATGCCTTGACGCAGTGCGGGTGGGGAGGGAAGAGTAGCGGAAGCACTGCCTTGTTAGGCTCTCCTGTTGCCTTCACATGGGATGTTAAATCGAGGCCACCCCAGGCTCAGAGGAGGCCGCTCAGCCGCTGGTTGCTGTCCTGACTCTCTATTTAGACCCTTTCCGCCACCCATCTGTGAGCGGATGGCTTTGCTCGACCACAGGTATGTGGCGTGTGGTGTGAAACGCAACAGCTCTTGAGGATGGTGTCAGAATGGCTGATGTAAGGAAACTCCATAGTAACCACCTCCCAGCAATCTGTTAATGTAAAACTCATCCAATGCATTTCATTATTCATCCCCTCCAAGCGAGAGGAGGAGAGCAACAGAAATACAACAGAAGATCAACGGTGATCCATGGGGAGTGAGCTTTCCCACACAACCGTGTCTGATCTGCTTATCCCCCCATTGTTTCCTGCCTTCTCCACCCACCGCCCCTCCCCCCGCCACCCCGAGCTTTCAGTCACTATAGACTTGTCTAAATCTCTGTCTGCTTCACTCCCTCCCTCCTCAGAAATCTTCCCAGACACCACTCACCTGCCCTGCACTCACCTTCACCTCTGCCCGCTTGCTCCATGTCCCGTGTATTAACTAAATCCTCCCCCCCACCTCCATCCACGTAAAGAACATGTGGTCACTTAATCAACGATTGTCTGTGAGATGCTGCTGTGCCACAATCGGTTGCCATGTTTTGCCTACAAAACACTCTACGGTATATTCTGGGAAACACTCTGTCTCAACAACATGATAAGGCACTATATCCAATGGAAGGATTATTATTATTATTATTAATGTGTGTAGCCTTTCGAGATGTTTTCCTACATGAAGGTGCAAATTGTTGCATTTCATTGCAACCTTGCTACACATTTACAATAACAAAGTAACATATTTATTCGATGCATTTATGCAGAAACGACTCATTTGGCCCATTAAATCTATCTATGTGTTTCACCACTACAAAACATGAGCCAATCACTCCAATCCCACTCTCACATTCACTCCTGTAACCTTTGCTATTGTTCTTCGAGCATCTAATTCTATTTTAAAATAATTTGTGGGTGTCTGCTTCAACTACGGTTTGTGACAGCGAATCCCACGTTCCCACCGCCCTCTTTGTAAATTATATATTTCTCTAACCCCTTTAATCATTTCTGTGATTGGTTTAAATGTGTGCCCTCTTGAGATTGACTCGGCAACCAACACAAATAATCTATCACTGTTGTACCCCTTCCTTATTTTGAAGATCTCATAAGCTTTATTTAATTCAAGTTTCTTCTTGATTTGGTGGAGTGAAACATTGTAAGGAAGGTTTGCAAATCTAGCCATCAACTCAACTTGCACAACACAACTCTCTCTCTCCCCACAAACCATGCTATTAATAATCCCTTAAAAAAACAATAATAATGTGGTCACTTAATCCATGACTGTTTTTCAGACACTGCTGTGCGCAATTGGCTGCCGCATTTGGCCCACAAATATACAGTCAATTCACTTTACAGTACAGTATATTTTGTTGAAGCGCTTTTAGACGTCTTGGGACATCCTCCCGACATGAAAGGCGCTATACAAATGTAACTCTATTGTTGTTGTCGAGTGAAAAGCACTATAACAAATACATGGATTATTACTATTATTAACTGAACACATACAGGCCCAGTAACGTGATTAAATCTGCACTACATCTTTAGATAACATTGGGCATTCACTTGATATCTGTTTGCGAAATGTCACTGTGCATACATTGGCTGCCGTGTTCACCAGAAAAATGCACAGTCACCACAATTTACAGTAAATCCTGTGAAGCGTTTTGAGATGTCTTTCCTGCTTGAAAGCTGTTGTACCAAATATAAGGATTATTATTCTCATCTTTATTATTGTTATTATCCTTCCTATAATCCCAAACTAGACGCAAAGATCCAATTATCTTTCACTTGCAAATAATTATTTCACTATTATTCTGTAAAAAAACACACATCACTCCAAAGACAATCTGACTGAAATCTGAGTACGTCTATTCAGTCTCACTGGACCAAAATGCGGTATTTTGCCTTGTAGGACTTGATGATAATATCAAATGAATGAAAGGATTTTGATTTATGATTGGAATTCTCAGTTGGTTGAGGTTGAAGATCCCTTACCCTTTAATACGATTCCTATGAGCCGACACTTTCCCCTCTCAGTTGACACCTGCCCTTTAAGGCAGAGCGCGGGCGCGGTGGCGGCGGTTGCCATGGAGATGGGGCCTAGGCCTCAGGCCTCATGGACAACGATATCAATATCGGCGGCGCCATGAGCCCCCAGGTCAGTCAGGGAGGAGACCCGGGGGGGTGGGGAGAATGTGAGTGTTCGAGTGGGGAGGGGGAGTGTGTGTGTGAGGGGCTGGGGAGAGTATGTGAGGAGGGAGTGTGGGGGAGGGGGGCGAGTGTCTGTATATGGGGATGGGGAGTATGTGTGTGTGGGAGGGGGGGGAGTATGTGTGTGGGGGAGGGGGGGAGTGTGTGTGTGGGGGGGGGAGTGTGTGTGTGTGGGGGGGAGTGTGTGTGTGGGGGGGGGAGTGTGTGTGTGGGGGGGGGAGTGTGTGTGTGTGGGGGGAGAGTGTGTGTGGGAGGAGGGGAGTATGTGTGTGTGAGGAGGGAGTGTGTGTGTGGGGGGAGTGTGTGTGTGGGGGGGAGGGGAGAGTGTGTGTGAGGAGGGAGTGTGTGAGGGGGAGGGGGGAAGTGTGTGTGAGGCTGGGGGGAGTGTGTGTGTGTGAGGGGGAAATGTGTGTGTGAGGGGGAAATGTGTGTGTGAGGGTGGGTGTCGGTGTGGTTGAGGGGCATCTGTATGGGCATTGCCTGCAGACAGTCACTACACTCCTCTGAGTCGCTTTTATAGAATCATAGAATCTTACTACATAAAAGGAGGCCATATGGCCCATCAATCCCACTCCCCAGCTCTCTCCCCATAACTGCGCAAACCCATCCTCCCCAAGGCTTTATTCCTAAAATATAAAAAATTAACTTTCCAGTATAGTCTGTGAAACGCTGTGAGACACAGTCTACAAGACGTGATAATTTTTTTAAATATAAAATATATACTTATTTTAAAACATATATATTTTCATCCCCGTGACAATACGCGCCAAACAAAAGAACAATCCCCACCATGTCAAAATACACAACGGCCTGTCTTTATCCTCTCGCAAAAAAATCTCTGTCAAAACAAAAATTTCCACCAGCTTTGTGAAAACACAATTCTATTCTCGTTGCACACATAGACGCCTATGATTCAATTTCCTTGCTTCTCTACCTTGACGCGCAATATCAAATGCAAGGATTATCATTATAATAAACACTCAACAATTGTCCTGGATAAAAACTTCACTCACTTCAATCAGTTGGTGGGCACATCGTGATGTGTAAACTGGCCTGCTGCATTCACCCACAAAACACACAGTCACTACACTTTATAAATATATATATATATACACACACACACACTTCCCCCTTTCCCCCCACCACCAAAAAAATCCTTGTGGAGTATTTTGACTGCCCTCCTGACATACAAGGTGCTGGACCGGCCTGACATCAGGATTCAAGGCTGCTCTCTCCACCTCTCAAAGCCAATCAGGAATCTGGGCGTCTTGTTCGAACCCTAACTATCCTTCCCTCCACACATCCACTCCATGACCAGCACAGCCTTCCATCACCTCCGCAATATTGCCAGACTCCACCACTACCTCACCCCTCACCCCGCCGAAACTCTCATCCACGCCTTTATCACTTCCAGGCTCAACTACAGGAACTCTCCTCATCGGCCTCCCCAGCTCTCCCTTCACAGGCTGCAGATCATTCAGAATTCTGCAACTCATGTACTCTCTCGTACCAGGCTTCGAGACCACATCAGTCCCACCCTCGCCCGTCTCCACTGGCTCCCCATCAGCCAGAGGATCGAATTCAAGATCCTCGTCCTCACTTTTAAGGCCATTCACGGCCTTGTCCCCGTCTATCTCTCTGACCTACTGTCTCCCTATCAGCCGCCCGCACCCTCTTTCGAGTTCAGCAGACTCAGGCCTGCTCCGCTTCCACCGCCCTAACCGCCTAACCATAGGCGGCCAGGCTTTCAGCCTCTCTGCTCCCACACTTTGGAACTCCATCTCGCAGCCCCTCTGCCTTGCTTCCTCCCTTTCCTCCTTCAAGGCAGTTCTCAAGACCTTCCTCTTCGATCGCACCGTCAGCTGCCCCACTAACTCTTCCCCCTCTCCCACTCTCCTTCCCCTTCCCCCTACCCCGACCCTCCCCCCCCCCCCCTCCCCTCCACTCGGGTCCCGACCTGACTGTTCAGCGTTTTGGGATGTCCTCCTGACGTGAAAGGCACTATATAAGTGCAATTTTGTTGTTGTTGTTTTTGGACGTGTCAATTGTACGTGTAATTAATTAAGTGTAATTAAGTAAGTAATTGTAAGTAATTGCTGTGCGCAATTGGCTGCCAGATTTCGCCCACAAATATTCAGTCAATTTACTTTACAGTATATTCTGTGAAGCACTTCGAGACACAGTCTATAAGACATGAAGACCTGATAAGGCACTATATCAAATGCAAAGATTATTACAGTATTATTGTTATTGTTAATGTTTTGTGCAGGATGATCCAGCCTTGGAAAGGCACTTCAAAGGTCATCGAGACACCATCACGAGCGTTGACTTTAACCCAAACATGAAGCAGTTGGGTATGTGTGCTCTAAAGACATGTGGTTTAGCCTTGCCCAGAACAACAACAATGTTCACGTTGGGGAACGATGTGTGTGTTGTGAGTGTGATTATGTGTGGGTTAGGGTGGGGTGTGGGGAAGAGAGGGTGGGTTGTGGACCATATCTGTAAGGAAGCCAGATTTCCAGTTTTTCAAAGAACTGGCTCCTAAGTTAAGCCTCGATTTCAAATATTCCAGTTTTCCATTCTGTTTTATACTAGAAGATGTTCTTAAGGCTAATTGACTCCTGAGAGACTGTGGAGTGGAGAGTGTTTGAGTAAGTCCCTGAATTGCAACCAAAGTTTATAAACACAGGAACATGCAGGATAGGAGAAGATACCATCTTTGGGATGAGACTTTAACCCCTTGTCCCATCTGTTCCTGTTTAACCCATGCGTGGACTCTATAGACAAAGAGAAGGGAGTTCCTCTCTCCCAGGGTCCTAACCAACAATCCCCTGGATAAATCGGTCAGCATTTCACAGCTGATTGTGCTCAAACTGCCCGCAGCATTGACCTACAAATGGTGGCTGTGCTCGGCTGCGTTTCGCTGTGAAATTCTTTGAGATGCTTCCACATTGCAGGGTGATATGAAAGGATTATGTAAAAGAGCTGTCCCAAAGTCATTTTTAATTTAAAACAAATCCTACACCACCTCTATCTCTCAACAGCCCTCGGTTGAATTCTACGCCTGATAGCTGTGTAATTCCCTTTTGCATTTGCGGGCATGATCTGCTTCCATACTGCTGCCGATGTGATGCATAATTGATGAGTAACTGAAGGATGGTTGGCACGATTCCAGTAGTTGTCAGTGTTTTGTGTACCAGATGCCTTAAATTGCACAACTATTTGCGAACGATGACAGCTCGAGTATTGGCTTGTGTGTGGAGTTGAGTTCCAACAATGCTAAACAGAGTTCTGTAAAGGGAACATTGTCCTCTCCCTGGCGTTGCAGTCTTAACCCATGACAGTTATTGTTCTCAAGCACTTTGAGTGAATAAGGCACTATAGAATTCCAGTTCTCAGTCACTACACTTGACACAAAATTCCTGCCTGAAGCGCTTTGAGACAACAACAACAACAACAACAAATTACATTTATAGAGCGCCTTTCACGTCGGGAGGATGTCCCAAGGCGCTGCACAGGAGGCGTGTGACCCGAGCTGAGAGGGGAATGTTTGGGAAGGGGTGAAACACGAAGGGGAGGTCGAAGAGTTCGGGGTGGAACAAAAGGCACGGTCGAAGAGGAAAGTCTTCAAACCGGCCTTGAAAGAGGAAAGGGAAGAAACGAAACGGAGGGATTGAGGGATGGCATTCCATAGGGTGGGAGCGGAGAAACTGAAGGCCTGGCCTCCGATGGTGGGGCGATTCGGGCGGGGGGCTTGATTGTTACTCTCTGATCACAGCCCACAGCTTGTGTGCCAAACCCTGATTGTCCAGTGACTTGGTATGTCCTATTGACATGAATTGGCTGTCTATATAACTGCAATTTGTTGTTGTTGATGCTGTATCAAATGCAAGGATTCTTTCTTTCATTCACTTTGTGTTTCCTGAAACTCACCACGAGGTGGTGCCAGGCATCAGTAATTCACTGATTACTGACAATGCAGCAGCAGTTACTTAGCATTAATGTGGCTTCATCAAACAGCTGTGTGCATTTGTGTTCAGCGCTGTAGGATGTGCTGAATAAATGCAAGGTTGTTGTTGTTATTGTCAGCGCCTTGGGACGTCCTCTCGACGTGAAAGGGGCTATATAAATGTAAGTTTTGATTGATCGATCGATTGATTGATTGTTGTCCATAGGTTTTGATAATGAGAATGGGAAGTGATTTTTTTTATTTTCTCTTCCTCAGCAACGGGCTCGATGGATTCCTGCCTGATGATCTGGAATCTGAAGCCCCAGATGAGAGCATACCGCTTTGTCGGCCACAAGGATGCCATTCTGTCAGTCCAGTTCTCACCATCAGGGAACCTAGTGGCTTCTGCCTCTCGGGATAAAACAGTCCGCCTCTGGGTACCCAGCGTGTAAGAAACTTTCTGTCCTGCAGTAAAGTTGTACAGTGAGGGAGATGGGCAGTCACTGAGAACCATTCCATCAGAGAGGAAACAATTTAAAGGCTGGTTTCATTGATGCTTTCCAGATCTTGACCTTAAAGCAAGGGCAAGTTGGGTTTGGATGGAGGCGAGGAGGAATGTCTTCCGGGAGAGAGTGATCAGGGTTTGGAATGTTCTGCCCCAGAAAGCCACAGATCTGGAATCTGTTAGGAGGTTTCCTGGGAGGTTCGTCTGGTCTCTGTAGAAGAAGAAAAAGATCCTCAGATTTGTTCGTTTTTAACTGTCAGAGGCTTTTCTTCCTCCCCTCACTCCCACGACGACCCCTCGGATATATGAGGAACTAACACCAAAGACACAGGCAGCATATTCTGGAATATTGGGGCCCTACCTAGTACACTACAAAATACTCCACAATCCCGTTTTCCAGATGACAGCCATATCATAGAATCATAGAATCTTACGGCACAAAAGAAGGCTGTTCGGCCCATTGAGTCTATGCCGGCTCTTTAAAAAGAGCAATTTAATCCTACTCCCCAATTCTCTCCCCATAACTGCGCAAACCCGTCCTCCCCAAATAAATGTCTACCTCTTTTAAAAGTTAGTATCGAATCGGCCTCCATACGTTGATATTTAATATTGAATTTTATTTTTATATATTTAAAGGTTTAAATATCCTCTTTTCCCCCTTTTTTCCCTCGTCCCACTTCCACGACAGTTTGTGGGACACTGTTGTGCGTAATTTGGCAGCCGCATTTCTCCCACAAATATACAGTCAATTTTCCTACTTTCCTTTCCCCACAACCACTGACCCCTCCCCCCCCCCTGCTCTGGTCCCTACCCTCTTTTCCTCCCTTTCTTCCTCTTGTCTTCTCCCTCCAGGTCTCTGGTCTGGTCCCAACCAGGAATGGGGTTAAAGTAGAGAGCTCCAGTGGGGGAGTGAGCACCAGCACAGACATGATTAGTTTGCATGCAGAATTTGATACCCAACCAAGGTGTGTGAGAGAGAGAGAGGTAAGGCCAGGGTTACCTGATT
The DNA here is from genome assembly GCA_035084275.1 of Hydrolagus colliei. Classification (NCBI taxonomy): domain Eukaryota; kingdom Metazoa; phylum Chordata; class Chondrichthyes; order Chimaeriformes; family Chimaeridae; genus Hydrolagus; species Hydrolagus colliei. The sequence goes on from CM068753.1 coordinate 8,602,138, forward strand.
AACATCTGAGGAAGTGGAAACATTTAATCCTTATCATTGATACACATCACTGTGAGGATTTGTCATTTTCACACATCAAAGCACCAGTCAGTGGTGTGTGAAGTCTCTGGGTGCTTGTTATCTGTAAACATTGTCACCAGTAAACTCAGGCAGATTTCCTGCTTCAAAGCTGGTCAATTTACTCCTGGTGGTGCAATGCCTGATTAGTGATGGGCAGTGAGATGGACACAGCAATGAACCAGAGGAATGGTGTGAATTCCCAATCCAAGTTGTAAGGGTGGCTTTTCATCTTTAACACATTTTTAAACTGACTTTAAGGCAGTCGGTATCTGACAAAGGAATGAGGGCCTCTCGCTGCCCAGTGAATGACTCCCAAAGTCACGGCTGTTATTTAATCCTGTGACAAGACTTTTGTCCATTAAGTCCTGGTTCATTCGGTGGAAAATCTCACTGCTGGGGATGTGGTTTTAAGTCCCACATCAGAATTTGGAGCTCACAGTCTGACCCTCCACAGTGGGGAGTGGGGTGGACACGTTGTCCCGCCCTTCGGATGAAGTGTTAAACCAAAGTGATGAGGCACTAAATCCAATGTAAGGATTGTCATTACCCTGCGATAATTAAGCACTGGAATACGTTTAGTGATATGGGAGCACTACGGTACAGTACAGTATTTGAAGCTATTTACACTATTTCTTGCAAGGCGTCATACAGCTGCTGGCCACCTAGCGGCACTACAGTGACAGCAATTATAATCTTAAACCAAAGGCAATGGTTTGTGCTACAACATTGCTGTATATGCTGCTGAGGGCAGGGTCTCAGGGCTGAGGATGGACTGCAGGGCAGCATGTTACAGGGTACAGTACTTGGTGTTGTCTCTGTGCTGTGTAAGAGGCACACTTACAGCATCTCTTTGGATGAAGCTTCAGAGGTAGTTCAGTGCCAGGGAAGCTTCACACTTCAGACAGACAGATTCTCATAGGTGGTTTACAGGTAGTAATTACAGGCTGTTGCGAGATGCAGGTGTGCTGTAGCTGAGTGCTAGGCATCTCGCTCTTTTTACAAAGGAACGCCACAGGCTCTGCTGTCCAGTGAAGATCTCTGCATAATCCCTAATGAGATGAATTCTATATAGCACAAGAGGAGGCTATTGAGCTCATAGTGCCCCCCACCCCCCCACTGGGGCTCTCTACTCTAACCCCATTCCCTGCTCTCTCCCCACCATATCTGTGCTGGTGCTCGCTCCACCACTGGAGCTTTTCACTCTAACCCCATTCACCGCTCATTTACTGTACAGTTTTTTAAATTGTTTTTTAAATGCGTACTCTGTTCCCTTTTAAATGTTATTGTCTTGGCTCTAACAGCGTTGGTGAAGTCTCATAATGAAGTGTTGAAGAGTATAACCTATTGCTAATGATATAGACATTAATATCAGTCCCATCGTTGGCAGAGACGACAAAATATCATCTGGATATTATTGTATTTTATTTGGCTGAGAAGTTAAACTGAGATCCTGCCTGCAGCATCAACTGGATGTTAAAGATAATAACAATAGGCCTTGCATTTGATAGATATTTGGGGGAGGACAAATTTGCAGAGCTATGGGGAGAAAACGGGAGTAATTTGAACAGTTCTTTCAAAGACCCTGTACAGACATGATGGGCTTAATGGCCTTCTCTTGTGCTGTACAATCTATGATTCTATAATATAGCACTTTGTCATGGCTTCAAGACATCTCAAAGTGCTTCTGGGAATATAGTATAAAGTGTGGTGATTGTGTATTTTGTGGGTGAAACAATTGTCCTCAGAAGTGTCTCACAAACAGACATGCATTGAGTGACCAAATTATTTATTTATTTATTTGTTTGAAGGGATTATTACGCCTGGAAAAGCGATCCGCCAATCAACTAACCACCGGCTTCTTACTTATTGCTGGGTAACCAGAGGGAACGGAATGTGTATATGTATGCGCGCCATGTGTGTGGAGCAAGGAAACTTTCCTAAAGTTTCACACCGATCCTGAGAGGAGCAAGTAGGCCTGACATTCTCTCCCAGATTTCTCTATCGTGCAAAGTTCACCTAACCCAGAATAATCAGTCGTGTGTGTGAGTGTTCACGGGTTGAATAATTTTCCACAATTCTGGGACATTTTAAAGCTTAACGTGGAATTATCTGACATTAAACCTCACAAATTAGAACACAAAGTCCCATTTAACTTGTGAGGTTTAATGTAAAGGGCACAATGAACGTGTGCAATCGGAGTCAGTGTCCGGATACATAGCGTGAACAGCAATTGTGCTTGTCGGGGGTGAAAGTCACACAACACACTTATGGAAAGATACAAGACCTGGAAGAACGTGACTCAATTAAAAGACCTCGGAGGGCAAGTGCTCAGTGTTTGTTGCTCGGCAACAGGGAGAGTACACATGGAAGTTCAGCAAATAAATTGAACGCTAATGGGCTGCTCTGTGCTAAAGAGAAGCAGTTCCACTCGGCATCAGAAAGCTGAAAGCAATTTGTGTCCACACGCAGTCAGTCCCCAGGCAGTGAGTTTGAGTAAAGTGGTTACGCTGCGGTTGCTCTCAGTATACAGTGTGCTGCCTCTAACCCTGTGCGTGCCCTGAGCTAAAATTAAATGCTGTTTTTTATTTGGAACGCCTTCACAAACTGCAGAAATGCGTGGCTTGGTATTTTACATATTCTGGTCCTGGCTTTAATAGACGATAATGTGAGTCCTGCTATCAATGGCTGCATCAAATACAAAGCTCATACAATATACAGTCAGTTTACTTTACAGTACATCCTGTGAAGTGCTTTGAGATGTCTCGATGATGTGATAAGTTGCTATGTAAAGCAAGGATTATTATTATTATTATTATTATTGCTGTAGCATTGGATGCCAGTCTGTGCTTCCTAACAGCAGGCACTAACATACAGGGAGGGCACTGCTGCTGTTGGCTATGTATAGGATAGGAAGGCCTGTTGCTGTGATATTAACTGGCTAACCATGTGCGTAATGCCAGAGGTGAACTCAGAGCTGAGCCCTGGGGAATGCAGCCGGATATCAGATGTTCAGAGATATCCAGAGCTTCGAGTCGGGCACCTCACTAACATTTGATTAAGGATTCACTGCTTAAACCTACTCGTGCAGTAAAGATCAAAAGACCAAACGGACCATTATTAAAAAGTTCAGTGTAAAGCGCCTCCAATACTGCTCTCCTATCAGCGGTAATTATTTCCTGTAACTTGTGTATTTTCTGTTTGTCAATTTAAATCCACCCATTTCCCGGATTTAGAAACTGAAACCGTGGTTTATTTTATTTGTGCAGGAGAAGGGCTGAATCTGGTTTCCTTATTGGAATGAAAAGGCGTTTTGTTCGTCTGCGGTTTCATATCTCCGCCCCCACCCCACTCCCTGGGCTACACATCCTCTCTCTCCCTTCTGTCTGTGTGAATGTGGGGAGGGGCGGGGGGAGAGGGGAAACAACACATAAACCTCTTCTTACACATTGGGAACCCCAATGTGCTTGTTATTGTATCTGGGAATGAAAGCTATATATGTTGTATTGGGGGAGAGACTGTGTGTATGTTTGGGGTGAGGAGGATGTGTACACATGTGTCTGTATTTGTGTGGGTGGGGGGTATGTCTGTATGGCAGAGGTGTATAGGTGGGGAAGCGGGGGAGGATGTGCTGTGGGAAGATATGTATGTGCATGTGCCATACGTCATGTGAGGATGTGTGAGGCTAAACGAATGTTGTGCAGTGACTCACTTGGAGGATATCGCTGTGTCTCTGCAGGAAGGGTGAATCCACGTTCTTTAAAGCTCATACAGCGACGGTGCGTAGCGTGCAGTTTTCCTACGACGGGCAGACACTGGTCACCGCCTCCGATGACAAGACCATCAAAGTGTGGGCCGTGCATCGACAGAAGTTCCTCTGCTCTCTGAACCAGCACATCAACTGGGTTCGCTGTGCCAAGTGGGTAGCTTCACTGATTAATCATCCCAATAACCAACTCGCCTGTCCCTGTAACTTCAAGATTCAAATCCTTCCCCCCCCCCCATGGAATTGCTGCCAATTCACACTCTGTAACATCCCATGCACAAAGCCACCAAGGCCAACCAGCAGATTGTCTGGAGGCCTGTTGACCAGGACACTGGGAGAAACTTCTCTTTCCCATCAGTTTTGCGGGATCTTTTCAAGTCACTAACCTTACAGCCAGGGTCGCAGAGTGCACAGGCCATTCAGACTGAACAAGAGGACGTAGTGTGGAGTGGACAGGGCTGAAGATAGATTGTATCAGCAAATTCAATGTGGAATTAGAGCTAGCTGTTAAGGGGGTGGTGACAGAGAGAGGTGTAGGATGGAGATGGAGTGTGATGATGTACCTTGCATCTGTGTGAGGGATTAATCACCTAGCGTCAAGCGCTCTGGAACGTTACCCTGCGTGAGGGGTGCTAGATGAATGCAAATTTTTGTTGTAGTGTTCCAGCCACATGGATCATTGCTGACATTGAGCTACTGCTTACACTTCAGCACAAGCTGTTTTCCCCTCTCCCAGCTCCCAGATTCTATTTTTACGTTTTCTAGATTTTCTCCAGACGGGCGGCTCATCGTCTCTGCCAGCGATGATAAAACAATTAAAATTTGGGATAAAGCGACGAGAGAGTGTATCCATTCCTTCTACGAGCATGGAGGGTGAGTGTCCAAGCACGGCGTGTGGGGTGGGGCTAGGGGTAGTGATGAGTGGCGGGGTGGGAGCTTGGAGATGAGTGATGAAGAGTAAAGAAGTTTTAAATGGGCCGAAAAGAAACTTAGCCGTTTTGTTTTTTTATTTTCTTCCAAAAGCTTTGTTAACTACGTGGATTTTCACCCAAGTGGCACTTGTATCGCAGGAGCTGGGACGGACAACACTGTGAAGGTCTGGGACGTCCGGATGAACAAGCTCCTGCAGCACTATCAGGGTGAGCGGCACAGCTTGTTACCCCCCTGGGGCTGGTGGGGTTAATGGCTGAGAGGGGAGTGTAGAGGAGTGGGGGTTTTGGGAGCTCAAGCAGAGCAGGTGATACTGCAGCTGTGCAGGCGAGTCTGGGCTTGGGCTGGTTTGGTCTTGTTGGAATCCTGAGGTTGGGCTACAAGTTTCTGCCACTGTTAGGCTGGATATATTTTTTTGCGCCCAGAGACTGAGACCCACCCACTCTGTGGTGAAGAGTGATGGGGGAGGGGAGTGATACCGGCTCCATGAGGAAGCGTGATATCAAATACAGTGCAGGCCGCTTAAACCAGACACATCGGGCATAAATGGCTGATAATTATTAACATCTCTAGGTGATATGAGCAGCACTGAGAGGGGGAGTTTACACTGTGGGGTGGGGCTTTGGGGGTGGTAGGGTTGGAGGGCAGATACTGATTTGGAAGCTATGGTGCCCTCACACCTGGTCCATGTTTACCTGCAGTGCATGCCGCTGTGGTAAACAGCCTGTCCTTCCATTCCACTGGCAACTACCTGGTCACCGCCTCCAACGATTCCACCCTGAAAATACTAGACCTGTTGGAGGGCAAGTTACTGTACACCTTGCACGGTCATCAGGTAAGTGCCTTACCCCCTCACCTCACTTCATTCACCTCCTCGCCTTGTACGCTTGTTCTGTTCACTTCTTCCCCTCACTTGCCCCCTCCCATGCTAAGAGAATACTTAGTCCCCCGTGAGCTTTTTTACGAGTGATATTGAACTGATTTGGATGTGAACAGAATGGGGATGTAAGTAGGTCAGTAGATTTGCGTGTGGACCATAATTAGCCCGGGTGCTAGTTGTATTTCTGCCTCTTGCACAATCACCGGGGTGATATTCCGTCAGGATGCGAAAGATTAGCTCAAGTATTTCACAAAGGAATTGAATTTGGAGCAGGTTATTTTGAGATCTTCGCCTCATGTTTCCATGTGGTGCTGCCGAGCCTGAGCTGACCTTTCATACATTTGGTATGAGGTAGCAGCTATTACTTTTACAATTTCCCTCCTTACCTTGAATACAATTCAGCACACGCAATTAAAAATGGGATGTATTACAATAACATCAACAACAAGTGAAATTTACACAGCGCCTTTCAAGTCGGGAGCGTCCCAAGGCACTGGACAATTGATGGCTTTGCTCCCGATCTGGGGGTGGGATTCAGGAGGGGTGGGGGCTTTGAGGAGAATCCACGTCCACAGCTTTGTACAGTGTACAGGGGATATGAGAGTCTTCACGGTTCTCACAAGATAAATAATGATAGTTTATTCTCACCGGTTGGTGATTCCCTGGTGAGGGAGGTAGTTTGTTGTTGTTGCTTTGTTGTAGTGACAGTGAGGGGTATCACCTCAGTAATGTCACTAGAGTGGCTCAGTACTTGGGGGCCAGGACACAGGGTAACTGGTGTCACAGCATCGTTAATGTCCCCCTGAATAGGGAGGATCTACGATCAACATATCATTCAAAGGACGACATGTCCAACAAAGCAACATTTCTTTACCTCCGTTCGTCTGTCCCTCTCCCCCTCCCTCCCTTCCGCCCCAACCTCCCAGCCCTGTGCTGAGCTTATAAAGTCTCCAAAGTAGAGCTTGAACCCACAATCTCCCGACCCTATGGCGATAGCGAGAGTGAGAGTGCCTGGCTGAGCCAGCGCCAGTGATGTGCTGCAGCCCGCAGTCAGGGACAGAGCAGACGACACATGTGCAGGCGGAACAAACGTGGGAAACACGAGACCTGACGGCAGCGTTTCCTCTGCTCCCAGGACAGGCTGTTCTGAGGAATCCCTCGGCCGTGGCTTCCTTTGTGTGAGTGAATGTGCCTGTTTCCCACTTGGCAGCAAACTCCTGTCTGGCAGCTGAGCAGCATTCTGTGAGGGACTGAGGAAGTCATAGATTAAAGGTGGATGGTGGGGGCGGGGCGGGGAACATGATAGCACTCGGAACAAATACTTTGACGTAACAGGACTGTGGCAGAGTGACATGGTATATAAGTTACCAGCTGATCAGTGCTGGCTGGCGTGGGGAGAGGGGGACAAGTTTACATTCCGAACCCGAGCAGAATCCTGATTCACTTGATGTGTGTATAAACCTCTCAGTGTTGGGCTGATGACATTTACAGTTGCTTTCCCTTATATGTACTCGTTTCAATGTAGGTGATGTTCAGTGCATCAGCTATGAGGGAGCGCAGTGACTTTGTTTGACACTGCTTCAGTATAAGGTATGAGCCATCAGTTCAGGCTGATAGTCTAACTAGTGCAGTGTTGAAGGGTGGGAGGATGAGTGATGCATTGTTATAGGTGCTGTTCTTTGGATGAGGTGTTAAACGGGTTTGTGCTCTGTTCAGATGGACGAACAGACCTAGACCGTTTCACCCGGGGTCGTGGTCAACAATACCCACAACAACAACAACAACAACAACTTCGATTTATATAGCGCCCTCCACGCCGGACGGCGTCTCAGAGCGCTTAAACTTGGGTTTAAGTGAAGTGAGTGACCTACATAACTTGGGTCACTCACTTCACTGCTCTGTGTATAAATTGGCTGCCGTGTTTGCTCAGAGCTGCAGAGGCTACACTGACAGCAGAGCCCTGGGAAGCGCTGTGAGCCGTGTGCATATCCCGAGGCTGTATCACGGACGAGGATTATACATTGACTAAAGGGTGGGTCGGTTCTGTGTCATGTTTATCGAAGGTCCGACCATAGCCCAAGGGCGCTGTTGGAGCCGATGAGCTTGGCTTTGGGTTACACTACTGTGTCCTCGCGAATGAATCCCTAACCCTAACCCTTTGTACCAGCTCTACTGGTGGGGGTGAAATCTGATCTCTTTTTTTTAACTCTTGGTCAATCCTGTAGATTTTGTTACAGTCCAGATCAAACCAACGTTGTTCTCCCTATTTTCAGGGTCCTGCGACCTGTGTGGCATTCTCCAGAGATGGCGACTATTTTGCTTCAGGTGGTTCAGATGAACAGGTGGGTCTGGGTGTCTCTCTCTTTCTCCCCCTCCTTCTCCACTGCTCGCTGCTGGTTTAGATGCAGCAGCTTTAGGTGTTGCTAACCTGTCATTAAGGTGGACATAAAGCTCTGCCCTCCAGCCTTTGCTATTTCAAACTAGAGAGATTTTGATCCAGATTGACTCGTTTTAAATTCCCTCTTTATCCAAATTCCCCTGAAGATTGCAATAACATGGCTACTCATCACTTTGTTCTTGGTGCTGATGAGCAGTCAGCAATTCCCTGCGAGGTGCTTTCAAACATTAGGATGTTATTGGCACTGTATCATCTTCAGGGCTATCATTAACTCAACACCAGGCTTTCTCTCGTCTGTGGAAGGGAGGAATGGGTGATGGGATTTCTCCGGGACGGTGAGGTCCTGGTTCATAGCATTCTCAATCTTTCCAGTCATCTGATTCCCCTCGCGTTCCCTGCGCCATTGTTTCCCCATCTCTCCATTATGTTATCAACAACTTGCATTTATATAGTGCCCTTCACATAGGATAGAGCCCCATAGTGCTTGTGGATGTTATCACTGAGCTGATTTGTTTTTTATCCACCAATTATTACTTCCGCACTCTACAATCTCAGAATATTACAGCACAGAAACTGCCCCGTCATCCATCCAGGGAGCCACCATATCTAATCCCCACGCCCTGCTCTGTGTGTTGTGTACCAGTGCTGTGGTACCAATCTCTACACCAGAATGGTGGAGTTCGCAGCGTAGGAGGAGGCCACTTGGCCCATCGTGCCTGTACTGGCATAAGCTCTCCCAATAGCCGTTTGTGGTAAAGCATTCCACCGTCTAACAAGCTTCTGTGGCAAAAACATGCAGCCAACCTCTCTCTCTTGCTGATGATAACACTTAATTAATGCCTTCTTGTTACTGACTCACCGATCGCTGTATGTGTATGTCCATGTATATGCTGCTTTCTCAGTGATTCTGTTGCTCTCTGTTTGTGTCTGTCTCTGGCTCACTCTTAGCCCTCTTTCACACTCTTTGTATCTCTCTCTGTTTGGGTATCTATCATCTATGTGTGTGTGTCTCTCTCTCTTTCTCTGATTTGCCTTAACATGAGTTAGTAACTTCAGGAGGGGGAGGGGGAGGGAGAGAAGAATTGCAAAATGAAAAGTGAATGCAGATTGCATAAGACTTCAGCCCAGCCAATAGTGTAAACACTGACATGTTAGCAAAGTTACACAACCCCCACATTAAACCCGTGTGAGTAAGAAAGGTTACTACAACATTTCTGTTTCAAAAACGTTATAAAAATCACTAACAATTCCTGAGAAAAGGACAGTGGAATGTTTAAGTTTCTGTTACCAGCTGCAATTGGTCCCCAAACTAAGTTGTTTGAAAAAATGAGTTATTTATAATCGCTGTTTCAGCCGTACTGTAATTCCAACATTCCTAGGAAATTACTAACTTGTCCTCACTACACGCTGGCTGATGTGAATAAGCAGCGTTATTTAAGCAAAGGGGCCGGCAGGGTATAAGCAGCCATCTCACGGTGATGGAATTTTCCACACGACCCTGCGTCACAGCTGGAAGGGATAGAACCTCATTAAAAGCGTAAACTTTCAGGTTTGAGAGAACAGTGCCACATTCCGTCTTAAAGCATCTGTGTCTCATTTGCTTACAGTGAGACTGCGGCACAGATCATAATCCTCCTTGCCTTTGCTATAGGGCCCTGAACGTGGAAACGTTCCGCAGCGCTTTGCAGGGATGTGAACTGTCAAGTGTGGTGAATATTTGCAGACAACACAGCAGTCGTTTTACATACAATAAGACCAACAATTGTATAGCGCCTTTCACATCAGGAGGATGTCCCAAGGCGCTGATTAGCATGTTGTATAACATCTTTCAAGTGGGGAGGACATCCTAAGGTACATAACATGTTCCCCACAAACAACCATGGAGTGAATGACCAATTCACCTGGAGGATTGTCGGCCATGACACCAGGAGAGACAAACTTCGTCTGCTTTTCCAATGCGTCGCAAGATCATTAGTATCCCCCTGAACAGGTGATGTTTCGCCCAAAAGATAGCGTCTCTTACAACACTGGAGTATCAGCCTAGTCTGCACTCAAAGTCCCCATATATTTCAAGAAATGGGAAGATTTTCTCCCAGTTATCCTGTAGCTTTCCCATTGCATTCCAGATCCACCCCCAGATTCAAATGAATAGGCTGCTCTTATTGTTCAGGATAGGAGGCTGGGGAGATTTAGCAGTTGTGTTTGCCTCCATTAACAAAATTCACTTAATTTCTAATCAATTTTATTTTGTAAAACGCAAAAGGATTTTTGTGTGAAATGCAGATGGGTGATGTGCTTTGCTGTTGTGGAGGTTGGCAGGCAGGTTATTCAGAGCCTGAGAAAGAGGGTTGTTTGTATCTTTTACTCTGTTGCTACAGAGCCTTTGCTGCCGGGTTTCTGATACCTTTAGGCATTCTGAAGACATGTCTTGCTATTGTCACATCTTGCTCAATATCTTTCCCAGGTCATGGTGTGGAAGAGTAATTTTGAGACTGGAGACTTTGGCGAAGTGCTAAGGAATCAGGCCAGCACTCCCTTTGTGAACTGTACGCTAAAGACATCAAGAGATTTGCGTTCAACGCCACAACAAGAGTACATGAAGACGGGGGCCACAAAGGTAAGGCAGCAGTGAGCACTCTCTGTCTCAATCCCTCTGCCTTGGGCCCTCCTTCCCAACCTTCAAATCCCACTTAAAGATCTTCCTTTTTGATCGTGGTCACCCCCCCTCCCACCCCACCCCCTCTCCCACTGGCTCGGTGACAGACTCCGCCACTATCAAGCACTCAAGGATGCTAGTCTGCTTGAAGGGTGGTGTGTAAATGCAAATTGTTTTTGTTGTCAGTGTAAACTGTTGATGCCGGTGATCACAAGTCTACAGCTGGACTCTCTTCAGCCCCCAACCCCCTCCCCCGAGACCTGACATTACGCACATTCTTGGCCTTGAGGTTATAGTCTTCAAATTTCAGTTGGTGTGGAGCAATAAGAGCAGCCAATTCATCTGAATCTGGGGGTGGATTTGGATGAGACGGAAAATAACTGAGAGAATACTTCCCTTTTTTTTAGGAAATCTGTTGTGACTTTGGGCCCAGTTGAGATTGGGAAAATCCCTTCAATTCTGTTTTAATTGAGGAGCCAGTTTTGTGTAGGCTGTTTGGAAAATAGTTTCAAAATTAACAGTGAATTAAAGACTGTACAACAATGCTGCACACACTGAAATTCTTTAGCCCTGATTAGTCGCTCGTGAAAGCACAGCCGAGACTATCCAGATAAGCGAGACTACTCTGTAACCTACCATCTCCTCAGGGCAGATAGCAGGGAAACGTTAGAGATATCCTAGTTGCTATGTTGGCCTAGAGAACCAGTCTCTACATCTAGCAAGTGTTACTGTGAAGTGCTTGGACTCGTTTGATATGATAAGGCGTTTATTTAAAAAAGATCTTTCTTAAATCTAAGGATAAGTGGAGTTTTTCTCCCACTTCTGCTTTCCATTCCCTCTGCCAATTTCCCCCCAAATTCTAATTAATTGGCGCCTCATCCCATTGCATCTGTGTTGTTTCTGATGAACGTTTTTCTGCGTGAAGCGCTTTCGAGTCATTGCTTTGAGGTGAAAGATGCTATATAAATGTAAGTTGTTGTGCGAGCAGTTTCATTGTCCACCAGCAGTGAATAATGGATTGTGCCAGTGATCACAATGGGCAGTGCGACGTTGATCAGTTCGGCAGTGTCCTTAGAGCGCAGTGTGGCTGAGAGGAGTGTTTGTGCAGGTGGCTTCTGCCGTCTATAGGCTTTCATGCCTTATAGGAAATCCAGATGACCCTGATTACGGTCAAGATTTCCTTGTGGACTGTTCCTTGGTTGTGTAGCACACCCACACGGCACAGAGGAACCTGGGAGTCAGATAGCACCGTGTGTGGGCGGATGTTTAAATATTGTAATGGCACGGCACCAAATTAAAAGTAGGCTGTCTTGTTACTTTAGACTTGCGAAAGGCAGCCAGCCCACTCTCCCCATGTTCGCGGCTTTCAGAAGGCAGTGTTAGGTCTTTATTAACAAAGCAAGCCGCTGATTAAGACTTGTTCAGTTGTGGCTGATTCACTACTGCTGATAATGCCTTGTGAGGATTCAGCTTTGACACACAGTGCCAGGGTACAAGCACAATTACAGGCTGATGTGGCAGCCAGCTTCCTGCTTCCTTCATTGTCTTTCCCTAGATGCCTATCTGTGACAACAAATGGAATGTGAAGACTGCAGATTAGAAGCTCTCTCTCTCTTTCTTTCTCTCGCTTTCTCCCTGACTCTCCCTTACTTATGTTTTTTCTCTCCCGGTGCTTTTTCTTGCTCATGCTCTACCTCTCTCACTTGTTCGTTCTTTCGCTCACAGACGTACACACTCTTACTTCCTTCCACTTGTTATCATTCATCCATCCTCACTCACATTTGGTCTTTACTTTTAGTTCTCTTCCCCTCTTTCTCTCTCTCTTTCGCTCACCTTCTGTTTCCTGAGGTGAAGCACTCTGCCAAGTGAGTTCAGGTCTTGTTTGCGGGGATGAAGATGTGTCCCATGGAGAAGTGGGGTACAATTTTACAGGCAGTCGCTCTTCTCCCACATGTGTGGGATCAGGCCTCAGGCCCGAGTCACTAGTCTGTGTGCCCTCCCAAAGTGAAACGCGCTTTACAGATGGCATTTTTGTATTGTGTTGGGTCACTATGGCGAGACTTTGAGCCATTGTGTCTGTGCAGCGCTCAGTCACCTTGTTCCATGCAATGTGTGCTAGCTTTGCTGAGGGCAACAACAACAACAAATTACATTTATAGAGCGCCTTTCACGTCGGGAGGACGTCCCAAGGCGCTGCACAGGAGGCGTATGACCCGAGCTGAGAGGGGAGTGTTTGGGAAGGGGTGAAACACGAAGGGGAGGTAGAAGAGTTCGGGGTGGTACAAAAGGCACGATCGAAGAGGAAAGTCTTCAAACCGGCCTTGAAAGAGGAAAGGGAAGAAACGAAACGGAGGGATTGAGGGATGGCATTCCATAGGGTGGGGGCGGAGAAACTGAAAGCTCGGTCTCCGATGGTGGGGCGGTTCGGGCGGGGGGCTTGGAGCAGGCCGAGTCCTGTTGAACGGAGGGTCCGGGTGGGTTTGTAGGGGGAAAGTAGATCGGTTAAATAAGGCGGGGCAAGGCCGTGTAAGGCCTTGTAGGTGAGGACGAGGATCTTGAACTCGATCCTCTGGAGGATGGGGAGCCAATGGAGACGGGCGAGGGTGGGGGTTATGTGGTCACGGAGGCGGGTGCGGGATAGTACACGGGCTGCAGAGCTTTGGATGACCTGCAGCCTGTGAATGGAGGAACTGGGGAGGCCGACGAGGAGAGAGTTTCCATAGTCCAGCCGTGAGGTGATGTACGCATGCACGAGTGTTTCGGCAGCGCGGGAGGTAAGATAATTGCGGAGCCTGGCAATATTGTGCAGGTGGAAATAAGCGGTGCCGGTCAAGGCGCGGATGTGGGGGAGGAAGGAAAGTTTTTGATCGAACATGATGCCGAGGTTCCTGATTGGCTTTGTGAGGTGGAGAGTGCAGCCTTGGATGTTGAGGCTGGCAGCGCCCGATGTGCGGAGGCGCTGGCTTGAGCCAATCAGGAGGGCCTCAGTCTTACTCACGTTCAATTGCAAAAAGTTGTCCCTCGTCCAGGACTCGATGTCGGACAGACATGCTGTCAGAACATCGATGGTCTGGGGGTTGAGGGATGAGGCAGAAAGGTACAACTGGGTGTCGTCCGCATACATGTGGAAATTTACCCCATGTTTGCGGATGACGTCGCCCAGAGGGAGCGTGTAAAGGGTGAAAAGGAGGGGGCCTAAAACAGAGCCCTGAGGGACGCCGTGAGAAACTGTGCGGGGGTTTGAAGAAAAACCGTTGGAAGAAACAGGGCAGGTAACTTACTGAACACAGTGACTGGAGCAAGCGGGCCTGACTGGGACCAGATGTCCTGTTTATGTGCTCAGCTTCAGGAACTTGGCAGGGATGGCGTCCCTGATTGGGAGCTATATTTACATGTGTTGATTCAGTGCAAGGCTACGTTTCCAGCCCCGTCCTCGAGGAGAAGGCCATTGTGTGGGATTTTATCTCAGACTATTCTTTCAAAAGACTGGCACTATCTACTCGGTCTGGCATGGCCTGAGCTTTTCCAAGCAGATAACTCTGTCTGTATCAAACGTTCTACATACATCTCCTTCGCAAGCCAACCTTGAGCTCTGTTATATTTGTGAGAAACAGATTGGTGTAGTGGTGGGAGGGTGGGTGGGGAGCTAGCTCCTGGGTGTTGAGAACCTTAAAAGAGAGCAACACTGAACAAAGTTAGCGCAGACGTCTGGTGTTCTCTTGTGTAGATGGGCAGATTATTCCCACTGTCATCATGTGGCTACGCAGGTGTTTGTGTTGCGGCGTATAAACCTGACCTGTGTATGATACAGCATATACACTCACCTTCCAATGCCTGCTACCCCCGCCTGCCTGCTCCCCCCACCGCCTGCCCCCTCCTCCTCACCCGCCTGCCCCCCCTCCTCCTCCACCCCCCCCCTCACCTGCCCCTGTGCTTTGCCCAGTGTTTAAAGCTGTATCTAATTTTCCCTATAAGAATGTGAGTTGAGCAGTGCACTGCTGGAGTGCAGATTTGATAGTCAATATCCCGCGCTATTCACTGGCAGTTTAATACTAGCAATGGTCACTGGCAGATTGTCACTGGATGGAGCCTTTGGGTAAAGTAGAGAATTCAGTGAGTATTGTTGTTGATGATGAGGAGGAGGAGGGTACGGGGAGGAAGGCAGGAGAGCACACAGGAAGCAGCTTTGTTAGCTTCACAAACACTGCTCTTGAGGCAGGTCGATTCACTTCATATTCTGTGGAATTGAATTTTGGGAATAGAATGGCTCCATTAGGATGAGTCATCACCGGTCGGGTCTATGATTCATTGCTGCACAGGATCAAAGTTATATAATCCCCGCAGTGTGTTGCAGCGTGTGTTAACTCTCTCAGCTCAACTCAGCTCATTCACAATCTCTCAATCAGCCCCTGCTAAAATGAAGGTACAAGTGGGGGAAATTCCTCACCCGACAGTATTTGATTTATTTTACTCTTTCTTTGGAGGAAAATACGTAGAGGCTTCCCAACATTATCTACTGGTGAGACGAGATGGTGAGTGTTGGCAGATTATTGAATCACTGAGACATCTCAGTCTTGAGCTCCTTCTCCCACCTTCTCTCCATACCACAACAACAGCTTGCATTTATATAGCACCCTCCATGCCAGGAAGTGTCTCAGTGTGCTTCACAATGGCAGAGCCCAAGGGTGAGCCGGGGAGGGGAAAGGTGACTGTAAATGCGGTCGAAGAGAAAGATCTTCAGGCACGACCTGAAGATGGGGAAATAGGGGGTGAGATGAGGGAGGGAGGGAGGGAGGGAGGGAGGGAGGGAGGGAGGGAGGGAGGGAGGGAGGGAGGGAGGGAGGGAGGGAGGGAGGGAGGGAGGGAGGGAGGGAGGGAGGGAGGGAGGGAGGGAGGGAGGGAGGGAGGGAGGGAGGGAGGGAGGGAGGGAGGGAGGGAGGGAGGGAGGGAGTTCCAAAGTTTCGGGGCTTAATGGCTGAAAGCACAGCCACCAGTGGTGGAGTGGAGGATTCGGGGACAAGGAGGAGGCTGGACCCAGTAGAGTGGAGGGAGCGGGTACTGCTGTGAGGAGAGAGGAGGTTAGAGAGGTAGGAGGGGTGCAAAGGAGTGGATGGATTTAAACATAGAGTGAGGATATTGAAGTCGATCTGTGACAGGGAGCCAGTACAGTTTGGCAAAGACTGGGGCAATTGGGGAGCGAAGTTTGGGGTGGGTGAGAATGCAGAAGGCAGAGTTTTGCATGATCTGAATTTTGTGGATTGTGGAGGAGGGGAGACCGACGAGAAGGGTGTTAAGAGTAGTCCAGTTGAGAGGTGACAAACCCAGTTTTGCGGGTTCCGTTTAGTTCAAACATCAATAAGTATTTCTTATTGAATGATCAATGGCCGGAAAAGGCTTTGCAGCAACAATGGTTGAGGCCAGAATGCTGGGACCCATCAGAAAAATGGCTTGGTTCTGTGTTGGGAAAGCTGTAGGGGGAATGTGAAGGTAGGGCTGTACCCTACACCATACCTAGACTTGCCCTTGTTCGTGGGTCCCTCCATGAGGTAATTAGCTGTGGTGGAGAGCAGGTTTCTGCAGTGGTGAGGTCAGGAGAAGGATGTGACCAGGATTCTGTGACAGTTGCCTGCACAAATAACATCAGTGATGAATCACTTATAACCTACTTCCCTCTTTGTGTACATACTCATGACGTCTGTGTTGGTATTTGAGGTTTGAAATATGTACCTAGTCAGTTTGCGGTGTCCTAGACCATAGAATCCTACACGTAGACATTCAGCCCATCAAGTCTGTGCTGGCGTTTCTCTCTATATATAAATGAGACACAAGTCTATTTCCCTGCCTCCCTGATTAACATTCATGCCAGTTGATGGGATGCACACATTGCTTGTATTAATCCACGACTGTTTGTGGGAGGGACACTACTGTGCACAATTGGCTGCTGTGTTTCGCCCACAAAATATACAGTGTATTCATTTTACAGTATATCCTGTGAAGCGCTTTGTAAGGCACTATATAAAATGATCATTATTATTGCACACACTCAAGTACTGTATGAGCCTAACTCCACATGGACAGAACTTGTATATCCACTGAAACACAACATTGACAGCCCAAGGATTGTCATCTGGCTTATTTCACTCTTCCTGTGACAAGCTGAGCCTGGGCTCCACCAGACTGGCTGACTGACTGACTAAACAGCAGGAATCAGCCACTGGAATCCAATGTGTTCACTGTTACTGTAACTGCCCCTATGCTGTGGGCAGATCACCCACAAGAGTTAAACTGAGACGACTCTCGTGATATTGGTTCGGCCTGTGCTTTGCCTCTGAATCCTGTGTTGTTCACCAGCTCAGGCTTCATGCTGAGTGTAATTGAAATGTAATTTCCTTTGCTACCTGGACTGTGTTGCTACAGTAATGGCTTCCTGAATTGCCTTCGGAAATGAGGACAGATCGAGACGCCCTCCGTTTCATTCAATAACCAGGTGTGGATGAGCGGTGCACACAGGCAGCTGACAGCACCCTTAATTAAAGGGAAATTTTCATTCACTAGACTCCTTCCTGCCGACCAGTACGCGAGAGCACAGCAGCCTCCCTACCCTCCCTGTGGCGGCTTTCCTCTTTAATATCAGCAAAGAGATGCTTAATTGCCACCACTTGTGTTCGCTTAAGATGAACTGAGAGGGATCTCGTCATGTTACTCCACTGGTGTGGCAGTACCAATATGAAGCAGTTAATCAATGAAGGCACTAAGTGCTTGGATTTTGTTCTGTGAAGGACACTGAGATGTAACATAAACCCACACTGTCAGCTCAATAGCCTGAATCGTGACTTTCGTTTCCTCAGAAGCCAGAGACACTTTTTAACTCAAACTGCCGGGTATCTGAAACTGCACACCATTAATTCGGTGCTGGTGTGTATCTGCCAGGGGCTCAAGGCACTACACATGTCCTCTTCCGGTGATGATATGCGAATGTCAGCAAGTACCCTGTTGGTGCCAGGGAAATCCTAAAACAACAGCAGCAGCTTGCATTTCCTCACCGCCCTTCATACAGGATTGTGTCTCGGTGGGAGTGGGAGTGTCTTAGGTTTAGGTAAGATCACCCGGACACAGAACAGTAGGATAACATGAAGAAAAAACAAATATTTTAACCACATAGTTCTTGAGTTGCCGTGAAACACAGCTGAGCTCTCTCCTTTCTTCTAGACCTCATCGCCAGCTCTTTTCCTTTCCCTTTTATATTCACCTCATTCACATCTTTCCCCAATTCTCTTTTAAACATTATCCTACAGCTTCAAAAGCTATTTGTTCTGAGTATGAAAACATTCCCTGTGACCTCTTGCTAACCCGGGTTTGCTCCCCTTGTTACTGATTCACCAGCAGCAGGAACCATCATTCACTACCGATTGTCTCAAACCCGTTCAGCATTTAAAGTGGGAAAGAGCAGGTAAATGGGTTGAACGGGTTGCTCTTGAGGGAGCCAGCAGAGGCCTGATGGGCCAAGTGACCTTCTTCTGTACAGTAAATCTGTTTGTCAGTTTAGACCTCTCGTAGGGCGCCACTTGGCTTCTGGTCGGGTGGTGGGGACGGATGCCAGAGTTGTTTTGAGCCTCTGGCTATTGCTTGGCTCACACCACTCCGCTAGTCCCATATGTGTGAAGCTGCCGACAGCTAGCTTATCGTGCCACGCTGTGACATGGCAACCTGTTTCACCAGCGACACTAACATGTGTTTCCAATCTGTTTGATAACATGCAGGTAGCCAGCAGATAGACTTGCTCACTCTGCAGTCGTTTATAGCTTGCAGGTGGAGACCATTTCCAGTGGGTTTCTGAAACGCTCATGTTTGCCAGAGATTTCTGATTTAGCAGCAAATTCACCTTCAAGTGAAATGAAGCGCATTCTGGAATCCTGTAGCTCAGTGCTTAGCTACAGTCTCAAGACCCTCCTTTTTGATTGTCCCTTCTGCCGCTCTCTTCCTCCCCTCCCCCCTATCCTGCCCCTCCACTGTGCTCAGGTCCCGACCCCTGACTGTTTAGCACCTTGGGATTTCCTGTGAAAGGAGCTCTATAAATGTAGTTTTGTTGTTGTGATGGTTAGAGCACTCACCTCGCAAGCAAGAAACCTGGGTTAGATTCCCGGCGGGGCAAAATGTTGGGCATGTTTGTTTACTCCACATTCCTCTGTTTACCCAGCAGTAAGTAGGAACCCAGTTGTTAGTCGGTTGGCGGATCAGTTCTCCGGAGGTAATAATTGTTTCCCAAATAATAATGAATTGATCACTTTAGTCCACAGTTGTTTGTGGGTTGACTGCTGTGCGCAATTGGCTGCTGCATTTCGGCCACAGAATATACAATCAATTCTCTTTACAGTAGATCCTAAGATTAAACCCATTGAAAGTATGAGAGCTGGTGTCCTGGCTGGGAGATGTGCAAGCAGCGGCTCAAACACCCACTAATGTATGAATTTGGGGATAATCTGCTAGATGTTCCTGTATAATTGTGTGATACAGAACAACACAAGACTGTGTTTTGAGCTTAGTTTGTCACTGCAACCCTGGGCAAAGGAGCAGCAAATTGTCAGCCTTCGGTGGAGATGTTTAAACCAAGGCTTTTTCTACCTGTTCAGTCATTATTGGGAGGGAGAAGAGAGTTTCTCCTAGTGTCATGTCACAGCACCAATCTTGTGTTTAAATTGATCATTCATTTCATGGCTGTTTTGGGATCTTGCTGTGCGCAAATTGTTTGCTTACAGAAACATCTATAACATTTGAGTGAAACATTTAGGCAGTGTATCAGATGCAGGAATTATTACTGGAAATCCCACGGGCTCATCTGTTTCTCTGTTTGCTCGTCCATCACTACGCAACCCACTGCTACCAATAAACACTGCTTCACCTTGGATTGGATGCTGTGTGTGTGTGCACTCAGGCAGGACACCTGTTGTACAGATGCAGAGATGAATGGCTGGAGAGTTTGTTGGGCAGTTGTGGTTTTAGTGAAGACACCAAATGCATGAAATTAATGTAAGCTTCTCTCAGCACATGTATGTTCAGAGCAGAGGTCTCGTCCCCAACTTGTATGTTGTGTGCTTCCCTCATATACGCACATGCGTGCAAATACACACAAACACCTCCCACCCTCCCAAGCCATGGTCTGCCTGTGCTTGAACAGAATGGTAAGGAGGGTTTGTTCTCCCAATGTGAAAGGCGCTCTTTCAATGTAATTTTATAATTAAAAATAATAATCCTTGCATTTGATATCGCGCTTTTTCATGTCTTCCAAATGTCTCAAAGCGTTTCACAGAATATTCTGTGAAGTGATTTGACTGTATAGTTGTGGGCGAAATGCGGCAGCGAATTTTGCACAGGAGTGACCCACAAATATTCGTGGATTGAAATGACCAATTTATTACAGGTTTGTTGTTGTTGTTCTGGTGACTGCCAGATAGGCTCTGAAGGATATATCAGAGAAATTCCTCCTGTTATTTCCTAACCACTTGTACAGTATATGGACGTTTGATCTGAACTGCTCTTTTCAGAGAAATTGACAATCAATAGCAGAGCTGGCAACCTTATCCAATTTAACCCTTTCCCTGTGGTTTAGACATCTTGAAATGACTCCGCCCCGCCTTCCAGTACAGTCTGACTTTCGTTCCAGTGCCCCAGGGCTCCTATTATCCACAACAACAATTTGAATTTATATAGCACCCGTCACACAGGGTAAAGTCCAGGAGCACTTTCCAGCTCACTTCCAGGGACTTCGAGCTAGCTCCTGTGTAGGCTGTGTATAACCCCTGTATAGCCCCTGTGTAAAAGCTGTGTATAGATCCTGTGTAGCTCCTGTTTGAACATGCTTATTGGTGAACTGACAACTACTGAAGAAGTAACTTTGGGAGCACGGCAGTGTGTGACCGGTGGGGTCTTTTGTAGTAGATTTATATAATTGATTTGTAAGCAGGGAGTGCTGTGTCTCTCCTTCTCCTCCGGCACCTTTCGCCACGATCTCTGTGTGTGACGTCCGATGGTGGCCACAGGAGCCTGGCGTTGTCCAGAACGAGATCAATGTCCTGTTCACTGGGCTCCTGCAGGTTACAAATCAATCTTGAGAATCTGCCCAGCTGGTGGTGTGAGTGCCAGGGTGAGCAGAGACGTGCCCCTGTGTTAATGAATCAGCTTTACCTGCTTATGTTCTCCAGCAGGTCCCAGACACCAACAGCACAGAGACGAGGACAGCGGGTCCTGATACAGGAAACCAGAGCTACTCAATCAGGGAGGCCCCACCAGATACCATGTTTACCCCGACCTTCAACCAGTCGCTTCAGCCACAAATGGCAGCCATCCCCCTAACCCTGGCCAACACCTTGGAGCATATCGTAGCACAGCTGGACGTGCTGACTCAGGTACATGACAGCCCCACAGCACACATCAGTCCATTGACACGAGCAGCCGGTGATTCTCTCGCACAGACGAGACGCCTCCAGCACCGAGACGTATTTGCAAAAGCAAATGAGAGGCCTTTCTCCTGCACAATGTGTGTTCACTCTACAGCCCTTGTAAAAAAAAAGTACCATGGTACTACCACCATAACCATGGTACTACCACCTTTACCAAGGTACTTTTTTTTACAAGGGAGGGCTGCTGGTTGGTCTGTGTTTATTTGTTTGTTTGCAGTGACAAAAGTTTTAATTTTCCTCAAACACAAGTTTCCACTATGTGTGTGTGTATTATGTGTGTGTGTATTATGTGTGTGTGTATATTATATGTGTGTGTATGTATATGTGTGTGTGTGCGCGTGGTTTGTGTACTTTTCACAACAACAAATTTATCATTTCAGTCTTGCTGAGTTGCAGGCCTGAGTGTTTGACTGTTCAGTGCATTTACAAGTTCTCGCTGTTAGTTGCTGGAAGCTAACTGCTGAAAAGGCTCCTGTGATTGGGGAAATTTCTCCTCTGATTGAATTGCTAACCTCAGGCAGCCATGGACAGCCAATGTCAAACCCCAGAGAAAGGGGAGGATTGACTTTACTTCTCTGCCTCTCTGGATGCTTGGCTTGAAAGGCACCATTTTGTCTGTACCTGGGAGACGGGACAGATGGTTTCCATTGCTGCAGGAAGTCGGATTGTAACCCCTTGTGTATCGCTGGTGGCATGTGGTAACCGCTCTGGCTTCGCAAGGCACATGGAACCATTTTTGGACATTCCGTCTACTCAGCTATTTGCTTTGACTTTTGCCCCCTGAGCTCACAGTCACATTCTCTAACGATGTCTTGTTAACCCAGCTTAACCCGTCCCTCTGCGCATTACCAGCGAGGCTAAGGCATAGCCACACACACACACACACACACACCCAGAGAGACGAGTCGCCAAACAAATGAACGTCTGACAAACGTCGCCTCCTAACACGGTTTAACCTGATCCCAGAGATTTGATAACTGTATTGTGTTCTTTATTGAAAATAATGACCCCAGTCCCATTTGCATAGTTTCCTGCAGTAATTTGCCGCTGACAGCATGAACTCCCTGCAGATTATATGGATTGACTTTACTGCCCACCCCCCAACACTTCTTGTCGTCCTCGCCAGCAAAACATAACCTTTTGTTGGAAATTGATCTTGTGTTTCCTCTCGGCGTTCCGCTCTGAAGATTCTCCAAAATTGGATGTGAAGTTGCGAAGCGTGACTCCGGTTGCTGTGTGTGTGTGTGTGTGTGTGTGGGGGGCTCCAACAGCCTCAGACAAGCCTCATGCTGCATCCATCTGCTTCCCATCTGCCTCAATTAGCTGTCAGTCGGGGGGACTCTGCGAGGGAGGCCAAGGCACGGCATTGGGTGGAGCAGGTGATGAGGTGGGGAGGGGTGGGGGGGGTTGGTATATTTTCGCGTTGACCCTACATTAAGATGTGAGCTCATAGTCAAGGCTGACAATCCAGCTCATTGCTGGGGGGGAGCCTGTGTGGTCAGGCGTGTGACCTTTACATGGAACGTTAATCTGAACTTCCCATCTGCCTTGTCTTCAAGCAGAACCTTAAAAGATTCCTCAACACTATTGGAAAAGCAAAGGGAGGTTCTCCCTGTGTCCTGGTCAGCAGTCCACCACATTAATCAGACATTCACCTTATCACTGTGGTGGGGCTGTCACTCATAGCCGACCAAGGCAGTGACCACACGTCAGTAACTACTGCTAAGCTTTGTGAGATGTTTCAGCATTATGAGATTCCTGTTTTCTTGCATTTTAAGATTTACTGCTGGAAACTGTCACTCCGTATCTAACTGTCCATATCTCTCTCTCTCTTTAATCTTTTCTACGACTGTTTTACGTAGGGATTCCCATTGTTAATGAGCAGTGAAAGATCCCTTTATGTAGTGATGGATTCCCACCCACTGATCTACAGACACTGTTCTGCTCCCTCACATTCCATAGGTGATGTTTTCTTGGCAATGTTGAGCAGCCTTTACATTTTCCAAGAACTTTTACAGATGTAGAGACGTAGGGACGGGTTGTGTTTAAGTCTGTGACGTTAATTTATTACATAATGTCATCTTGTATCCTGCCTTTTCTCCCATACCTGAATCTTCCCCCATCCACCCCCCACCACTGTCCCCACTTTAAACATAGAAATTGATTCTGCGAGTATAGAAGTCAGCCTTCGCCTGCCTCTGGGAAGCATGAACGAGAGCCACAGCGCTGGGGGTGGGGAGGTGGGTTCCTATAATAATAATATAATAATAATCCTTGCATTTGCTCACATCTTATCGACGTCTCAAAGCGCTTCACAGAATATACTGTAAAGTGAATTGACTGTATATTTGCAGGCAAAATGCGGCAGCCAATTGCGCACAGCAGTGTTCCACAAACAGTCGTGGATTGAAATGACCAATTTTATTATTGTGTTTTTTCGACGGATTAATATTAGGTGTGTGTATAATTAATGACTTACACCAATGTCGTTGTGCTGTCAAGCCAGCCACAGACTCTTGTGTTATAGTGACTCGCAGAGCGGTGAAGGGGTGTGGAACAGGGTGCTCCTGCACTTAGGTGTATTGCAGCAATCTTGGACGCTGCCCTGCGTGAAGGTGCTTTATAAATGCAAGTTGTGCAAAGTCCCTGCTTGTCAGCCTCTCCCAACTCCTCCCTCCACAGGCTGCAGATCATCCAGAACTCTACAGAACTGTGTCTTAACCCGCACCAGACTCCATGACCCTATCACCCCCATCTTCGTCTGACTCTACTGGCTTCCCATCACAGAGAGGATACAGTTCATGATCCTGGTCTTCACCTTCAAAACTGTTCATGGCTTTGCTCCTCCCTAATCCTCTACCAACCTGCCTGCTCCCTCCGCACCGCGGGCTCCAGTCTGCTTCACGTTCCCTGCCTCGTCTGTCTGATGGGTGGGCCTTCAGCTACTCTGCCCCCACCCTCCACAACTCCATCCCTTGGAGCCTCTGCCTCGCTCCCTTCCTTGTCTCCTTCGACCTATCTCAGGGCCCACTCTTTAGACGTGCTTTCAATCAGCCCCCTTCCTCAACCACCCTGCCCTCCACCCTCTTCATTTCTTTCCTGAGTTCGACTCTGAAATACTGTCTGTTCAGTGCCTTGGGACATCCTCCCAACGTGAAAGGTGCTATAAAAATGTAATGTTATTGTTATTGAAACACCCAAAGTGCAGAGGGCTTTGCGATGTCATAAGAAGATTGTAGGAGGGGTGGGTTTACTCACCTTGGTTGAGGGACACACAGCTACACAGTAATCTAAATCACCTTCTCATTTCTCTTACCATTATTGTGTGGCTGGGGCACTTGTTCTCAGGTTTTCCACTTGGAAGTAAGAATTACTCTTAAGCCCTTCATTTTTTTCTCCCAAATATTTTTTTAGCGAGTTGGCAGAAATCAATGAGTTGTTGTGGGGCTGAGTCATTCACAGCTTAGTGTTAAAGTGGACGGCATTAATGAATTGTTCTGTTCCCACTTCATAATCTCTGGGAAAAAAAACAATGGTGTTCTGTCCTGATGACAACTTAAAGGGACATAAATTAGAGCTTCCCTCAGTGTGATGTTAAACCCGCTGTTTAGTCATTGTGCTATAGTGACGGTATGATGTGCTCTATATAATCACACAATGTTACAAGGCAGAAACTGTTTCATTCGGCCCAGCAAGTCTGAACTTGTTAGGGCTCTCGTGATTCTCTTTCCTTACCTGGTGATTGGTGGCAGCGAGTGTCGGACAGGAATCTATGTCACTAATGCCAGACCCCATCAAACTGTTTCCCTCACACATCTGGGGGTGGCTGGTGGTCCCCACCTTAAACAAAGATCCTGCAGAGTTTTAAAAACCGCTTGCACATATGCATGTGATCTCACACACGCACACTCACACCCACTCTCACACCGTGTACTCTCACACACACATGCACACACACACAGTAAACATGATGCTGCTGTTACCTTCTGTCCCCAGACAGTCGCAATCCTGGAGCAGAGGCTGACACTGACTGAGGACAAGCTGCGAGAGTGTCTGGAGCGAATGAATCCCCGTGAGCGTGAGGCCCACTGACAGATCACATTGTGGGAGGGAGAGAGGGGAGCACTCCTTACATGACCTCCCCCCTGTGTGTTAATCAACACAATATGAGTTGTGTACCACCCCACAAACACTTGTTGTTTTCAGTAATCAGCTGTATATTTTTGTATATTTTGTATAAGAAACAAGAAGAATATTTCTCACAGTTTAATAATAAACTACTTTACTGCAGATCTAACCCTTTTTACCGGCTCCACTCTTTAATTCTAATTGCATTTTGATTTGAAGGAAATTACCAGCTAAGGTTTCTCCTTCCCACCAGCACCGAGACCTGGCTTCAATTGTTCATAGTGGGACGTTGGAGTCTGAGATGTTTTTGCAGTGAGCAGCAGACTCTGTGCTGGGTCCGGTCCTCTCCTTCCTGTCTGGGACTGAGAACACTACTCTTCCTCTAGGTTCGATTGAGATTAACGGACCAAATTAAATGCTTTTATTGACAGAAAATGAAGATGGAGGAAATTCTGACACTTGGACTTAATTCAGAAGCTATTTTCTTCCCCACAAGTTTTTACAGGAACCCAGCTTCCAAATGTTCACTGAATTGAAGAATTTCCACACTTCAGTTTTTTAGTCAAAACCAGGTCCCCCTTGGTGTAAGATTGTTTGGAGGTTCTGAAGAGTATTTTAGTTAAAGCTGAGTGTATAGATAGATTGCAGTCTCTCCTATACTGTACAATGGATACAGTGCCTTATTACATCATTGAGACGTCTCAAAGCGCTTTACAGGATACACAAGTTGTGGGAACACTCAATAGGTTAGATAGCCTTTGTGGAGAGAGGAAAGTGAGCTAAATGTTTCAGGTCGATGACCTTTTGTCAGAAAGACCACTTTTCTCTCTCTAGATGCTGCCTGACCTGCAGAGCATTTCCAGCCACTTCTGTTTTTATTTCAGATTTTCAGCATTTGCAGAACTTTACTATTGTGCCTTTGTACACTGTAAAGTGTAGTAGTGACTATGTATTTTGCGGGTGAAATGGTGCTGATGTTAACTGTGTTTCTGATTTACAGGTAAAGCAGGAAGCCAAGTGCAGGTCAGTCTGTTAATCCCTAATTTAAAAGAGAAAGTTGGTGTCTTTATAGTGCTTTCCCACACCTCCACAGGTACTGATTGGCATGTGCAGTGATACAGGCAAACGCTGCAGCCAGTTTGAGTTCCGCCAACAACAACAACCACAATATTACACTTGTACTGTATAGCGCCTTTCACGCCAGGACGGTGAGATTCTGATTTTAATCTTGACAAGTGTTGGCCAGGGCAGACCTGCCTGCCCAGTGGAGGCGTGGGAACATTCAATGTGTGTCCGATGGCGAAGGCAGATGGGGTCTGAGTTTAACATCTCATCCGAAGTCCGGAATTAGTACGGCTTTGTTTGGTCATGAGATCACTCTGAGAGAATCTGTGCAGAACAATCCGATCGGCCTCGCTGGCTAGGCTCGCACAGGAATCTCAGTGACTGCCCAGGGCTTATAGGGAGGTCTACAGTAACCCGCTGAGTGCCAACAAAACTGGCTCATAGTAAGAATAATAATCCTTGCATTTGTGACAAGTGCCTTATCGCAAGATAGTGAACAGTGTGGGTTTGCAGTGCAGGATGTGATGGGTGGGGGAGGAGGGAGGGAGGGGACCATTGTCAGTGAAATGCAAATGTTGCCTGTTCAGTTAAACTCTGGAGCATTATTGGCAAAGCAAAGGCAGATTAATCTGTTATTCACTTCCTGGCAGTTGATGGGACGTTGCTGTACGCAGATCCCCAATAAATACACAGTCACTACACTTAGCAGCTGCTTCCTGTGAAGAGACATTGTGATATTTCGCCCACAAGTCGATTCACTTTAGTGTATTCTGTAAAGCACTTTGAGACGTCTAAAAGCGCTATATCAAATGCAAGGATTATGATTAGGATTATTATATTACAGGCAATGTAGCAAAGGCAAGGATTCTTGTCATTGCATGAAAGCCTTGGCTCTGGCTCTGGTCTGTACGGCTTGAGGAGGAGGGAGGGAGGTATAAACAGCTGGGGAATCAGATTGAATGAAAGGCATGTTTGGATGTTAGCATGACAGAGTAGTGCCAATTGGGAAGCAAGTCTTCAGCCACTGCCCCTCTGCCAGAATTCAGCACAATGACACATTGATCTCGCGGTGCACATGTAGAGTGTTTCATTATTACAGAGGATTTGGGGGGATGTCAGTGCCAGATTACAGCTTGACTCTTCCTGGGTGACCCAAACTGAGGATAGACTCACGATGGGTAGGAGTCTAACCGCTGGGCATGCAAGACATAAGGCTATTCCCTACCCTGTCCAGTACAAGGCCCGCTGTCTCTCTCTCTCGCTCTCTGAGGCAAAGCCTTTATATGCTGCCCAGCCGTTACCAATGCCTGTTGCTCACGTGCTTGTTCTCAGCCTTGTCGTTTTGATGATTCAGAAAGCTGGAAGTTATGGGCGATTTATAAAGCTTCTAATTGTCTATTTACTCCAACCCTCCCCTGCCCGAGAGCACAGCTGTGATGAAATCAGAGGCTGTTGTTCCAGTTTTAGTGGACAGATGAATGGGAGAAAATCTTTACATTTTTACAGACTCTGTAATGCTGACACACTTCAGAGTCTCTGGTACTTCACTTGGATTTCCCCCCCCCCCCCCCCCACCCTCTCATTCATTGTCAGTATCCTCATTCCCAGTTTCCCAGGTCTCTCCACAGCACACAGGCTCACACAGTAACACTCTTGCCTCTGTCTCCTAAGGTCGTAAATTTAAACTTCTACATCGAGAGTTTGACCTGACGGGTGGGTTTCTGCTGACCCTCCTCCAGCGCGTGGCCGGGACAGGTGTCAATGCTGCTTTGGGTGGTGTTGCCGTCCTTTGAGTGAGACGGGGCAACTTTAAACCCAAGACGTGGGGTTTACTCCTCGAATACTCCTCGCCAACCATCGCTGGAAAATAAAATTGGTCGCTGGCTTCGGGACTGTTTATGGGAGGTTGTGTGTTTTGGCGAGTAGCTGCCACCTTCGCTCACAGAATGCACAGTCACTCCACTTCTACAGTAAATCCCCATGCCGTGAGACGTCCTCCACTGTGAAACGTGCTGTCATGATAGGCACTTGCATTTTCACACGCGATACAGCACCTCGAAGCGTTGATGAAAGACGCGTGTTGTTATTAATAACTTGGGTGACTGATTCCCATCAATCTAGTTGCCTTTCAAAGTTCCTGCTCCAAACCAGCTTGGCCAGTGTGACTACAGGACATCTTGCAGTAAAGACACCTGCTTACTGTCCGGGCCTGTTTCTCTGCGGCTTAAACACGCTACGGTTTTCCTGTTCAAATGCTTCTAGAACCAAAATCTCTCCCCAGGTATAGGGTTGTGACATTTGTCAGTCTTATAGCAACTGCCTGTTAGAATTTCATCATATATTAGCATTCTCCCAGAATCTCAGATTTTTTTTAAGGGTCAGATCAGGTGGGATTCCTTGCCTCCCAATGTTAAAGGTTGGCTTTCTTCCAGTAGTGAAGCAAACCATGCTGCCAGTCGCTGTCTATGTCTGAAACACACTCTCAATCTCCTTCCCTTTGGGGAATACAGGAAGCTTAAGTGGCTTGCTTCACCATGAACCAGTGTGTCCATTAAAAGAAGCAGAGAACGAGCTATGTAGAGATCAGTGGGGGCGCTGGTTGGGGGGTAAATGTCCTTGTGATGCCCAGGAGCGAGAACTTTCGTCTTACACTATATTGATTTATCATTTGTCATTTTTTTACAAAGAAAAAACAATAGCGATGTTAAACACCTATATTGGTTGTCCATTTCATTCTCAGCTTCAGCGCTGTCTGGCCAAGATTTCCCCCACTGCTTGTCCAGCTAGGACCACCCTCCCCTTTAGTTTGGGCTTTGGCTGCAGGGTTAACAGAAGCTGAGTGGGAGGATTCCCTGCCCCCAAGTGACTGGTCTGCCCTTCCAGGTCCTGCCGACAAGCCCAGTTTCCGTGACTGGGCTCTAGTCTTAATCTCGCTCTGAGTTTAGCTTCTTCCTGTGGGTGCAGTATGTATGTACTGCTGATTCTTGTGAAATAAGCGTAATTCTCTAAAACAGCCCAGTGTCAAGTATTGCACAACGAGTGTCGCAAACACGGGCACTTCCCCTGTGGAGTCTTGTAACAACACCAAGGGTGGTTGGCTAAGTCTCTGTGGACATCCTACCGACAAATTGTTGGGAGAATAGTGCGCGAGTTAACACTTTTGTGTGGCTATACAGTATTGTATGAGTTTACATTTGTAAAGCAATTGGTAGGCTAACTCCCAGTGACTGCCCATGTTTACAATGTTATTTGCAGCCCCCCCACCCCCGCAAAAAGGACTTTTTAACTTAAAGCAGCTTGATATTCAGAAGGAAAAACAATCCTCTCTAGCAATTAACGTATCCCAAGGGAATATTCCGACTACATAGATTCACTAAGGCCAGGCAGTGGGCAGGACATCTGCAGGCCAACCTCAGACACCAATAATAAATAATTAGAACAACAATCCTCGCATTCGCTATAGCCTTCTCACATCATTGAGACATCCCAAAGCGCTTCACAACATACATTGTGGGTCTACTATATATTTTGTGGGCGAAACACGGCAGCCAATTGTGCACAGCAGCGTCCCCCAAACAGTCTGGGATTTTTTTTTGTGTGAGGGAGGGGGATTAATTACCTCCTGTGAATGCTTCATAATGTAATACAGAACTTCTTAAAAAATTATTATACATGTATTTGATATATTAATATCTCTTGCTATATATATATATAAAGGATGTGGGTAAAGGGCAGAGTAATGGGACTAAATGGAAAGTTCCCTTGCCTCCATCTGTGCTGTAACATCCTTTGATTTTATAATTGTGACAATTTCCTCCTCAGACGAACACAAAATGGAACGTGAAGAAGTGAAATCCCTTTAAGCTATGAACCTCTCCGGCTCGGGGAAGGAGGGTGGGGGGAATGTGCTTAATCTGACTTTCATCTGATTTGCTGAGGGAGGCGGTGGTGGCAGAGTGCAGCACATTCAAGAGGGAATTTAGGTTGTTATTTGGCACAGAAATTGATTAGGGTGTGAGAGACACAGAAGTGAAGGATTATTTATTTCACTTTGAGACAAGCCCAGCCAAGCAGGAGGGCTGATGTACATACATACATTCCTGTGCTTTTTATTTTTGTCCTTTTTTTTGTTTTACGTGTAGATCTGGGTTGGATTATATAAGCGGTTTGGATAATTTATGGTAACAGAAGGGGGAAGCGTCCCTTTTTAGAGCTATGAAATGTTACACTGGAAGTAGAACCACTAAAAACAGAAGTTGTTGATCCTATTGAGGATGGAGCTTGAGATTGGTTTACAGGAAACGCACAGAAGCATTTTGTGGGAAGGAAACGGTTTGGAAAGCGTTCTGGAGCCGAGCCAGGATCAGAACAGGGTGGGGGAAGGGTCATCACAGATATATGGTCAGATGGGGTTGTGGGTCCAGGCATTACTTCGGAACTTGACGCAGTCCCTCCAAGTGCAGTGTAGCGAAGCGAGGGTGAGCCAGATGAGTAGAGCTTGAGGTCAGATGTTAAACCCAGGTCTCTTCCGCCTGTTAGGTGAATGTTGAAAAAATGCTGTGACCTTTATTGTACAAGAGAACGTACTGTAGGTATGTACATTCCTCCCAATGTCTTGGCCAACACAGGATCCTCCAGAAGATAACACTGGCCATTTTATCCGGAGTACCAAACGGGGCTGTGTGTGTGTGTGTTTGTAACAATTGTGTGACAATGACTGTCCAGTGCCTTGGGATGTCCTCCTGACGTGAAGGCGATATACAAGTGTAATGTTGTTGTTGTGGGGCAAGCTGGCTGCTGCTTTTTGCCTACAAAATACCCAGTCACTGGCCTCTAAATCTAAGTTGTTGTTGTTGTTGGCCTGTGATTGACAGCTCTGTCCATCACACACTGAGGCTGAGTTCGGTTCATTGAGAAGATCCTGGGTTCCCGCCTCCGTGACGTAACGACGCCTCATTGGGTCCCCGCGTTGGTTACATTGTATCGCGTCACAATCGCACGGAGGTCCCGCCCTCTGGCCTGGCGCTGAGTGGCTGGCGGGACGGCGCCGATTGGCGGAGGCGTTGAGTGGCGTGAGATGTGGCCAATGAGGCGCCGGAGGCGAGGAGGCGGGAGGGGCGGGGCCACCAGTGACAACCGTGTGTGTGTGTGTGAGAGAAGCAGGAAGTGAAGCGGCGGCCAGAGGCCAGACTGAACGGCTCTAGTCCTCACCCCGTCCCCCCTCCCTCCCTCCCTCCTAGCCCCACTCACCGACCCCCACAGCCCCGCTCTCGGCTGCCCCGCCAGCCCCTCGCCCACCCACCCCCCCCTTCTCCCTCCGCCTCTCGCCAGCTCTTCGGGGAATCGAGCCACAAAGGAGCATTCCTCATGAGAAACCAGCTCTTCTGCCCCCCTTCGGCCATGGCGATGTGTAAGAGTGCCGCCTGGCTTCAGCAGCGGCTGGAAGCCGGTGCCCACAGCCCGCTGTCGCTGCTGCTGCTGCTCGATTGCCGCTCGCACGATTTCTACGAGTCGTCGCACGTCGAGGCGGCCATCAACGTGGTGATCCCGGGGCTGATGCTGCGGCGGCTGAAGAAAGGCAACCTCCCCATCAAGTCCCTGATCCCCAACAACGAAGACAAGGAGAAGTTCGCCAAGCGCTGCAAGAGCGACACGGTGCTATTGTATGATGAGGGCAGCAGCGATCGGCAGGACAGCAGCGCCAGCTCCGTACTCACTCTACTGCTCCACAAACTCAGGGACGACGGCTGCGAGGCGTATTTCTTGGAAGGTGAGCGAAGGTGTGAGTGGAGGTATGGGTGAGTGAGTGAATGAAGGAGTGAGTGAGTGAGTAAAGGTATGAGTGAAGGTGTAAGGAGTGAATGAATGTGCGAGTGAGTGAATGAGTGAATGAATGTGCGAGTGAGTGAATGAGTGAATGAATGTGCGAGTGAGTGAAGGAGTGAATGTGCGAATGAAGGAGTGAGTGAATGAAGCAGTGAGTGAGTGTATGAGTGAGTGATCGTGAGTGAGTGAATTGTCGCCAGCCGTTTGTGTAAAGCATTAGGAGAAGCTGCCTATGATTGTGGCCGGTGCCTTGTGTCTGTCGATGTCTTGGTTTATTTACAGTATTTGACACCGTTTGCGCCAATTTAATGAACTCATTCACACCCTTTATTTTAACTCGTGAGTGAGTGCGTGAGATCGCCCCTCACCCCCTCCTTCGGTTTAATTACGGCATAAGATCACAGTCTCACTTTTGTGCTACATCGTGGTTAATCAAAACCATTTATTATTTACGATCTGGGAAGAGTTTCCCTTCTGTCTGTCTCTCCCTTTAAACTGTAATCTCCATTGCAGTCAGAGGGAGAGAGAGAGAGATTCTTGCTGAAGCGATGGGTTGACAGTGGCTTCCCTTGCTGCGAGAGTTAGGAATGTGGCACACGGAGTGGGAGAGAGGGGGGGGGGGGGGGCGGTGGCAGCTTTCTGTTTAATTTAATAATAAAGGAAAAGAAAGGAGACAGGGAGACAGTATTCCCGGCTCAACCTTTTGCTCTGTGTCCCATCTGTGCTTTTTCTTTTGAAAGAGAGAGATTCTGTAAAAGGACTTTGCACTTTTTGGCTAGAGTCTTGTTTACTTACCTACATCCAGGACTGGCGCACACACACACACACACTTACACACTCCCACCCCCACCCCCTACACGCACACACACACTCCACCCCACACAGACTTTCACACAGAATCACACACACACACTCATACTCTCACAATCTGCCGCCAGGTTTTAATTTAGAGTAAAAAAAAGGGGGGGAAAACAAAAAAAGTTGTGAATCAGATTCCAAAATGGCTTCACTGTTGTTGTTGTTGTCTTTGCCTCCGGGATTTTAGTTTTTGATGGGGGGGGGACGGGGGGGACAGAAAGAAAACAAGTGTCGTATTCATGAAAGTACAGAATTTTCATGAATGAACCCCTGCCTCCCTCCCACCTTTCTCTTTATAGTAATAGCTGTGACGGATGGTCAGTGGAGTGTGTGTCTTGGGGAGGAGGAGATGGGGGGGGGGGGGGGGGGGGGGGGGGAGGGGGAGGAAGTGGGGGGGAAAGGTAATTGGTTCCTGTCTAGGGTTTCAGCCTAATTATCTCCCCCCCCCCCTCCCCCCCATGATTGTTTATTGATTTAGATGCTTTTTTGTGAAACATCAACTTGCAGGAGCTAAGTTTGCTGTCAGCTGTTAACAAACGTGTCTCTGTGTGTGTGTATTTGTGTCCCACACAGGGGGCTTCAGCAAGTTTCAGAGCCAGTACCCAGAGCATTGCCAGCCCAGCCTGGAGCACAGCGCCTGTCCTCCAGTGGCTCTCCCCCTGTCTCGGTGCTGGGTTTAGGTGGGCTGCGCATCAGCACCGACTCCTGCTCAGACGGAGAGTCGGACGCCGACCGCGAGCCGGGCAGTGCCACCGAGTCCGAGGGCAGCCCACTGCCCGGCTCCCAGCCGGCCTTCCCCCGTCCAGATCCTACCCTACCTGTACCTGGGGTGCGCCAAGGACTCCACCAACCTGGACGTGTTGGGCAAGTACGGCATCAAATACATCCTCAACGTCACCCCCAACCTCCCCAACATGTTCGAGAACGATGGCGAGTTTAAGTACAAACAGATTCCTATCTCAGACCATTGG
The DNA here is from genome assembly GCA_035084275.1 of Hydrolagus colliei. Taxonomy (NCBI): domain Eukaryota; kingdom Metazoa; phylum Chordata; class Chondrichthyes; order Chimaeriformes; family Chimaeridae; genus Hydrolagus; species Hydrolagus colliei. The sequence continues at coordinate 8,636,130 of CM068753.1, forward strand.
AGCCAGAATCTCTCGCAGTTCTTCCCCGAGGCCATTTCATTCATAGGTCAGTGGTTTTTTTCCTCTTTGCTTTCCAGCTTTTTTAAAAACATATCTATATATATATCGGGATTGAATCTTTTCTATGGTCCTCATAAAACTTTCCTTTCTCTTCTCCTTTCCCACCTCAACCCCCCCCCCCCCCCCCCCCCCCCCCGACCACCACACATCTCTTTTTTCTTCCTCTCTTCTTCCCCCCTGCCCCCCATTCCTCCCTCCCTCCCCTCCCTCCCTCCCCAGTCTAGCTATTTGTTTTATAATGGTAAATAATAATAATCTTTGCATTCTATCACATTGTTGAGACGTCTCCAAGCGCTTCACATGAGTAAAGTCTAGTGACTGAATTTTATGGGTGAAATGAACCAGCCGGTTTGCACACATAATAATAATAATTTTCGCATTTGATTTGGTGCTTTTCCATGTCTTCTAGACGTCTCAAAGCGTTTCACAGATTATACTGTAAAATGAATTGACTGTATATTTGTGGGCGAAAAGCGGTAGCCAATTAAGCACA
>CM068753.1:8636882-8774529 GCA_035084275.1 Hydrolagus colliei
TTAGGCTACAGCTCTTCGCCCACAAACAGTCATGGATTGAAATGACCAATTTTATTATTGTGGTTTTCTGAAGGATTATTATTAGGCGTGTGGAGTAAGGAAACTTGCCAAAGGTTTGGCCCTGACCTGCCTGGATTCTAACACAGATCTGACGCTTGCAAGGCGGGTGCTCTAACCACTGAGCTACAGCACTCCATGCACACCCCATGAACAGCCAATGGAAGGGGTGAAAAATGTTATTGGGGTGGGATGGTGGGGTATTGCTGACCTGGATATCAGGAGAGAGAAATTTCCGTTCTCTTTTCCAATAACCCCCCCCAAACAGGGTTCGGGTTAAATATCTGCTTCTGGGGAATCATTAAATACTATTTATTTTAAAGGATCCCAAAGGTTTGGGTTTGTCCTGAGTGCAGTTGTGGTCTGTCATCGTAGACATTTACAGCCCTGAGCGGGTCATTCATCTTACTGCCCCGTGGCTAGATCCCACCAAGCCAGTCACTGGTCAGTTGGGCAGTCAGTGGACAATCAATAGGTGTGGCAGGGTGTAACGCTCTGACTCTTGCCTGTAGATTGTGCCTCGAATGGGCAAGTATTCGTATCAGGAACATAGGAACTGGAAGAGGCCATTTGGCCTCTCAAGCCAGTTCCACCATTCTGTTAGATCGTGCTTGGCTGATGGTATGGATTAGGATGGTGGGATATGAGCCCAAGCCAGTCTCCTCCTGTCAGGCGCTGAGGCTCCTCGGCAGGAGTTGGTGACTGTTTGGCGTTCAGTTACCCAGCAGCGTGTTTCAGTAGCCACTCCATGTGCTGTGAGTTGGGAGCTGGGTTTCTGAGTGACCTTTTGGTGGCTTGTGTTCTGTTGGCTGAGTTTCCTCGCACCCCGTGAACCACCATCAGAGACATTGCAGACCTGAGGGCCATTTGGCCCATTGTGTCTGTCGCCTCGCTCCCTTCAGCAAATCCTCACAGTTCATTCAGGCTGCGGATCCAGGAAGCGGGAATTGGTGAAATCAATATTTCTGGTGATGTGTTTGAGGGTAGGAGGGATGTCTGTCTGATTGACAGTCTGACTGTGTGTTTATTGTGTTAGGTTTGTGGGGGTGGTGGTGGGGGGGTGGAGCCCCCCCTCGAGCTCCATGTCTAATGGAAAGTTTCCCAATTGGGACTTGGATTAATGTTGAAACTTTTTTTAAAGGAAAAGTCTGTAAAAAAAACTGTAGATTTGAAACCTTTCATTCTCGTGGGAATTCTTTCAACCAAAACGTCTGAAAAGCAGTTAGTGGTCGGGAGGGAGGGAATGAGTGAGGAAATGAGATTCAACGGTGGTGAAAGCCTCAGGGAAGTGGGGTTTAGGGGGGAGAGGATGAAAAGGAGGTGTGGGGGAGGCGTGAAGAGATAACAGGCGGAAGCAATGACGTGAAAGAGACGGAGAGGAAGGGAGGGGTGGTGTGGTGTGTGGAGTCATTCTTGTTTTACAGGTTTCAGTGAGTGGTTTGTTATCAGCCAGTGAGTTTCCTGGTTGACTAATTCACAGCCTCCCCACAATCTGCAGACGCTTCTCTCTCTCTCTTTGGTTTATTTCTGTGTCTCAGCCCTGAAGTTCTACCTGATCTTACTTTGCGGCTTTGTTTTGATTTGATTTGAATCAATTCTGGCGGCAGAATTCTGGCAAAGTTATTTAATTGTTCATGTCTTAATTGCGTCTCTTTGGGGGGAAATTGTCAAATTGAAACGACATTGTCAGACACTCTGACAACAACAACAACAAAATGGCACTTGTACAGCGCCTTTCATGTCAGGAGGACGTCCCAAGGCACTGGACAGTCACTGTGTTAGACTCGTGCTGGGGAAGGAGGGAATTGGGAGTTGCCGATAGGACCTTGAAGAGGAGAGTCTTGAGGCGGGACTTGAAGGAGGCCATGACCTTCACATAGACATTAAAAAACGCTGTTTGTAGGACGGTTCTGGGCCCAAATTTACCCACCATGGTCAACTACTAAACACACAGTCACTACGCTTCTGGGTTAAATCCTGCGACTCGCTTGGAGATGTCCCCTGGTGTGAAAGTCACTATACCTTCAAAGGTATTCAGTGAAGCACTTTGAGACGCCTCAAAGGCGTGCTACAGGGCTATTAAATGCAAGGATGATTGTCGCTAAATATTGTTTTGGTCTTCAACTGAGGGGCTGGGATCGGGTGGACGTTCGGTGGGGGAACTGTCTGGTTAAACTGCCAAACCGAGTACAGTAAAAGCCTGTTTATCCGGCACCCGATCAACCGTAACTTTCGTTTAACCTGCGTCAAAAACAAAAGTTTGCATTCAGTTAATCGGTATTTATCCAGAAAATGCATTGAAATTCTATGTGTTTATTTATTTTGGCATTTTCAGCCGAATATCCGGCACGCGCTTTAACCGGCATTGGCCAGGAACCGAGGGCGCCGGATAAACGGGCTTTTACTGTATTGGGTTAAAGCTCAACAGAAACAAGAACTTGCGTTTACCCAGTAACCTCACACACACACACACACAGGGCTCTGTGAGTGATTATAACTGAGGCCGAGCCAGGGGTGGGGGGGGTGGTGAGTGAGTGGCCATAGTCACGGTTAAAGAAGAAGCTCTTCAGTTGTGATCGGAAGATTGGGAAGGCGGAGGGATTTGATGGATGAAGTTTCAGGTGGTGGCACGAAGTACAGGCAGGGAATGGTGGGATGGAGTGGCCGGGAGGGGGACAAGCAGGAGGCTGGAGCCAGCCGAGGGGAGGGGTTAGCGAGGGAGAGGTAGGTTGGGAGGGGGAGGTGGGGTGGTGGGGAGGCCGGCGGGGGTGTCAGGGTGTGAGGTGGGGTGGGGATTTGAATGAAGATGAGTGTGAGGATCTTGAGGCCTTCAGGGCTGATGTGTTGTCTCTCTCTCCCTGACACAGACGAGGCCCGGGCTAAGCGCTGTGGGGTGCTGGTGCACTGTCTGGCTGGGATCAGCCGCTCGGTCACGGTGACCGTGGCCTACCTCATGCAGAAGCTCAACCTGTCGCTCAACGACGCCTACGACTTTGTCAAGCGGAAAAAGTCCAACATCTCCCCCAACTTCAACTTCATGGGCCAACTGCTGGACTTTGAGAGGACTCTGGGGCTGACCAGCCCGTGTGACAACAACAACAGCAGCAGCAACGCCAACGGCAACGGCCGTGCCAAGTCTGAGCTGCACTTCACCACGCCCACCTCACACAGTGTCTTCCAGCTCCACTCACTCGAGTCCACATGAAGCCTTGGACGGGCACCTTACTGCCCACTGCTTCCTCACTGACGTTTATTTGCCTGGCTTGTCTGGGTGTAGGAAGGAGGCTCTGGCTCTGGCCTGGCAGCCTGTGACCGTCACTGGCGAAATCCTCAGAAACCGTCCGAAGAAACAAGGCTTTTTAGCCGCAAGAGGCATCAACACAGCTTCTCTCTTCAGGGGAAACATTGGATCTTTTTCAGAACACGGTTCTCTTTCTGCGTGTGTTTCTCGCTCTCTCTCTCTCTCACACACTCCTGGTGTAAGTTTGTGTGTGTCTCTCTCTCTCTCTCTCTCTCTGTCACGTTTCTCTGTATGTGTTCTCTTGTGTGTGTGTGTGTGGTCCCTCTCTCTGTCTATCTCTCCTTGTCTCTCTCCCTCTGGCCACAGTTTGGTTTGATCTCACCCCCTGGTATCGCTGGGTGGTGATGGGCTGGCGTGGAGAACCTTGTGTCTTTCTCGAAAGACTCGACTTGTACAAACTATTGTCCGATCTGCTTGTTTTGATGGGGGTGGGAGTGGGGGGGGGGGGGCCTGTTTATTCCCCTCCCCCCCCCCCTCGCGGCACGGCCCCCCCCCCCAGCCGTTGCCGGTCCCATTTGCCGCCTGTCTCTCCGCGGTGGGAGCAAGCGATTTATTGTGTCAGTGCCTGTAGGCGTAGGGGCTGGCGTTTGCCTGCCTGTAGCCAGGGTTTGCCTGTACCCGGGTGTGTTTTTTTCCTGCCTGTACCTGGTGCGGGCCCCGGGTTTGCCTGTAGCCGGAGTTCGCCTGTACCCGGTGTGTTTTTAAGGTGAGACCCCGGCCGTCGGTCGGGGGCTGTTTTTAAGCTGTTTCCTGAGCTGCCGCCGGAGACTCTTGGACTTTTAATGTTTTTTTTATTGTTGACGAGTCTCGAGGCTGCGTTTTGCGGAAACGTTTTTTTACTGTCTGCGAATTGCGGACGCGGTGAGGGGAGGAGGGGGGGGGGGGGGTTACTCTGAATCCCCCCCACCTCCCCAAGACCCCCCCTCCCCCACACACACTTTTTTACCCTTTTACTCGGAGCGCCTGTGTTGTGGAAACTCCCAGACACTCTCTCGCTCTCTCTCTCGCTCTCACGGACCTTGTCGGTGTCAGATTTTTCCGCAAAAAAAAACGAGAGGGAGACATGGACTCCGAAGACAAACCTGAGATTTTTGTAGCTTTGGAAACGACAACAAAATAGAGTTTATAGAGTGAGCGTCAGGAGGAGGGCGTCCCAAAAACTTTTATTGGTGAGTTGACAAGACTGAGATTAACAAGCAGCAGTGACTGGGGGTGGGGGGGGGGGATTTGGTTCATCGTAAAATGGACCTTTTTTTGCACCTTAACCTCGTTTTGAGGATTTTCAGGGATTTTACCAAATTGCATGCCTCGCCCTCGCGCTCCCCCCCCCAGCCTCGTGCCCATCCCGCCCCCGCCTCCCGCCCCCCCCCCCCCCCCCCCTTTCGGGGTGCAGCCCCCGTGTTGCCGGCCTGTCTCGGTGGTGCCTGGGGTGGGGGGTCTCGCTTTGTGATTTATGAAGGACAGAAACTATATTGTATCGTAGCCAATATCCCTGTTTATACAACAAATAAAGTAAATACCAATTATTTTTTCTTTACATCCTAGGCTCGTGGTTTGTGCTCAGTGTGGATTGTGTCACCATCACTGGCTGGTTTGGGGGGTGGCTGTGTGTGTGCCTCAGCGCCTTGGGACGTCCTCCTGATGTGAAAGGCACTCTATGAATGCAATTTTGTGGTTGTTGTTTGTCTCGATGTGTGTGTCTCAGTGTGTGTGTTTGTGTGCGGGGGGGGGGGGGGGGCTGTGTTGTGTGCGGATGTGGGTGGGGTTGGTTACATTGCTGTAGCTGCTGCTTAAAGTGAGAGAGACACACACACACAGGAATTCAGACTAGCTTCCTCTTGTGCTGGAAGTAATGTCTGTGATGTAACTTGTTTAACCCTTTCATCCCCTGGTGTGTCTGCACTCAGTCCAATCCCCCCCACCCCCTGTCTGTGTCGGGGAGGCAGGGGAGAGAGGGGGCCTGACTGGCCAGGGAAGAGTCAAATTATAGTTTTTAAACGTTTCCTATTTTCTTTCAGAAAAGTCTAGCAGCAGCCGGAGTGCTTAACAGATGTGGATTTTACAGATGTGGTTGGGGCGGGGAGGGGGAGAGTGTGGGAGCTGGGGGAGGCTGGGGAGAGAATGAGGTTAAAATAAATGTTGCCATCAACAGCGAGAGCTGAGGGGGTTGTCTCAGGCTGTAAATGTCACCCATTCACAGGAGCCAGGAAGTATTTCCTACCAGGAGGGGGTGGGTGGGGGGGGAACCACTTACACTCAGCCCCCGAGACCGTCCGTGTTTTTTGCCGATGTTTAAACATTAACTGTCGGATTATTCATTCACTAAATGTCAGCTGGGAATTGGTGACTAGAGCCGGGGGTGGTGGGGGGGGGGGGGCGGGGGAGAGAGGGGTGGTTCCATTCCATCTCTATCCTTCAACAGGCAGAGAGTTGAATGTGCGGGGTGTCGTCGCTCTCTGTCTCTCGTTCTGTTTACCTCTGTCTGTCCCTCTCACTATCCATGTTACCCTCTGTCCCTCTCTCTCCTCTCACTTTCTTTTTGTGTCTGTCTCTGTTACTCTCTTTCTCTCTCTCGGTCTCTCTCTCTCTCTCACACACACACGGCTGTACACACAGCTGCTATTTCCAGCTCTCACGAGAGAAACCATGGAAACCGGCTCTTGAAATGTCTTTCCTTGAAAGACGGAATTTGTACCGTGTTTTACTTTTCAAAATTTGGAAAATTCTCAAAATCTCAGTAACTATTTGCCGGGTGCAGTGATTGTGGTTGTGGGAATCCCCGGTGGGGATGTGGGGGGGGGGGTAGGTGGTGATTCAGACACAAGTCAGCGTGAGAGATTCACTGTGGGAGTGAGCGGGTGTGAGAGAATGTGCGAGGCTATGTCAGAGAGTGAGTGTGTGAGGCTGTGTTGGGGAAGAGTGCGAGGCTGTGTTGGTGTCAGTAAGTGTGCGAGGCTGCGTTGGAATGAGTGTGAGGGCGTGTGTGAGGCTGTGTTGGTGTCAGTGAGTGTGAGGGCAATGTCCCTGTCAGTGACCTGTGAGGTTTGCTGTAATCACTGCTGAGCGAGTGGTGATGGGGACGTTGACCTGTCACTAGCCACAGCTACAGTTCCACCGACTCCAATTAATTATTGATTCCGTGTTTAACCAGGAGCTTTAGGTCAATATTTTACCCCTCCCTCTGCCTTCCTTTCCCCTGTCTCCCCTTCCCCTCTCCCTCCCTCCCTCCCTCACCCCCTGTCTCCCCTCCCCCCCCTTTGTCTCCCCTCGTATGATAACGCTGCCGTGCCTGCCCGTGTAAATGTGTCTTGTGTGTGAGTCTGTGTTTGTGTATGAGGGTGTCTGTGTGAATGTGTTTATATGTTAGTGTGTGAACGTATGAGAGCATGTATATATTTATGTATGTATGTGTGTGCACGGGCTGTGTGTATATGTGTGTGTGTATATACATGTGTGTGTGTGCACGCGAGCTGTATATCTCAGGGAGGTGTGTGTGTGTGTGTTGGTGTCACTGTGCAGTTGCCTGTGTGAGGGAGGGAGGGAGGGAGGGAGCAGCTGCTCGTAACAGGATGTGATTCACGGAGGCTCAGGGGAACAAGCAAAACACTAATTACATATTTTCGAGCCACCTTTTGATTGTGGAAAAGACATTCCTGTATCCAGCAGCGACGAGACTCCACACGCCTGCAGCCGTCCTCAACATCTGTACTCACCGCTCCCAGCGAGAGAGAGAGAGAGGGGGCAGGGGGGCAGGGGTGGTGGGGGGGTGCACAGTGTAAACCCACCCACTACACTGCGTGACACCCTCCATGGGGAATGAACGGGGTTAGAGAGCTCCAGTGGGGGAGCGAGCACGACAAGGGAGTGTTGATTTGGGGAGTGAAGCGAGGGGACGGGAGGAGGGGAGGGTTGGGCTGACATCACTGAGGGGTGGGTGTGCGGGGTGGGGGGGAGGAGGGGGGGGGGATGTGTGTGGAGCCTGTAATAACACAGAGCCTTTGTGCTGCCACTGGCATGGTCCATTGTGTCCATCGCACACTGCCTGGCCTCAGCAGCTCCCTACACACACACACACACACACACACACGTGCTTACATACGCCAGCCACGTGTGTGTGTGTGTGGGCGGGGGGGGGGGGGGTGTTCACTGCGTTCTTCTCCATAACAAATTCTAATGTCGATATTAGATGATTATTTGGGGAGGACAAGTCTGCGGGCTGTGGGGAGAGAGTGGGTTTGATTTGGAAAAGCTAGGGTCGAATGGCCTGTGATTATGTGTAGAGAGACGACAGGAAGCGCAAGTGTTGATACTGAAACCACAACTATAACCGCACGCGGGGTCCTGTCACAAAGGGTTTCTCTCCCCTCGGCTGTGTGTGTGTGTGTGTGTGTGTGTGGTGCGGGGGTTGCCTTAACCAGCAAATGTTATCAATTACGCACTGCTCTCTCCCGACCCCATTCACAAAAATAATAATAATCCTTCCATTTGACACAGAGCCTTATCATGTCTTTGAGGCGTCTGAAAGTGTTCACGAGATACTAGAGTGGTGACTGTAAAGTGTAGTGACTGTATTTTGTGGGTGCGCAGCAAATTAATCTCCTCTCTTCCCCACCATCCACTGTGAGCAGGAGGCTGAGCTTGGCAAGGTTTGGCACAGCTGGCACTGGGCTGGTGGGATGGCCTCACTTGATGCTATCACTCTCTCGGGCACATTAATAGTGACTCTCCACTGTTAATGTTCAGTGCAAGTCTGAGCTTGAGTTAGAGGGCAGGGAGCATATATGTGTATACATGTTTGTCTGTCTGTGTGTTAGGGTATAATCTTACACACAGCATTGTTATACTACTGCTCATACACTCCCCCACCTCTCTGTCACACACACTCCCCTCACCCTCAAACTTCCCCCTCTCTCACACACACACACACTACACACACACACAAGCTAAGACTAGTTGGTTCCAGTTAGAGTAAAGCCGCCTTATCTGTGTGGGAGCACACTTCCTATAACACAGCCAGGAGCCTGATTGCTACATAATGGTGCTGGGCTATTGGCCAACGCCTGCCGTGCTTGCTCGCTGGCTCATGTGATCCCTGTCTAACCTTTCCTTCCCACTGCGAGCGGGGAATAACCCCCCACTCCACACACAACCAGCCCAGTTCAGTGTATGTGTGTACGTGTTATGTGTGTGCCAGCCTGTCTCAGCGTGTCTATATCAGTCCAGCTCTGCGTGTGTGTGTATGTATGTATGTGTCAGCTTGGCTCAGTGTGTGTGAGCCTGACTCAGTGTATTGTGTGTGTGTGTATATCAGCCCGGCTCAGTGTGTGTCAGCTCAGCTGAGCGTGTCTAGTGACTGTGGGTTTTTGTTGGTGAACGCAGAAGCCAGTTTACACCCAGTGATGTGTGATTTGGGGTTGGATGATTATCACTCTCTAATAGTGACAGAATGTTGATGATAATAATAATAATAATCCTTGCATTTGATACAGAGACCGAAGGATACATAGCGAGGGGGAGAGAGCAATAGAGATACACAGAGCGAAACAGAGAGCAAGAGGGAGAGAGAAAAACAGAGCAGGAGGGAGAGAGAAAAACAGAGAGATGGAGGGAGAGAGAGAGAGTGATGCCTTTCCCAGTTTGGGCTGAGGGTATATATGTACAGAGCTAATCTGGGACCCGTTTCCTGTCTCTATTTGGTGATTTCACACCTCACTTGCTGTCGTTTGAATTTAATTTATTATGTTCTCCTAAGTAAATTAGTGTCAGAACATCACCAGCAACGTGCTCCCTAATTACAGCCTAAGCAACTCTAACATCTTATGAACATCTCCCCACCCACCACCCCCACCCAACAATTCAGCCTCCTCCATCTCACACTCACAACACACGCATGGCACACACCACATACACAGACTTGTCTACAGAATCGAGAGAGATGAATTGCTGACTGTGACTGTGAGAGTGAGAGACGAGTGAATATACATAACGACACAGGGAGCCAGCACACACACGATGAGGAGAGAGAGAGAGAGAGAGAGAGCAGGGAATGGGGTTAGAGTAGAGAGAGACAGGGTGAGCCAGACAAAGATGACAAACCAGCTAGATAACCTAAACATCTCGCTGTGTGTGTGGGACCAGCGCTGGAGTCAACGCTTGAGACAAACCCGCAAATCATCCCCTTTTCAAATCTTAAAAGAGTCAAATTGTGTAAGAGTTAGTGAGAGCGAGAATTAGACAGGTCACGTTCTCAACAGATTGCTTATTTATCTTCAAGGTTGATTGGAAGAACTGAAGCGCCTCCCTCTACTCTTTCCCCTCCCCCTCAAATCCAAATCCCCCCCACCCACTGTCCCCCTGGTAAACCTCCATCCAGACACACTCTGAACCTACTGTGAATGGGCAGGCAAATGGTGAGACAATCTGTGAGTGAGCTGTGAGCGCCTCCCTGTGGCCATATTGACTCATTGGACGTACAGTCAAAATCCTCCAAGATGGATTACGCATTCTTTTTTCTCTCGCTTTTCGTCCACAAAATGCACAGTCAATTTACTTTACTGTACACCCTGTGAAGCGCTTTGAGGCGTCTGGAAGACGTTCTCAGGCGCTGTGTCAAATGCAACGCTTATTGTGGTATTCTTTACTTTGGTCTCTGGATCTTAGACCTTGGTTGACATTAAACAGTGTAAAATTCACCGAGAATCTGTCTGTGTAGACACCTCACACACAGATTATGTATAACACACACCGCCCCACATATACAGTACTGGACAGACTATAACACACAGATTGTAACAGACAGACACAAACACACATGGAGACCAGTATGCGGTTGGGTGTGTGGTTGTGGGGTGGGGGGTTGGCATGGCAGGGAGACATCTTTGTTGTCCCTGGGTTGGTGTATCAGAGCTGTGGTGGTGCGATGGCGGGGTGCGGAGGGTGGGATGATGTGCTCGGTTTGGCAAGGCCAGGGCTTCGGCTCTTACAGACATGGGTTTGGAGCTCGGCCAGTGGTGCTGCCTCACCCACATCTGTATCCCATCATTCTCGCAGCCAGAGAGCCGTGTGCTGTGTACCATCGGCCAGTGCTGGGAGCCTCAGTGTGTGATGATACACAGATGCCCACAGGCGGTTTGGGACACAGAGCTTCTAGCCTGCTCGTCCACACTGCAGTAACTGTCAGATGTTTGTGTACATAAACAGCTCCCAGCTCCAAGCCAGCCAGACCGAGATCAGCAACTGAGATCAGCGTGGGGCTGGGGGTTGGAGGTCGGGGTGGGTCCGAGGGTGGGTCCGATGTGAGGGACTTGTTAATAATGATGGTGGGGTGGGGGGGGAGCTGTCAGTCTGTCTCTCCACCCTCTGTGCCATGAGGTTTACTCATCCTGTGCTCGGAAGTGTTTATAAATACACAGACGTTCAGTGACGTTCAGTGTGTAACGCGTGACGGCACTTGTGAAATTACCACATCCTTCGCTCGACAAGATGACTGCTGGAGTGAGCAGCCTGGGTGGGTGGGGGGGGGGGAGCATTGGGGGACAACAACAACAACTTACACTTCTATAGCGCCTTTCACATCGGGAGGATGTCCGAATGTCCCAAGACGCTGGACAGTTAGCTCAGGACCCGAGCGCGGTGGTGGGAGGAGGAGGGTAGGGGTAAGGGGAAAGGAGAGTAGGGGAGGGTGAAGAGTTAGGAGGGGAGCTGAAGACGTGATCAAAGAGGAAGGTCTTGAAACCGGTTACCTCTCGATAGTCTGATGGTTCATTAGTCCGAAGGTTCGTTCGTCCAAAGCTTCCCCTAACCCTATTCCTAACCCTAACCTTTGGACTAATAAACCTTCGGACTATCGCACCAAATGTTTGGATTAGCAAACCTTATTTCATTTTCGGTTCAGATTATCGAGCGGTAACCACGGTAACCACCCCGGGTATAGGAAATTTGCGTGTTTGGACTATCGAACCTTCGGATTAATGAACCTTCGGACTATCGAGCGGACCCCTTGAGACCGGCATGTGTGTGGGGGGGTGTGGAGGGTGGAGTTTGGAGGAAGCCTATTTGGTGCGTGTGTGGCTGGGGGGGGGAACAACAAATTCTTTATTACACACTCGCCAGGTGTTGGGAATTACAACAACAACAAAATTTGATATTATACCGTCTCTCACGTCCCAAGGCGCTGGAACATGAGATGTTAAGACGGGAAGCCCCATGTGGAGCGGAGGGCGCACGCGTGTGTGTGTGCGTGTGTTGGGGAGTGATGAGGGGGGAACTCCCTGGACAACTGGGCTGCATGGCCTCTTTCTGTGGCTGCGAAATCTACCTCTTGGAAATCAATTCAAAGCATAATTGTCTGGGAGATTTCTTGGGGATTTCCCTCCCTGTGGTCAACACTATAACCTGGTTGGAAATAATCTTTTCACTTCCCACTGCCTAAAATAAACCTTTAATCAAAGTGCAGCTGTTTATCAGGCGCCCAACAAAGGGATTGGAGGGTAGGAACGTTTTAGGCAGGTCGGAACCTTTGTTTGTCGCCCGCGGCCGGGGGAAGGGTTGGTGGGACGGTATATCCAAACGAACACCGAGCTCAGCCCTTTCTCTTCCGCGGTGACCGAGGTGAGGCTGCAGCTGGTAACGGGGACAGAGACCGCGGCGCAATCGGGTGCCATCCGCGGCCCTGGGCGGCCATCGGGCGGCGGTGGAGGCTTTGGCGGGTTGGGCAGGGAACAGGGGAGCCGGAGGCCGCGATATGGGGCAGCGGTGGGGGCGCTGGGCGAGGGTGGGGGGAGGGGAGATGGTGTGAGTGTGACTGTCTACTACTGTGACTGACCGCCATGTTGTTTGTTGTGTTGCAGGCTCCAGGGCAATGGCCAAGTCCAAGAACCACACCACCCACAACCAGTGTGAGTCTCCCTCATCCCCCCCTCCCCCCCCCGCCCGCCTGACATCCCCGACATCATCCACACAGCGTCTCAAAGCGCTTCACTGGATACACTGTAAAGTGTAGTGACTGAGTGTGTTATAGGCAGCCAGGGCCACACAATTCACCCCCACCAGGGAGAGGAGCTTGGCCCTGACCCCCAATGGCTTAGGAGGAGGTGGGGGTGGCTGTGAAGGGGGCATATTTTAGACCTCACTCCCCACCCCATCTTGTCGTACTGTTGACCGATTAAATCTCTCCCCCGACCACCCCCCTCAACCTTCTCTGCTCTGAAGCAGATTAATCTTTAGTCTCTCCACGTAATCGCTGACTCTCATCTCAGATCCCAATCAGTCTGGGCAAAACTTTCTCCGTATCCTCACCCAAGGCCCAGAGATGGAATATAATAATGACAATAATAATAAGCCTTGCATTTTGATAGAGCGCTTTTCACGTCTTCTGGACAGTGTCTCAAAGTGATTTACGGAATATACTGTAAAGTGAATTGACTGTATATTTGTGTGCGAAACACAGCAGCCCCGCAAACAGTCGTGGATTGAAATGACCAATTTTATTATTGTGTTTTTTACTTGGAGGGATTATTATTAGGCGTGTGGAGTAAGGAAACTTGCCCAAGGTTTCACCGACCTACCTGGATTCGAACACAGGTCTCTCGCTCGTAAGGCGAGTGCTCTAACCGCTGAGCTACAGGACTCCACATAACCTCCAAATGAGGCCCAACCTACCAGTGATTTGTAAAAGTTACACCTTGATTTCCTTGCTCTTATGTTCTTTAGACGCTATTTATTGGGAGTCTCTGTAGCTCATTGGTTAGAGTATTTGCCTCGCAAGTGAGAGACCGTGCTTTGAGTCAGGCCAAGGTGAAACCTTGGGCAAGGTTCCTTACTCCAAACACACACATGCCTGATAATAATCCCTCCAAAACGTTTCTTTACACACCTGATAATAATTCTTTGAAAAAAACAATAAGTCGGTCACATCAATCCACGACTGTTTGTGGGGACGCTGCTGTGCGCAATTGGCTGCTGCGTTTCGCCCACAAATATACAGTCAATTCACGTTACAGTATAATCTGGGAAGCGCTTTGAGACGCAATCTAGAAAACGTGATAAGGCGCAGAGTCAAATACAAGGATTATTATTTATAAAGCAAATGAATCAACAACAATTTACGCTTATGTAGCGCTCTCCCCTGGCTGCGTCTCATTCACTGGAGCCTGCATTCGAAAGTGATCTTGGCGTTGTCCGTGGCCTGGTCATTGATACTGCAGGCAGAGTAAAGCAAATGTTTCCCCGTGTTTATGGGGGTGTCTGTCTCCCGTTGAACCTTGTAATGTTTCGACATGCCTTCGCTCGCTGCAGCTGGTGTGGATCTAGTGATTTTTGCGCTTCTCTAACCTGTTGCCGTTTTGCACCGCAGCTCGCAAGTGGCACAGGAATGGGATCAAGAAACCCAAGACAGAAAGATACGAGCCACTGACTGGGGTGAGTACAGAGTGACTGCAGAGGCAGAGAGACCTCAAGGCAGCACAACACAGCTTACATTTATATATGCCTCTTGCATCGGGAAACTTGTGCAGGGTTTGCATGTTAAGAGCATGGACACGACAGGGAATGGGGTTAAGAGCAGAGAGCGCCAGTGAGGGAGCAAGCACCAGCACAGACACCACGGGGGGAGAGAGAGAGAGCAGGGAACGAATGGGATGAGTGGCGAGCTCAGGGTGTCAATCCCGACTGAAGCTGGGATGCTGATCTGTGTTTCTGTGGATAAATTCTCACTGAGCCTGCATTCAAAAGTGATCTTGGCATTGTCCATGGCCTGGTCATTGATACTGCAGGAAGAGTAAGGCAAATGTTTCCCCGTGTTTATGGGGGTGTCTGTCTCCCATTCAACCTTGTAACGTTTCTACGTGCCCTCGCTCGCTGCAGCTTTCTAAAGTCTCTTCTTTAAAGAGGTGAGAGGATTGCAGCTTCTCTCTCTGGTGGCCTCTCTACATCAGTTGCCTTTGGATTTGCTTAAACTGTGGTTGTTTGTTGGCCCGCTTAGCGGCTTGACATTTGTGGAATCCTATCCTTAGTTTGATTCTCCAGTCCAAACTGAGAATTCCACGCGTCCCATCAACTCGTGGAAATTCCAGAGAAAAATTGATGGAATGGAATGTTAGCTAGGACCACACAACCCGTTAGTCAGGGCTTTAGCTGCAGGGTTAACAGTAGCTGAGTGGGAAGATTCCCTGCCCCCAGTGACTGGTCTGCCCTTCCAGGTCCTGCTGATGAGCTAGGACTGGGAGGGAGGGAGCTGTGCTGTCAGCACCAGTGAGGGCTCAGGATACACTGACCTCAGCCTGGCCCAGGGATGGGACAAGAGACCATCACAGAGAGGCTGGGGCTCAATTCCCACATCCATGGATTCCACAAACATGTCACCTTAGCTCCAAGGAGAGCCATATTCCCCCCCCCCCCCCCCCCCCACCACAGTCATTCAAAGAGGAGGGGTCACTGTAAAGGTCAGGTCAGTTGTAAATTATTTTCCAGTTTGTTTGTCAGTCAGTACATTTATTCCCTGCTTTCCGTTTCCCCTATACCCTGCCAGCCACTGACTGTGAACTCTCACTCCCATTCCTTAGTCTCTCCTCATGGTGTCTGCTGGTGCTCGCTCCCCCACTGGAACTCTCGATTCTAATCCCATTCCCTGCTCTCTTTCTCTCTCTCTCTCTCTCCCCATCGTGTCTGTGCTCAAAACGCACAATGTCCAATCTGAATGTGGTCAGATCGTTGGTTTGATTGTGGTGGACCTCATTAACTCTCTCTCTGTTAGGTTGACCCCAAGTTCATGAAGAACATGCGATTCTCTAAGAAACACAACAAACGAGGGAAGAAGACGATTGCTGCAAAACAGAAGGCCTGACCCCTGGATCTCTCAGCTGGGACACTCACTGTCCTGGGGTGGGGTGGGGGTAATGGCCGTGTCATATTGTGATAAGTTTATGTTAAATAAAAAGAAGTTATCTTTTCACTTGCTGCTGCTGCTGGTCTCAGTTGGTGACATTCTGGATTTGGAGAAGGTGGGGCAGGGGTTTCGAGCTGAGTCTCGGGGAGGCTGGGGGTGGGGTAAGGTGCTGTCTTTAGCTAGTGTTAAGCTGAGTTGCTGGCTCAGGCAGACAAAATGTTACAAGTTCCTGCAGCTCTATTCGGGACGAGAAGGAGGAGTTTCTGTCGCTGTGTCCTGGCCACCGATCCCCCAAATAACATTGGAGTTATATTTACTGTGCAATTGGCTGCTGCGTTTCGGCCATAAGTCATTTCACTCCAAAGTATATTCTGAAACATTACCATCGCGGCTGGGCTTTTAGCCTCTCTGCCCCCACACTCTGGAACTCCATCCCCACAGTCCCGTCGCCTCCCTTCCTCATTGCCTCCTTCCAAGGCTGGTCTCAAGACCCTCCTTTTCGATCGTGCCTTCAGTCACCCTCCCACCTCTCTCCCCTCCCCCATAACCCTCTCCCCCCATTCTCGACTACCAACCCCTGACTGTTCAGGGACATGGGACGTCCTCCCGACACGAAGGGCACTTTATAAATAATTTTGTTGATATTGTTGTTCCCCATAACTGTCAGCTCCTCATCACAATCTACACAGATCGTGCTCTCAACGGCCAAACTAATAATCCTCCCAAAAAACCACAATAATAAAAATTGGTCATTTCAATCCATGACTGTTTGTGGGGACGCTGCCATGTGCAATTGGTGTTTCACCCACAAATAGGAAAAGGCTATTTCACGGGTGAATCACGGGTGAATGTGGGTCCGTTACAGGCAGAGACGGGAATTGTAATAGGGGACAAAGATATGGCAGAGTTGTTAAACAAGTACTTTGCTACTGTATTCACCATAGAAGAAGTAAAAACCTTCCAAGAATAGAGGGGGAACCAAGAAGACAATGTTAGTGAGCAACTTAGGGAGATTAATATCAGTAAAGAAATGGTTTTAGGTAAATTGTCAGGTCTTAAAACCGGCAAATCGCCTGGACCTGATGGCCTGCTTCCTAGAGTTTTAAAGGAGGTGGCTACTGAGATAGTGTCTATAATTGTCTATAATCTTCCAAAATTCTCTGGATACTGGAAAAGTTCCCATTGATTGGAGGATTGCAAACGTAACTCCACTATTTAAGAAGGGTGGGAGAGAAAACATGGGGATCTATAGACCAGTTCGTCTGACATCAGTGGTAGGGAAAATTCTTGAGTCCTTAATTAAATACGTCGTTATGGGATACCTGGAAAACCATAACAAGATTAGGCAGAGTCAGCATGGCTTTACAAAAGGGAAGTCATGCTTAACAAATCTTTTAGAGTTTTTTGAGGATGTATCTAGCAGGTTGGATAGGGGGGAACCAGTAGATGTGGTATATTTAGATTTTAAGAAGGCATTTGATAAAGTGCCACACACAAGGCTATTGTACAAAGTCAAGGCCCATGGGATTAATGGGAACATTTCAGCATGGATAGAAGAGTGGCTAACGGGTAGAAAACAAAGTAGGGATAAACCAGTCATTCTCAAATTGGCAGAATGTAACTAGTGGAGTGCCACAAGTATCAGTGCTTGGGCCTCAGCTATTCGACCCGCAGCCCTGGCACCAGCCCAAGACCCACAGCCACAGCCTTGGCTCCAGCCCCGAGATTCACAGCCCCAGCCACAGCCCCAGCCCCAGACCCAGCCACAGCCCCAGACCCAGCCACAGCCCCAGGACCTGCAGCCCCGGCTCCAGCTCCGTAACACACAGCCCCGGCTCCAAGACCAGCCCCGCGACCAACAGCTTCGTGACAGCCACACCACCCAACTACACATTCCACCATGCTCCTCGATCCAACCGTCGTGGCGGTGGCGTGGCTCTCATCTCAAAGTCATCCCTCGCCCTATTCCCCCTATTCCTCCGGCTCCTTCCCCTCTTTCGAACAACTCACCCTTTCTCACTCCTCCCACAATTCTTTCAAAATCCTATTAGTTTATCGCCCCCCCAAACCCTCCCCCACTTTCATTTCAGACTTTTCTTCTCTTTTAACTTCCCTTTGTGCCTCCTCTGATCGCCTTATTATTCTTGGCGATTTCAACCTCCATTTCACCCCCTCCTGCCCCATTTCCTCAGAATTTTCCTCTTTACTTTCGTCTTTCAACTTCTCCCTTCATATTAACACTGCCACCCACACTCACGGCCATCCTCTCGATCTAGTGATCACCCGAGGCCTCAACGTCTCTGGCGTCACCATCACAGACAAGGCCATTTCCGACCATTTTTTCATTTCCTGCAACACCTCTATCCCTCCCCCCTCCACTTCCAAACCCACCACCATCTTCTACCGGCCCTGGAAGAAGATTCCCCCTCAAACTTTCACCTCTGCCCTAGAAACCTCCGACCTCTTCCCACAATGGCATTCTTTTTGTACCGACCCATCCTCCGCCTCCACCGCCCTCCACCAACACCCTCTCCACTACCCTTGACACCCTGGCCCCCCTTACCTCCAAAACCGTCTCCCATTCCCGATCATCACCGTGGTATACAACTCACCTCCGTTCCCTCAAAAGCCAAGTGAGAGCAGTTGAACACACCTGGCTCAAATCTGGCCTCACGGTCCACCGGCAAATCTGGCTGGACCGCATCAAATTTTACCGCTCCGCCCTAGCCACCGCCAAATCAGCCTTCTACTCCAGGATAATCCTGGAAGCGAAGGACAACCACCGCCTCCTCTTCGCCACCACCAACCAGCTCCTCCGCCCCCCCCCCCCCCCCCGCCTCACCTTCCAGATCCTCTCCTCAAACGTTCGTTGTGAGGAGATGCTGGATTTCCTCGAGTCCAAAATTGAGAAAATCCGCTCTGCGGTTTCCTCCCCCCACCACTCCTCCACCTCCGCGCCCTCATCAGCTACCTCAACCCCTACTCACCCCCCATTTCACACTTTCAACCCCACCACCCCGCTTTCAGTCACAAAAACAATTACCTCCATGAAACCCACCACGTGCTCATTGGACCCCATCCCCACCCCATCCTCCGCACCCAGCTCCATTTGTTAGCCCTGCTAATTTCTGACACCATTAACCTTTCCCTCTCCTCAGGAACCGTCCCTACCTCCCTTAAAACAGCCACCATCACCCCTATCCTGAAGAAACCCTCCCTTGATGCGTCGCAACCATCAAGTTATCGACCCATCTCCAACCTCCCGTTTCTATCCAAGGTCCTTGAAAGAGTGGTTGCCTCCCAGCTCCGTTCTTTCCTTTCAAATCACTCACTTCTTGAACCCCTCCAATCAGGTTTCCGCCCTGTCCACAGCACAGAAACTGCCCTGGTCAAGGTCACAAATGACATCCTAACCGCCTGTGACCAGGGCTCCCTCTGCCTCGTCGTCCTCCTTGACCTGTCTGCTGCGTTCGACACAGTCAATCACACCATCCTCCTTCAACGTCTTTCCTCCCACCTCAACCTTCAAGGCACAGTCCTTGACTGGTCCCACCGTTTACATTTTGTTTCTTCCAATGGTTTTTCTTCAAACCCCCGCACAGTTTCCCACGGCGTCCCTCAGGGCTCTGTCCTCGGTCCCCTCCTTTTCACCCTTTACACGCTCCCTCTGGGCGACGTCATCCGCAGACATGGGGTAAATTTCCACATGTATGTGGATGACACCCAGTTGTACCTTTCTGCCTCATCCCTCAACCCCCAGACGATCGATGTTCTGACAGCATGTCTGTCCGACATCGAGTCGTGGACGAGGGACAACTTTTTGCAATTGAACGTGAATAAGACCGAGGCCCTCCTGATTGGCTCAAGCCAGCGCCTCCGCACATCGGGCGCTGCCAGCCTCAATATCCAAGGTTGCACTCTCCACCTCACAAAGCCAATCAGGAACCTCGGCATCATGTTCGATCAAAAACTTTCCTTCCTCCCCCACATCCGCGCCTTGACCAGCACCGCCTATTTCCATCTGCGCAACATTGCCAGGCTCCGTAATTATCTTACCCCCCGCGCTGCCGAAACACTTGTGCACGCATACATCACCTCACGGCTGGACTACGGAAATTCTCTCCTAGTCGGCCTCCCCAGTTCCTCCATTCATAGGCTGCAGGCCATCCAAAACTCTGCAGCCCGTGTACTATCCCGCACCTGCCTCCGCGACCACATAACCCCCACCCTCGCCCGTCTCCACTGGCTCCCCATCCTCCAGAGGATTGAGTTTAAGATTCTCGTCCTCACCTACAAGGCCTTACACGGCCTTGCCCCACCCTACTTAACCGATCTACTCTCCCCCTACACGCCCTCCGTTCAACAGGACTTGGCCTGCTCCAAGCCCCCCGCCCGAACCGCCCCACCATCGGAGGCCGGGCCTTCAGTTTCTCCGCTCCCACCTTATGGAATGCCATCCCTCAATCCCTCCATTTCGTTTCTTCCCTTTCCTCTTTCAAGGCCGGTTTAAAGACTTTCCTCTTCGACCGTGCCTTTTGTTCCACCCCGAACTCTTTTACCTCCCCTTCGTGTTTCACCCCTTCCCAAACACTCCCCTCGCAGCTCAGGTCACACGCATCCTGTTCAGCGCCTTGGGACGTCCTCCCGACGTGAAAGGCGCTCTATAAATGTAAATTGTTGTTGTTGTTATAGGGACTTGGTGAGACCGTACCTAGAGTATTGTGTGCAGTTTTGGTCTTCTTATTTAATAAAGGACATGCTTGCCTTAGAGGGGGTGCACAGTAGATTCACTAGGTTAGTTCCTGGGATGAGGGGACTGATTTATGAGGATAGGTTGAATAAAGTAGGCCTGTATTCTCTAGAGTACAGAAGAATCAGGGGAGATCTTATTGAAACATATAAGATTCTTAAAGGGCTGGATAAAGTAGACAGTGAGGGACTGTTTCCCCTGATAGGAGAATCTATAATTCCCCTGGTAGGAGAATCAGGCGTCATACTCTTAAAATTAAGAGTCAGCCTTTTAGAACAGAGTTGATGGAATTCACTACCCCAGAAGGCTGTAGATGCTCAGTCCTTGAACATTTTCAAGGCTGAGACTGATAGACTTTTTTTTAAATAGAGGGATTAGGGGATATGGGGATAGGGCAGGTAACTAGAGTTAGGTCAGAAGATCAGCCATGATCTTAGCAAATGGTGGGGCAGGCTCGAGGGGCCGAATGGCCTACTCCTGCTCATAATTCTTATGTTCTTAAATATATACAGTCAATTAACTTCAGAGTATATCCTGTGAAGCGCTTTGAGACACAGTCTAGAAGACGTGAAAAGCGCTATATCAAATTCAAGGATCATTATTATTTTAATATAAGCTATGTTGGTTTAGCTGGTTAAGACTCCAGCAGTTACCCCCAACTCATACTGGATTCAAACCTTGGCATTTGCTAACCTGCATCTACTCTCCAGAATAATGTAGGAAGATGTGTCCTTCCAAGAACAACAAAATTTAATTTGTATAGCGCCTTTCACGTCAGGACGACGTCCCAAGGCTCTAGACTGACTGTGTTTCAGACCTGAGCTGGGGTCAGGATCAGCGAGGATGCAGGGAAAGGAGGGAAGGTGGGGGGTGACTTGAAGAAGGCCAGGGAGGGATGAGGTGGAGGGACTGCGGAATGGAGTTCCAGAGATTGGCGGCAGAGTAGCTGAAGGCTCGGCCGCCAATGGTGGGGCGGGTGGGTAGGGGGACATGGAGCAGGCCAGAGGCTGCTGAGTGGAGGGGGTGGGCCGGTTCGTAATGGGATAGGATGAAGGGTGGGGTGAGGTTGTGGAGGGCTTTAAATGTGAGGACCAGGATCCTGAATTGGATCCTTTGGATGATGGGGAGCCAATGGAGTCGGGCAAGGATGGGGGAGATGGGGTCGCAGAGTTTGGAGCGGTAGAGGACACGCGCCGCAGAGTACTGGATTATCTGCAGCCTGTGGAGAGAGGAATTGGGAAGGCCGACCAGCACAGCATTTGCATAATGGAGCCGGGATGTAATGAATGCATGGATGAGGGTTTCAGCGGCTTTGGGGTGAGATAGTAGCAGAGTCTGGCAATGTTGCAGAGGTGGGGGAAGGCAGAACAAATCAGTGCTTGGATGTGGGGGAGGAAAGACAGTTGAGGGTCGAACAAGGCAGAGAGAGACAGAGAGTGCATTCCATTCCAACAACCATGGGGATTTCCATGTGCATGGAATTCTCAGTTTGGTTTAGAGAGGTTTGAGTACACCATGGGATTCCCCGTGAGCAGAATCAATTACCCCTCAAACAACATGACCCCCCCAACCTGACCTGACAGTCCACGCCACTCCTCACAGGATTGTTTCAACGCCTAAAGTTGTAAAACTTGAGATCTTGTAACCGGACCTTCTCAGCCTGATTAACATCAAATGGCACTGCTAAAAGCTTTCTGCCTCGTTAATACAACTTTCCCTCATGCACGCACACACACACACACACACACACAGGGAATTGTTTTATAAGTCACAACAACTTCCCACAAACAGCTGTGTTGTGAATTAGTGATTTTTATTTCAAGATGGTTGACCGGGCGACCTTGGAAAAAAAACTCCCTTCTCCTTTCCGAACAGCTTTGAGAGAAACTCCCTTCTCCTTTCCAACAGTCACTGGTGCCCTAATGTTGCCTGAACAGGCACAGACAGGAAGCTTCACTTAACTCTCAACTGAAGTGTGTGATACAGCACCACCCCCACAGCACTGGACTGTCTCCAAAACAGGACTTAAATTCAGTTTCCTGACTCTCTCAGGCGAGACTGCGGCCCCCTGAGCCCGGCTGACCGTGACTGATACAGAGGCACAGTCACTACACCTTACATACACTAAATGGTCCATGTTTCGTCCTCTAGACATCCTGCTGCTGTGTGTGGACTGCAGATTGCTTCTCTCCTGGGGGGCGGCTGTACAGAGACCTCACCATAGCCCCTCACTGGGGCTTGCTGGGTGGGCGCTGCACCAGCCAACACGTGCGCCAAACTCCGGCGTGTGTCTGTGTGCACATACATGTGTGTCTGTATGTTTGTGCGTGCGGACGTGTCTGTGTGTGTGTTTGGGGGGCTAGTGAGGGGCAGGAGGGTTGTCAAGGAGAGAGTGTCGTATCCTGGCCGGGGCGGGGGCTCCGCCCGCACCAGGTAAGGTCACAGTGGTAAGAGAGACTCGACATGGAGACGATGAGGCAGGGGGATGTGGCGCTGGATCCACCATGGGGGAGGACCCACTCCATGTGGTTGTTTGTGCGGGTGAGGATGGGCTGACTGGGGGGTAGAGGAGTAACAACTCTGAGGGTAGGGTGGGTACGGGCTGGGTAGGGGGGAGCGAGGCATGTTTCTACTTGTTTTTCACCCAATGAATCGCACAGCAATGAGAAGCGTTAAGGGCGTGGGCGGCTGTTCCATTGAGGTTGATTCTCACAGGGAGCGATTCCATTAAAGTCTTAAATTTTGTTACAGCGCCTTATCACACCTTGAGAGACGTCACCTCAAAGCGCTTCACAGGACACACTGTAGAATGTATTTTTTGTTTGCCAGAGGGCTGGGCACAATGAGAGTATCTCATTGTTTCAAGGGATTTACTGTGATTTTCTCTCTCTCTCTCCAAACCACAAACAGATGTTACTTGCAAAACAAAAAGAGTTTCGTTTCTTCATTTTGGTGTCACTGGCCTCGGTTCCTTTGGTTTCATTTACGGACGGAAACAAGAACATATAGATAACAACCGTGGGCTCTGGGAGGGTGGTTGGGGGGGGGGGGTCAGTGGGTGGGGAAGCAGGGTGAGGCGGGTGGCAGGGAGGGGAAGCAGATGGGGTGGAGGCAGGGGGTGCATTGAGGGACTTCAGCTAACTGCTTGGGTTGATATACCGCCCTTCACTTCACGCTGGACCGTTTGCTCAGAAAACTTCTGTTCACCCCTGTTTTCTCTCCTCCTCCAACCACCTCCTCCATTAATATCATCACATTTTTGATTTCTGTTCACCCTGAGTTTCCCCCTCCCTCCTCCGCCTCCCGCGAGGGAAGTTAAAGGCAGAGGCGAACACGAGCAGTGATGATGTTGCTAACATTACATCCTGTTCATTATTGTTGCTCAGTCACATACTGTAACCCTTCCAGGGAAAGTTGTTCAGACGTGTGTGTGTGTGCGTGTGGTGGGTTGAATGGGAACGTCACAAAGCGCATCACAGAGACGGAGTGGGAAAGGGGGAATGGTGGTGGGGGGGGTGGGGCGGGGCTGAGGAGGGAAATTAGGTGCCAAGCCCCATGTCAGGACTTTGCACTCACTGTCCAGGCCTGGGATTCACATCATATCCAGAGAAGTACCTCTTGATAATGCAGCGCTCTCTCTCTTTCTCGGCTTCCGCCCCATTGCAGCCCTGCCCCTCCACTCAGTGGGCTCCGGCCTCCTCTATGTCCCCCGATCCACCCGCCCCACCATTAGCCACTCTGCCTGCCCTCAACCTCTGGAACTCCATCCCACAGTCCCTCCGCCTCTCCCCCTCTCTAGCCTCCATCAAGTCCCACCTCAAAACCCTCTTCCATGGTCCCATCAGTTACCCCCACCTCCGTTCGTTTCCCTCCACCTTTCCTGATCCTGAATCCAGCTCAGGTCTGAAACACTGACAGTCCAGCGCCTTGGGACATCCTCCTGACGTGAAAGACGTTATACAAATGTAATTTTGTTGTTGAAAGGGAAAGGAGTCTCTCTCTCTCCTGTGTCCTGGCCGACAATACCCCGATACAATCACTCAGACACTGTGTGGCTGTTCGCAGGATGTTGCTGTATGCAAATTGGCTGCTGACTTTGTCTGCAAAATAGTGTGGGTTTGTAGCTGGGTATGTCGAGGTGCTAATCTGGTGAGAAAGTGTATAGATGTCTGTAAGTGTGTCTGTGAGTATCAGTACTTATGCGTCTGAAGAAATATAGTGAGGAGGAGGCCATTCAGACCCTCCAGGATTTTGGGTGGGGCGAGGGAAGAGTGATTCCCACTTCCATTTGGGCAAAAAGCTGCCTCCTGCTTTTACTACTCAATAGCCTATCTCTAGTTTTATGGTGCCTCACAATCCACGGCTCTTTGTGGGGACGCTGCTGTGTGCAATTGGCTGCTGCGTTTCTCCTACAAATTATAGTAATTAGACTTTACAATATATCCCGTGAGGCGCTTTGATACGTCTAGAAGACATGGACAGCGCTACACTAAACATGCAAAGATTGTTCCCCATACCCCTCTTCTCAGAGGAAATGGCTTCTCTGTGGTTACTGTATTGAAACAAACCTCTTTATAAATTTCAAAAAGCTCAGTCGGATCACGGGAGTTTGACTTATGAGCTGCTGATGTACATCATGCCATTTCCTGTGGAACTTATTGAAGCCGCAGGTTATGATGTCGAGCAGGTTCCTCCGGTCTGGGTTTAGGTGAAAGTTTCTGAGCTGTTGCCAGCAGGTTTATGTGTACTCACAGCTTCCCCTACTCTCTCCCCACCATCTGTGCTGGTGCTCGCCCCACCCACCACCCCCTGAAGTTCTCTACTCTAAACCCCATTCCCTGCTCTCTCTCACTCTCTCCCCATCTGGAAATGTAACCTACCACCTTCTCCCTCAACCCCAATCCCACCTCTCAACTCATCTCCAAGCTCCACCTCATAGATCCCCTCCTGACCGACATCATCAACCTCTCCCTATCCAACCTCAAAACACCCCCATCCTGAAAAAATCTTCCCTGGACCCATCCCTACTCTCTAGCTACTAGCCCATCTCCACCTCACCAAGCCAGACAGGAACCTAGGTGTCTTGTTCGATCCTTAAAGGTCTTTCCTCTCCCATATCCAAGCCATGACCCGCTCTGCCTTCCCTCATCTCCGCTATCTCACCCCTCAGGTCACTGAAAACCTCATTCACACCTTCATCAAATCCCGGCTCAATTACATCAAGGCCTTCCCAATTCCTCCCTCCATAGGCTGCAAATAATCCAGAACTCTGCAGCCCGTTTCCTCTACTGCTCCAAGCTCCGTGACCCCATCTCTTCCATCCTCGCCCGACTCCATTGATTCCATTGGCTCCCCATTACCCAGAGTATTACACAAGTGTAATTTTGCATTTGTACAGTGTCTGTGCTAGTGCTCGCCCCCCCCCACTGGAGTTAAGGTGTCGCCCTGACCTGCCGGGAATCGAACCAGTTTAATATGTATCAGTGTCTGATGCGATGGAAACCGGACACGACACACGGGCTGAAAGATTAACGTTTTATCACGTGACTGACCGGCCACAAGCGGCTCATTCACACGGCAAGCACACACGGTGTCTCAGTCCCATGCCAAACACGTGTTATCAGATAACTGCCCCCACCCCGAGGTTTCCCTTTCCTGATCACATTCCCATTCCCGTGACTGTCATGACGTGGCCTCCTCCAGCCTGGACAATCGGCGGCTCCCAGATCCTCACTGGATTGTTAGCGTGTGGTTGGAGCTGGGCTGGGTTAGCACGGCACGGACTCACATGCAGGTGTTGTCCGGGTTGTTGCTGGGATAGAGCTGGGGATTAGCCATGGTTTTCCCGGTGGCTGTAGCAACGAGACAGAGAAGCACAGCTGGGGGTTAGGGTTAGTCCCACCAAAACCAAACCGACACTCATCGCACAAAGTGACACCAAACACACAACGTCTCTGTCTCACACAGACACCGCAAAAATCAATCACATGTTTACATTCCCATGTGACGGGGCCTGGCCTGGCCTGACGTGACTTGACTTGGCAATGAGAGAATGGCTATCCAAATGTGAGCGTGTCGTGATTCTGGTACGGCTGAGCTGGTGTGGCGTGAGCTGGTGTGGTGTGGGCTGGGCTGCTATGGGCTGGTGTGCTGTTGGCTGGTGTGGTGTGGTGTGGCCTGGTGTGGCGATGAGAGAGCAGCTACTCACGTGTATGGGTGTCCTGAGTCTGGTATGGTGGTGGCTGAGGGTAGGCTGGGTTGGCCTGTGGATAGGTGGGTGGGTAGGGTCCGGGATAGGGGCCGCACTGTGTCGGGGGGAGCTGGGTGGCCACAGGCTGGTAGCCTTGGTTAGCCATTCCCCCGACTGGCACCTGGTATGGCATCATAGTGGTCACCACAGCTATAGAGAGACAGGAGAGAGGGTAAGCACCAAACTGATTCCCACTCACTAAACCCACCCATTGTCCCCCCCACCACTGACCCTCCCACCCCACTGCCCCACCCCACACTCGCCCTGCCCCCACCGCCCTCCATCCCCTACACCCATCTGGGCAGCCGCATCACTGGCCCCCACCCCTCACCCCCCCACTGAGGACTGAGGTGTAACTCACTGGGGGGAGGGGGGCTACTTTGGCAGCAGGTTCCACAGCAGCAACAACAGCAACAGGAAACCGCTGCCCCTGCAGCCACGATCAGCAGCACAATCCCCACCCATATCAGGACCGTTACTCTAGGGGAGAGAGAAAGAGAGACGGAGAGAGATTGCAACAATAATAATCATAATCCTTGTGTTTGATCTAGCGCTTTACACATCTTCTAGACTGTGTCTCAAACCGCTTCAGAGAGCATACTGGAGTGGACGGACGGAGGGAGCGAAGGGAAAGACAGAGGGAGGACAGGAGCGGACAGGCAGACACACACACAGACAGACAGAGTGACAAGGTACTCACATGGGACTTCTTTCCGCACAGTAAACCCCAGACCAGCTTAAGTTGCAGAAGCTGTCTGCCGACACTGCGCATGTGGGAAGAGACGGATGAATGAGATGGACGGACACTGGTGGTGGTGGTGGTGGTGGTGGGGTGGGGGGGGGGTGGGTGGGAGGGGAAGAGTTACAGTACAGGGGATGGTGTAGTAACTGTGTGTTAGGCAGTGCAGACTGGGGGAGCGGAGTTACAGCACTGACCGACCCCCCTCCCCGCTTGCACCCATAAAAGTGCTCCACACTCTAAACTCTCTGTGGAAAAAAACATTCCTCTCCCGTCTCTCTGCTAACTTTCTGAACTAGTCACTGACTCATCAGCCAGTGGGAAGCCTTTTGTCCACACACTGAATCCATTAAATCTCTCCCACCATCCCTGCCCTCATTCCCAGACCCGACTTTCGCAACTATTTCTCCCATTCACGCCCCCATCCTCACACACGACTCCCCACCCCACATATAAAGTATGGGGCAATTCCCAACCAGCCTGTAGGTAAACCCAACTCTTATTCCAAAATTCCCCACCAGTAAATCACTCTTGCATAGTAACAATAATAAATAACAATGCTTACATTTATATAGCGCTTTCCACGTCTTATTGATAATCCTCGCATTTGATAAAAGTAACTTATTGCGTTGTCAAGGGGCTTCAACATCAACAACAACAATAGCAAAATGCTCATTTTATAGGGTTTTTCACGTCTATACTGTAAACTAAAGTGACGGTATATTTTGTGGGAGAAACATATTTTGTGGCCAAAATAGTAATAATATTGATCAATCAGACTAAAGGTAATGCCGATTTTTCAGTACCGGTATATTCTGTGCTTTGAGAAGTCTTGAAGACGTGATAAGGCACAATATCAGAGGCAAGGATTATTATCATTTTATGGTCAGTCGTAGAGCAGTCAGCAATCAGACAGTTTTTAAAAAAAACTTCTTTTGTGGGGGGGGGGCAAATTTTACTAAATATTATTTGATAATGAAAGACAGACACTGTGGAGTCCTATAGCTTGGTGGTTAGAGCACTCAAGAGACCTGCGTTTGATTCTCGGGCAGGGTGAAATGTTGGTCAAATTTCCTTACTCCACATGCTTCTCTGATCCATTAGTAAATAGGAACCCGGTTGTTAGTAGAATGGTGGATCAATTTAGCAGGGGTGATAGTACCTTAAGAGAATAATAAATTTGTCACTTCGATGCATGACTGCGGGACACTGCCGTGCGCAATGTTTGGTGTGTGTTGCCAGCAAAATATACAGCCAATTCACCTTACAGTATATTCTATGAAGCGCTTCGAGACGTTTCTAAGACATGACGTGATATCAAATGCAAGGATTATTATTAGTATTATTGTGGTATGATTGTTACTTACTAGAGATTCAGGCTTTCATGTTATTTTAATCCTTTCTAAGGTGGGAAACTAAGATTCAAAACAAAAACAAATATACGAAGCATTCTTTCACCTGTAGATATATTTAATGTTCACAATAAAACTAAGCCGTGTATTTGATATGTTGCCGTATATCAGGTCTTCGAGACGTCTCCAAGCGCTTCACAGAATGTACTGTTCTATTGTAAAATGAATTGCCTGGATATTTTGTAAGCTAAACACGGCAGCCAATTGCACACACCCGATGTTTCACGATCAGTCATGAATACCGTGACAAAGTTATTATTATTTTTAAAAATTGATGGGGGGGGAGATTACCCCGGAAAGTGATCCGTCAAAATAACTGACAACTGGGTTTCGACTTAACAGAGAGTTTTATCTGGATAAAATTGTCCTTTTATGAGTTCAGCCATAATTCTTTACAAAATCCCCCAACACCCCACTCACACACTCACTCCATCTCCCCATACAATCTCTCTCCTCTCTCCCCACCCACCCCAACCCCCCACATACACACACTCTCCCCCACCCTACTTAAACACATACTGTTCACCCCCCACCCCATCACAGACCAGCCTGCAGTCAACACGTGTTAGGATAGATGTGTTTCATGAGTGTGTATGACTCGAGATAACTTTTTTTGTTGGAAAAAAACTTTTCTCTTTCCCCCCCACAAACACATTTCAAAACCAAATTACCCCCTGATCCCCTCTTCCAACCCCTCCCAACCCAACCCAACACAATACACAAAAACGTTGTGTTAACCCTTTCAGTCTGTGCCACAGAGAGAGAGAGAGAGAGAGACCAGGCTCCTGTGACTTACTAAAGTGCAGATCCATTTCCAATGTTGACTTACCAGCAGGCAGAAGCATAGCACAGAGAGCCAGGTACCTCATCCCGTCCTCACTCACTGCTCTCTCTCTCCACATACTTCAGACAAGATAGAACTTTTGTGTGGGTCCCAGTGCTTCCAGTGAAGTCGCAGTCAGTCAGTCAGTCAGCCGATCTGCCAGAACCACAAACCAGCCTAACCCTGCCCTGCTCTAGAGACAAGAGAGTGAGAGAAAGGGGAAGAGAGAGAAAGGGAGAGAATCACAAGAAAACAGCCCCAAAAAAGTGGACACACACAACACACACACGAGTCAGACAGAAAGAGAGAGAAAAGGAGGGGAAAGAGGGAGGGACAGAGAGTTTGGCTTTCAATCAGTTAGATCCTGGCCAGACACAGACAAGACAGACACACCACAGAACAATGTGAAGTCACAGAAAATACACTATAGTCAAAGTTCCAGTGCAGTGCCCTCCAATGCTTCCTGTTGAATATAACAGCCAATCCCTTACCTGTTGCTGTAATGGGCTGCCACACGCCCAGCGCTGCTTTGTCTTGCTCGGAAATTCAGGGCCGATGACGGAATTTACAGCTATCGGTTGGCGGTGTTTCGATATCCTAACCCGTCGACCCGTCTCAAAGCGCTTCACAGGGTTTTATTGTAAAGTGTAGTGACTGTGATGTTTGCAGGCGAACACAGCAGCCCGTTTGCGCAGCGCCAACAGCCATGAAGCCAGTCATCCAGCGAGTCCATCTGGGGGGATTGTCTTGGCCAGGACACTGAGAGAAAGAGAGAGAAAAAATCCTTTCTCTTCTCCCAACAGCTCAATCGACTGGACAGGGAATAATGCTCGGTTTAACACCTCATCTCAATACTGTAAAGTCAGGCTAGAATGTGTGAGTTAGACTGGAGGCAGCGAGTGGAGAGTGAGTTAGATTTATAATAATCTTTGCATTTGATATAACGCCTTATCATGTCATCGAGACATCTCAAAGCGCTTCGCAGAATATACTGCAAAGCATCATCATCCGAGAATGCACATTCCCCCCACTCACTGAGCCAGGCCATAACCTTGGTGTCTCATTTGACCCCCAACTATCCTTTCTCCCCCACAGACCCTCCTACACACTTTCACAACATCCAGGCTTGACTATGCAAACTCCCTGCTTTAGGCCTCTCCAACTCCTCCTTCCATAAACTCCAGATCATACTGAACTCTGCAACCTGTGTCCTCAACCTATATCCCCCGTCCTCGTCTGACTCCACTGGTTTCCCCATCTCACAGAGGATAGAGTTCAACATCCTGGTCCTCACCTTCAAAGCCCTCCACCGTGGTTTCGCTTCTCCCCCCTCCACCACCTCTGCAATCTCTTAACCGCTTACCAATTGGCACGCTCCCTCCGCTCAGCAACCTCCGAACTCCAACCTGCTTCATGTCCCCTGCCTAGCCATCCCGACCTTTGGTGGGTGAGCCTGCAGCTACTCTGCCCACACCCTCTGGAATTCTATCCTGCAATCCCTCGCTATCCACCCCGTCCCTCGCCTTCTTCAAGACCCACCTCAAGATCCTCCTCTTCGACTGTCCCATTGGTCACACCCCCCTCCTTTCCCTGCACCCTTCACCGATCCCGACCCCCCCAACCTGGGCCCAATACACTGACTGTCCAGCGTCTTGGGACGTCCTCTCTCCAAATGTAACTTTGTGTTAAAGTGAAATTACTATATTTTTGTGGCCAAAATGCCCACAGATGTGTCCCACAAACAGACATGGACTGAGTCACCGAATGTCCATTTTTGTTTTGGAGATTATAACCACCCGGAAAAGCGATCAGTTGGCTGCCAATCGACTAACAAGTGGATTCCTACTTACTGCTGGTAAACAGAGGCGCGTGTGTGTAGTAAGGAAATCTTTCCACGGGTTTCGACCTGACCTGCCCGGGAAACTTTGTGACAATCATTGGCTACTGTGGTCAGGACAGCAGAAGCCTTCTGAAGGAAAGTGAGTTCCAGAAAAACTGCTATGGGATTGTGTGGACAGAGAGACAGGATACGGATGGGGGGGGTAAACAGAAATGCAGGGTGAGGGGGGTGGGGGCGGCTGTGCAGAGAGACGGGGTTGGCTGTGCCAATGTAATTTTTGTTGTTGTGTAGAGAGATGGGTGTGTGGGGGGAGGGGAGCAGGGTTCTGTGCAGAGACAGAGACATGTGTGTGTGTGGGGGGGGGGGGTCACTGTGCAAATAGAGTGTCCATTTTATTCAATGGTTTGTGATACCCAATCATTTCTCTTTAGAATGACTGCACTGCTCTGACCTCAATAGCCAATGTTAGCCACAGGAAGGCAGTAGGGAGCGAGGTGAGGTGAGGCGAGCGATGACTGTACTGTAGATAAAGGACGTGTCTCTGTTCCCCAGAGATAAAGACACCAGAACCCCCAGCCTCGGTGAACCTCTCCCCTCCACATACACACAGACACCAATACCCTTCAAATCCCTTCACTCCTTTGCACCCCCCTACCTCTCTGACCTCCTCTCTCCTCAAACCAGCTCCTGTTGCCTTTGCTCAATTGGGTCTGGCCTCCTCCATGTCCCCCAAAACCTCCGCTCCACCCTCGGCGGCCGTGCCTTCAGCCACTATGACCCGAGGCTCTGGAATTCCCTCCCTCACTCCCTTCGCCTCGCCCCCTCTTTTCTCAGCTTCCGGTCCCAGCTGAAGACCTTTCTCTTCGACCGCGCCTTTGGTCACCTTTCTACCCCTGCCTCTGGCTCGGTCCCGGGATCCGCTATTATGAAGCGCTCCGAGACGCCGTCCGGCGTGGAGGGCGCTATATAAATCGAAGTTGTTGATGTTGTACCCTCCCCACCCTCCACCAGCTCAGATCCCTGATTGCCCAGCTCCTCGGGACAACCTCCTGACGTGAGGCGATGTGGAAATGTAATTTGCCGTTGTTGTACTGCACATCACTGTGTGACATAATTTGTGTTGGGAGATGCATTGAGTGCGGTTTTGATGGTAAGCAAATGAACATGGAGCAGGATGTGTGTAGTGTCTGCACATGTATGTGGTGCACATAGTGAGGTGGGGGTGGGAAGTCACGTAAATGTGTGCACATATTGTGGTTTGTCACCGTCCCTCTCCTCCCCACCCCCTCGGTCGGTCTGTCGTGTCCTTTGATGGATACTAATGTTGTTTCTTTTCTATTGTGATCAGCGTAAATCTACATTCTACCTGCGAATGAATAATGTATATTGTTTACAGGAAACCAATTGATAGCCGTGTGCAGAGTACCTGGAGGGGAGACTATAAAGGGATTTTATAAAACTCCCCCAACAACTTTGCTGAGTTTCTCATGGCCTCCATCCTCCATCTACCATCAGTCAAGTCTCACTCCACCCCCAGACGGTGGCTGGTATCTGCTGTGACATTGTGTTACTAACCTTACAGTCCTGTTTGATCTGATAGATGCTGGTTCCCTTCCTTGTCCGGGTGGGTGGGGGTTGGGGGGCACGGGGAGGGGAAGGAGGAAGGTGGGCAGGAGGGGGAAGGGGTAGGTGGGGGAGGAGGTGGGAGGTTGATGGGATGTCAGGTGTCACCAATGATGGATGTAAGAAAACACAAATGTTGTTTTTGTGTGACGTCTCTCACCCTCACATCACTTCTCTCCCTCAGTCTCACTCCCTCCGTCTCCACGTTCTACATCACTATTGAAGGACATCCTCTTCGACCAGTACTTACAGTCACCCCCTCCCTCCCTCGTCCCCCCACACCCCCTCCCCCGGCTCAGCAACAGGCTATAAAACAAGCTGTGAGGCATTCCAGAGGGGAATGGACATGAAGCAGGAGGGTCTGGGGATAAAGGAGGTGGGATGGGGGCGTAGGATGGGTTTGAGGGAGGGGGTATGAAGGTGAGGGAGGGAGGGAGGGAGGCTATGGGATGAGGGAGGTTGAATATGGGTGGGGAGGGAGGGTAAGGGGGTGGGGGGAATATGGGGTGTATTAATAATGCGGAGGGAACAGACAGATGGCTTCCTGAGTTTGAAAGAACCAACAAAGGTTTTGACCAAAAGCGGTTGTGTTTATTTACCAGAGACGAGAATCGCTGTGAGAGAGAGAGAGAGAGAGACACAGAGCCTGAGTTGGGGGGTCACAACCCACTCAGTCACCCCTAGCCCCCCCACTCCCCCGACGCAAACCCCACAAACTCCCCCACGAGTGAAGCTTCAGGGAGAGGGAAGCCCGGGAGAGAATGTAGGAGGTGCAGGTCTATATATACTCCCCAGGACTCGTGGCTCTGTTCAGGCTGTACACAATCTCAGTCACTTTCTCTCTCTGTCTCTCTCTCTGTGGACAGATTCACAGGGAGGGACGCACACATTCAGCACCTTATAAAAATAGCAAGACAGATGGGGGGGGAGGGGGGAGGGAGCACAGTCTAGATGTGAACTACCTAATGAATTGTTTATACTGTGAATAAAAAAGCATTTTGTATTGTGTACGAGAAAAAGTGTCAGCTTTAGAACATGAGTGTGAGAGAGAACAGTGTGAGTGAGTGTATGTGCGAGTATGTAAAGTGTGTAGAGAATGGCAGAGATCAGATTAAAACCAAATGAGTGAGTGAGATGTGAGCGAGTGTGACAGAAGATTTACAGGAGAGTGAGTGTGTATGAATGTGAGTGAATAGCAAGACAAAATGTGTTTGAGAGACTCAGACAGCCAGTGTGAGAGTCAATGTATGAATGAAAAGTGTGCGAGTGTATGTGAGTGAGAGAGAGATGAGTTAACGTGAGAGTATGTGTAAGAGTGTGTATATGAGAGTGAATGTGAGCGAGAGAGAGAGAGAATGTGAGAGTGAGATTTCCCATTGACCAGGGGTGAGGGAGAGTGAGAGAGTGAGTGAGTGAGTGATGTGAGAGAAGTGAGTGGGAGAGTGAGTGAGTGAAGGAGGGAGGAGGTGAGGCATTAACCTTCACAGAAGGGGAAAAATTATTGATCTGAAACCTCTGAAAAGCCCAGTGAAAGTCAGACATTTAAAATAAAATGTTTTCTCTCTTCCCTCCCCCCATCAAAAAAAGGGTGCTGGAGCTTCTGGTAACCAACCGGGAACCAGGGGTCAGGAATCTGCTCAGCCTGTCCTGTCCCCGTCCTGTCCGCAGCTCCTCACACACAGAGAGAGAGACAGACAAGACACACACACACACAGGAAAACATCCCGTTAAAAAAATCCAGTAACAAAAGGAATCGATAGCTCCGGGGTTCTGGGCTGGACCACCACAGGCCGGTGACGTTGACTGACTTCGCTCGCACAGGCTCGGGAGACCGGGCAGCCATTACTGAGAGGGTGGTACGAAGGCGGGATTGTACGCTGGCTGAACTCCGGGATTGTAGGGAGCCGGAGCGGACGGATTATACGGAGCAGGAGCTGAGGGATTGTAGGGACCTGGAGCTGAGGGATTGTAGGGACCTGGAGCTGAGGGATTGTAGGGACCTGGAGCCGAGGGGTTGTAGACAGGAGCACCATAGGGAACGTTTGCTCCGGCGTACGGAACGTTGGCACCGACTGTGAGGAGGAAACAAATGTCAGGAAGAAGGTTCGTGGCAATCACAACAACTTGTATTTAGAGACACTTGGGTGATGGTGATTCCCCTCTTGGGGGAGGATGATACAAAGTGCTAATCTGTGGGTGTGTGAGTGTGTGTGTCTGGGAATCAAACCCAGATCCTCTCACCTGTGAGGTGAGTGCTCTAAACACTGAGCTGCAGCACAGTAATCCTCTGTGTGTGTGTGTTTGTGACCCTGTGTGTACCATTGGCGGGCGAGCGTTTAGCCACTCTGCCCCCACAACCTCTGGAGCTCCATCCCGCAGTCCCTCTACCTTAACCCCTCCCTGGCCTCCTTCAAGTCCCTCCTCAAAACTCTCCTCTTTGATGGTCCCATCGGCAACTCCTAGTCCCCCACTTTCCCACCCACCCCTGTCCCAGTCTCCAGCTCGGGTCTGACACAGTGACTGTCCAGCGCCTTGGGACATCCTCCTGACGTGAAAGGCGCTATACAAGTGTCATTTTGTTGTTGTTGTGCAACTCTCTTGCGTGTGTATGACCTTCTGTGCGTGCGTGCATGTGTGTGCGTGTGTGTGTGTGTGTGTGCGTGATACTCACTTGCCACAGTGTCCTGGTATGAGGGGGGCTGAGCAGAGTAGGGTGTGGGGTAGGGTGGGGGGTAGGGGGTCCCTGTGGGGTAAGGCATGGCGCCCGGCTGGGCAGGGGCTGGGGTGTAGCCCTGGTACCCGTGGACTGGTTGCTGTGGATAGGCTATTGGCTGCACCACAGTGGTGGTGGTGGCGCTGGTTACAATGGCTGTGAGAGAAGCAGAGAATAACCGGTTAATGGTCAAACTGCACACTCGCTAACACCAGGCTACACATACACGCTAACATCGCGCTAAATACACGCACCTAACCTCACACTGACCACAAACTAACTCGCCTCACACTGACCACACGCTAACCAGTCGCACACCGACCTGCCTCCCTCATACTGAGCAGCATGTAGCAATCACAATAATAATCCTTGCAGTTGATATGGTGCTTTTCATGTCTTCTAGATGTCTCAAAGAGCTTCACAGAAAATACTGTAAAGTGAATTGACTATATATGTGTGGACGAAACGCGGGGGGCCATTTGCGCACGGCAGCGTCCCCACAAACAGTCATAGATTGAAATGACCCTTTTTCTTTATTATTGTGCTTTTTTTTGAGGATTATTAGCTTGGCCGTTGAGAGCGCGGTGGGCGTAGATTGTGATGAGGAGCTGACAGTGATGGGGAACAACAATATCCACAGAATTACATTTATAAAGCGCCTTTCAAGTCCCTGAACAGTCAGGGGTCGGGACTTGAGAACGGGGGAGAGGAAGGGTTACGGGGGAGGGGAGGGAGAGAGGTGGCAGGGCGACTGAAGGCACGATCGGAAAGGAGGGTCTTGAGAGCAGCTTTGGAAGGAGGCAATGGGGAAGGAGGGAGCGAGGCGAAGGGACTGTGGGGATGGAGTTCCAGAGTATGGGGGCAGAGAGCTCTAACCACTAAGCTACAGGACTCTACATTACATTTACAGTGCCTTTCACTTGGTGAGGACATCTCAAGACTCTGGACAGTCAGGGATTTGAACTCGAGCCAGGGTGGTGGTGCGGTGGGTGGGGAGAGGTTTGCAATCAGGAGGTTGGAGGGCAGCGAGGGTGGGGGTACAAGGGTGACTGAAGGCGTGGGCGAACAGGAGGGTCTTGAAGGGGCAAGGGTGTGAGCGAGGAGCAAGGCCGTGGAAGGCTTTGAAGGGGAGAAACCTGCATGTAATGGTTGCGCGCTGGGCACAGAGAGCTGAGGGTAGTAATGACAAGGCGGATGTGTGTCTCCATGTGGAGATGATTAGAGGGAACCCAGGAGCCAGGCTGACCAGACACTCACCACCCCAACCCCCCTCCCCCCACCACTCTGTGCCTCCAACTGTGATTGAAGCTGGAGGTTCCCAGTGTCACCACAGCAGGAAACCGCGACTATTTTTATCCCTCGTCAGGAGTCAGAGGGCAGAGTCAGCCCCGGGCAGTCACTGGGTCAGGATGTTATGGGAGATCAATCTCCCCACTCCCCCCTACCCCAAGGCAGAATTCACAGGTCAGGCCAACACTCCAGTGCAACGGTGGGGGGAATGGGAGCTGTGGGTGAAGGTGGGGGGCTGTGGGGGGGCAGCGCCGCATTATCCGGTCGAGTTGTTAAACCGTGTTCAGGGGGTGACCCCGCTCACCCAGCCTCCACACATCACGGGTTTTTGTGGGGTCGTGGCTGTTTGTGGGGTCGTGGCTGTTTGTGGGGTCGTGGCTGTTTGTGGGGTCATGGCTGTTTGTGGGGTCGTGGCTGAGAGCAAACAAAATACACGGTCACTACACTCGACGGGGTGGGGAACACTGCCAGTGGCTTTGTGGCGACGGCCGGATGCGCAATGGCTTTCGATTGTCTACAATGATAGCGTTGTCTGTCTGTGTGTCTGTCTATCTGTGCCCCTCCCTCGGTATCAGACTAAACCGGCAAACAGCACCAGCCCCCCCTCCCCACTCATCATCTGTCTCAGTGTGGCTTGTGTTAGCAACAGCAAAGCCCCCCGTCAGCACCCCACCCACCCACACAGCAGAGTAGCTGATCTCTTGCTGTCTGCAAAGCTTTCTCCATATCCTACACAACACACCCCCACCACCCACCACCCAGCCTCACCCACAACAATCATAATAATTATCACGTCCTTGAGACGTCTCAAAGCACTTCGCGGGATGCACTGTAAGGTGTAGTGACTGTGTATTTTGTGGGCAAAATGCGGCAGCCGATTGCACCCATCGACGTCCCCACAAACAGTCATGGATTCATTGGTGGGGGAGGTAGGGGTCTCGCTGGCTAGGGAAGGGGGAGGTCACTCACGTTGCCGGTTTCTCCGCGCCATCTTGTAGAGGATACAGCACGGGCAGCACAGACACAGCACCACCGCAGTCACAAAGATCGCAAAGAAACTCACACCAATGGCCACGAAGGAGCTGAAACTGGAGGAGAGATGTCACTGTGGGGGTGGGGAAGTCACGGGTGGGAGGTGGGGGGAAAGAGAGATGTCACTGTGTGGTGGTGGGGGGGGGGGGGTCGGGAGGAGAGCGCAGTCACTATGGAGAGCTAGGGAGAGATCACTGTAAGTGTGTTTGTATCTAATACTGACAGTGTGATGCTCAGCTCACACTCTCCAACCCATCAGTGTTTAGTTTGGGCGTTTCCCAGCTGTGCACAGCCTTGGGGGAATGAGGGAAGGATAATGAATCCAGCAAACTTTGAGGTGTAATGCACGCTACGCTATTAGTTAATAAATACCAGAGATCTGTTTACGTTTGGTGTGTGTGTGTGGTTGTGTAAGAGTTCATATGTGTGTGTTTGCGAGGGTGTGTGAATAAGAGTGTGTGTGTGTTTTTACGTATACGAGTTTGTATGTGTGTTTGCGTATGTGTGTGTGTGTGCGAGACTGTTTAATGTGTGTGCGTGCGTGTTTGCGTGCATGTGCATGTTTGGGAAGGCACTCCTTCCCATGACTAAAGCACATCACGTCAAGCTCTCCCACGCCATCGTTTGGCAGACAATGAACAGAGCCTCCACCTCACCCACCCTCGCAAACACACTGAGAGTTTCTCAACAACTTTAGTTAAATCAAATACTGAGCAAACACACACATACATACACGGACGGAGAAACACACATACACACACAAGCACAGATATGCACACAGATGCACACACACATGGATATACACACACACACAGATGCGCGTACACACACAAACATAGACAGAGAAACAGAGACACACACAGACACAGAGACAGACAGAGACAAACAGAGACAGGCAGCTAGCACAGTCTGTCTGACTGTGTTTACTGCTCACAGACACAGCTCGGTATGGTGTGAGCTGTGTAACCAGCTGGTAACTAAGTGACAGCTCCCCTGGGAGAGAGGGAGTCAGTAGCAGAGAGGGTAACAGCTTACCCGTCAGTCATCCTGAGTCCAAGACACCAACCGACTGACCGAAGCTGTGTAAATCTTACACTAAACTCTCAGCTCCAGCCATCGCCCACACAAAAAAACAGCCTCCCCCCACCCCCCAGCAGTGAGTCAGTCAGTGAGGGGCTGCTCACTCAAACAGCCACTCACAGCACCAACACCCCCGCTGTGTACACAGCCCCGGTGATCGATCTGGCCTGGTCTTGTGGTAGGGGTTAAGGGCTGCTGTGTTGGCTTGTCAGTCAGTCAGTGTCTGTGGCCGGCTGAAGCCAACGCCTGTTCCTGTGTTGGAGCTCTCAGCTCTGGGTGGTTGCCAGCTACAGACACTGACTTCCTCCTTCGGCTCCTTCGTTTTTATATCAATGAGAGGAAGTTACATACGTAGCTTCATACCTCCTCCCTCCTCACCCCCACACCCCCCCCTCCACCGCCCTCCCCACCTCCCAACCAACCAACCCCACGTCACTGAGTCTGACACACAAGCATACACCACAATGGGGAGGGAGAGAGCAAGAGAGAGAGAGACTGAGCAGGGTAGTGGAGTTAGAGCAGAGAGCACCAGTGGGGGAGCGAGCCCCAGCACAAACACCATGGGGAGAGTGAGACAGAGCGAGGGAGAGCAGGGAATGGGGTTAGAGTAGAGAGCTCCAGTGGGGGAGTGAGCACCAGCATAGACACCATGGGGAGAGAGAGAGAGTAGGGAATGGGAAGGGCAGGGAGGGGAGACAGAAAGGATTGGTCTTGAGAGAGCGGAACAGACACGATGGTAAGACTGTTAACTTCCATTGATCCAACCAAAACCTACTTCCCTCTTAGTGTCCTGTTCCTTCCTGTTTTTGGTGATAAACACACAAATAATAAACACGAATAATCAGCCCACAAATATACAGTCAATTTACTTTACAGTATATTCTGTGAAGCGGTTTGAGACATAGTCTAGAAGACATGAAAAGCGTTATATCAAATGCTAGGATTCTTCTTATTATTTATTATAAATTATTATTAGCATCACAGGGCTCTCGGAGCCAGCTGTGTTAGTCTGGGCCCCAAGTCAAGTCTGGTCACTTTCCCCATTGTCTGACCCACCGCCAGTGGCTGGTAAATGGGTTAGAGGAGGGAGCAGGAGCTGGGTGGCAGTGGGGAAGTGTTGGGCTACATTAGCATGGTCATCGACACCACAATAGGCCAGGCCTAGCCCAGGGCAGAGAAACCCTGAGAGATGCCATCTCACGCCTCACTCTTTCAGCAACATCAGTCCGTTCAGTGGCCAGTATCAGTGTGACTGCCCTATGACTGGTGTAGGGGAGCGAGGTGGGGGAACAGGCTGCCTCTCACTGTCTGTGTGTGTATACAGCCAAGTCAGCTGCACACAGTCACACACACATACATATACAGTACACACATACATATACGCAAAAGCACACACATGCACAGCCCGCATTCTCACCCCAAGCCAATCACTCACTCAAGTTCCAATCCAGGTCGGTAAACATCAGCTTGGGTGCGGGAGGGGGAGTCAGTGTGTGTGTGTGTGGTGGGGGTGGGTGTGGAGAGGGATCAATATGTGTGTGTGTGGGGGGGGGAGGTGGTGCGGTGGGGGGGGGGGGGGGTTCTGAGCTGTGAATGCCAAGCGCTAGATTGAGGTATAAAGTCAAACACTCACTGGTCATTTTCCAGACAGATCTCATCATCATCTCTGTGCTCACCATTACAGTAACGGGAACCTGAAACTACAGCACACAGAGAGAGGTGAGTGTGAGAGAGAGTGAGAGAGAGAGGGTGTGAGAGAGAGGGGGAGGGAGAACCAGAGAGCGCACACCTCACATAACAACAACAGTTTGGATTTATGTTCATATCCAGACTTTCATTGACTTTGTGGAGTCAGTGGTTACAGCACTCATCTTATAAGCTTGAGACCTGTGTTTCGAATCCAGGCAGGTCAGGGTGAAACCTTGGGCAAGTTTCCATACTCCACACACACACACATGCCTGATAATAATCCCTCGCCCCCAAATTTATAATAAATTGGTCATTTCAAACCACGACTGTTTATGTGGAAGCCACTGTGCCCAATTGGCTGCTGCGTTTCGCCCACAAATATACAGTCAATTCATTTTATAGTATATTCTGTGAAGTGTTTTGAGACTCAGTCTAGAAGACGTGGAAAGCTCTGTATTAAATGCAAGGATCATTATTATATAGTGCCCTTCAAGTGGGCTAGGGTCTCCGATTGCTGTAACCGTCTGTTCCCAATGCTCCATTGCTTTCACCCACTAACCCCCACCCACCCCTCACCCCTTCCCCTAATCACTCCCTTCCCCTCCCCCTGCACTGAGAGCTGATGGCACTGTTTCCTGCCTAGACACGAACACATTCCTGATTCCTGCCCGGAGAGTGGAAGTGAATCCAAGGCAAGTCTTCACCTGCTGCTCACTCAGCACATTCCTGCCCAAAATAGACCCTTCACTTCACTGCTGTAAGCGAGTGACCGAGAGTGGTCTAACTCTCCCTGTGTTCACTCTCCTGGCGATGATGATCCTAAAATTGATGGCCTCTCCTTCCTCACTGGCGAATGGAAATAATTCCTTCCTGTTTACATAATTAAGAGCATGAGCCTGACTCAGTGGCTCAGGGTTTAGAGATTGTCGGTTTCTAATCTGCGCATCAGAGACTCTGATCTCATCCAGGCTGACGCTTCTGTGCAGTGCTGGAGAGGGTGGGGGGGGGAGGCGGGTGAGGGAAGGAAGGGGAACAAGTGATATCTTCTGGACTGAGTCTCAAAGCGCTTCACAGAATATACCGTCAAGTGAATTGATTGCATATTTTTTGTGGGCGAAACGCGGCAGCCAATAGCGCACAGCAGCGTCCCCACGAACAGTCGTGGATTGAAGCGACCAATTTATTATTGTTGTTTTGAGGGATTACTATCAGGCCTGTGTGTGTGTGTGTGTGTGTGTGTGTCTGTGCGTGAGTGCGTGTGTAGAGTAAGGAAACTTGCCCAAGGTTTCGCGCTGGCCTGTCTTGTCGGGAATCGAACCCAGGTCTCTGGCTTGCGAGGCGAGGGCTCTAACCACCGAGCCATCGCTCAGCAAAGGGCAGCCCTGCCCTGCCTGTGAGACACCCTCTCCCTGTGGCTCTCACTGTCATCCACATACTCCCCCCCCCCCCACCCCACCATACACCCCTCCCCACCCCCCATAAACCCCAAAGCCCCCCCCCCTACCATTCCACACATACCCACCCCTCCCCATAGCATTCAGACTGAGACACACACCAGTTAGACAGATAGTATCCGAGATCACAGCTCCCCACTCCACCCAGCTCCCCCACCCCAGCTCCCCCCCCCCCCCCCCCTCAGCCCCCGGACACTCACCCAGGGGCAGGGACAAGGACAGGGCCAAAGCGATTCCCAGCTGCCAGCCCGGGGGGAGCGAGGGTTCGGGTCTCAGCGCCATCACAGCATCCAGACAGTCAGTCAGTTACCGTAACCCTCAGTGAGTCAGGCTGGGAGGAGCCCACAATACACACACAGCTCCTATACACAGCCCAGCCCACAATACACACACAGCTCCTATACACAGCCCAGCCCACAATACACACACAGCTCCTATACACAGCCCAGCCCACAATACACACACAGCTCCTATACACAGCCCAGCCCACAATACACACACAGCTCCTATACACAGCCCAGCCCACACTACACACACAGCTCCTATACACAGCCTAGCCCACACTACACACACAGCTCCTATACACAGCCCAGCCCACAATACACACACAGCTCCTATACACAGCCTAGCCCACACTACACACACAGCTCCTATACACAGCCCAGCCCACAATACACACACAGCTCCTATACACACAGCCCCTAAACACAGTCCACACTACACACAGCTCCTATACACAGCCCACACTAAACACACTGCCCCACCACACACAGCCCACACTACACA
This sequence comes from Hydrolagus colliei, assembly GCA_035084275.1. Taxonomy (NCBI): domain Eukaryota; kingdom Metazoa; phylum Chordata; class Chondrichthyes; order Chimaeriformes; family Chimaeridae; genus Hydrolagus; species Hydrolagus colliei. The sequence continues at coordinate 8,679,606 of CM068753.1, forward strand.
CACTGCCCCTACACTCAACCCCTATACACAGCCCACACTAAACAACAACAACAACAAAATTTATAGAACGCCTTTTGTCAGGAGGACGACGCAAGTCACTGAACAGTCAGGATTGGACCCGAGCAAGGGAGAGGAGCAGGGAGGGGCGGGAGAGACTTAGGAGGGGAGGGAGAGAACCGGGAGAGCAGCAGAAGGCACGGTCAAAGAGGAGGGTCTTGAGACCGGCCTTAAAGGAGGCGAGGGAGGGAGTGATATATACACAGCCCTGTATACACACAGCGCTATATACACAACCCACAGTATACAACCCTGTAAACAACTCTGTATACACAGCCCCTATACACAGCCCTGTGTACACAGCACTGTATGCATACACTGTTCAGCGCCCAACGTGAAAGGCGCTCTATAAGTGTAATTTTGTTGTTGTATGCTCATCTCCATATACTCTGCTCTGTATAAACATCCCCTATACCCAGCCCCCTATACAACAACAGCAACAACTTCGATTTATATAGTGTCCTCCACGCCAGACGGTCTCTCAGAGCGCTTCACAATAGTGGAACCCGGGACCGAGCCAGGGGCAGGGGTAGACAGGTGACCAAAGGCGCGGTCGATGAGAAAGGTCTTCAGCTGGGACCTGAAGCTGAGAAAAGAGGGGGCGAGGCGAGGTAGTGAGGAAGGGAATTCCAGCGCTTCGGGGCATAGCGGCTGAAGGCACGGTCACCGAGAGTGGAGTGGAGGATTCAGGGGACGTGGAGGAGGCCAGACCCAGTGGAGCAAAGGCAATGGATGCTGGTTTGAGGAGAGAGGAGGTCAGAGAGGAGGTAGTGGGGGTGCAGAGGAGTGGGGGGATTTGAAGACAGGGGTGAAGATCTTGAAGTCAATCCTCTCTGGTATAGGGAGCCAGTGAAGTCTGGCAAGGACTGGGGTAATGGGGGAGCAAAGTTTAGAGTGGGTGAGAATACGGGCGGCAGAGTTCTGAATGAGCTGGATTCTGTGGATCGTGGAGGAGGGGAGACCGTTGAGGAGGGCATTGGAATAGTCCAGCCAAGAGGCGACAAAAGCACGGACCAGGGTTTCAGCGGCTTTTGGTTTGAGGTATTGCCGGAGACGGGCGATCTGTCGGAGGTGGAAGAAAGCGGTGCTGGTGAGGAACCAGATGTGAGAGAGGAAGGACAGTTGGGGGTCGAACCTGACATCTAGGTTGTGCACAGGTTCCGAGAGTTTTAGGGGCAGACCGGGAAGGTGGAGGAAATGAGAGCCATGCGAATGGAGACGTTGACGAGAGCCAAAGAGTATGGCCTCTATCTTCAGCTAAGATAAATTTGTGCTTATCCAGCTCCTGATGTTTGACAGGCAGGCTGACAGAACACCAGGGGACTGGGGTCGCAAAGTGAAGTGGAGAAATAGAGTTGGGTGTCATCTGCATACATGTGGAAGTGTGCGCCATGTCTGCGGATGACATTCCCAAGAGGGAGAATGTAGATGAGGAAGAGGAAGGGGTCAAGGATGGATCCCTGGAGAACCCCACAGGTAACTGGGTGAGATCAGGAGGAAAAGCCGTTTGGCAATGTACTGCTGGTGGTTTGTGAGGCAGGACTCGAACCAGGCGAGTGCGGTCCCACTGAGGTGGATGACGGAGGACAGGCATTAGAGGAGGATGGCGTGATCGACTGTGTCGAATGCAGCAGACAGATCCAGGAGGATAAGGAGGCAGAGAGGGAGGGTGAGGAGGATGAAGTGTAGGTGGTAGTGAGTGATGAGAGGCAGGAGGATGACGCTGCTTGGCGGATATTGTGGATTTTGGAGGAGAACAAGTCTATGATCTCCTCGCACTTTGCATTTGAAGTGAAGATTGAGGAGGCCTGAGGGGATGCACGGAGGAGGTGGTGGGTGATGGAAAAGAAGACTTTGGGGTTGTTATTTGCCTCCAGAATAATGTTAGAATAGTAGAATAGTACACACAGCTCCCTATACATAGCCCCTATACACAGTCCCTTATACACAGCCCCTAATACAGCCTGTGACATAGCCCCCATATAATAATAATCCTTGTATTTGATATAGCGCTTTTCACATCTTATCAACGTCTCAAAGCGCTTCACAGAATATACTGTAAATTGACTGGATATTTGTGGGTGAAATGTGGCAGCCAATTGCGCACAGCAGTGTCCTACAAACAGTCGTGGATTGAAATGACCAATTTATTATTGTGTTATTTTTTGGAGGGATTATTATTAGGCATGTGTGTGGAGTAAGGAAACTTGTCCAAGGTTTCACCCTGATCTGCCTGGATTTGAACACAGGTCTCAGGCTTGTAAGGCGAGTGCTCTGACCCTGAGTTACAGGAGCTCCGCTATATATAGCCCTATAGCACACAACAGAGCCATCACTGTAGCCTATAACAGTGCCTGTAACACACACAGCTCATATACAGCCTGTAACAGCCTACAGCCTGTAACACAGCCCCTAACACAACCAATAAAACTTCAGCAACAAGAACATTTACACATCTCATAACAATCCAAAATTGAGACACAGATCACACTTCGCTACAGCTCCACAAGTAAATGTCTCGACCACTGCAGCCACAGGACATGCTCAGGAACTGCTCTGTCAAAAAGGTGTTGTTTGTGGTGTAAGGTGTGAAACCCACGGTGACGTGGAAACCTCCAGCAGCCATATCCTCAGCCTCCCGCTGGTCATCTCTCCACTCCCGCCACTCCATCCATCTGCCCTTCTCATACCCAGAGTGGTGACCATACTCTGACCCAAATCAATGGGGACAATAACAGTAATCAGCCACGTTGAAAGGTCGGATGACAGCACGCAAAGAAAGAAGGGAGTTTCTCCTGCTGCCCTGACTAACAATCCTACCCAAACAATGGCTTCAATGCTGCATGACTATGTGTGGGACCTTGTGTGCAAACTGGCTGCCAGATTTATCTACAAATACCACAAAACTAGACAGCGACTCGCTGAGAAGTGTTTGCGGATGTTTCCATGTTCTACAACAACAACAACAATGACAACAACAACAACAACAACAAAATTACATTTCTATATCTTTCAAGTCAGGAGGACGTCCCAAGTCGCTGGACAGTCAATGTTTCAGATCCGAGCTGGAGTCGGGGATGGGGAGGGTGGAGGGAAAGGAGGGGATTTGGAGTGACCAATGGGACCGTTGAAGAGGAGGGTCTTAAGGTGGGACTTGAAGGAGGCCAGGGAGGGGACAAGGTGGAGGGACTGCGGAATGGAGTTTCAGAGGTTGGGGGCAGAGTGGCTGAAGGCTCGCCTGCCAAGGATACGGCGGGACACATGGAGCTGCCTGGAGCCTGCTGAGCAGAGGGAGCGGGCAGGTTAGTAGGGCGTTAGGAGGTCGCACAGGTAGGGTGTGGTGAGGCTTTGAACATGAGTACCAGGATCTTGAATTGAATCCTCTGGGTGATGGGGAGCCAATGACGTACATTTAATCTCCTGTCAGTTGCCCTCGCTAACAGCGAGGCTGTGTGGCCTGAAGCCGGTGAATCCTAATCCTAACCCTAACCTGTCCAGGTAATGGAGAGGGAGGTGGTAACCAGAACCGAGTCTGCCTTACCCAGTTAGTTCAGCAGGGGGCACTCGATCACTATGAATAGTGAAGCCTCTGCTTCTGAATGTGGAAATGTTGAGACCAATTCAGAGAATGTTTCCACTCTTGACAGAGTCTGCCCCTCTGGTTGTCCACATGGACTTTGTACTAAAACCATTCTCCTGTTCTTTCCCCATGGTGTCAATGCTGGCTCTCTGAGCTCTCTCATTGTTCCCATTTCCTCTCATTCCTTAATTGCCTTTTTAGCGCCTTGGGACGTCCTCCCGACGTGAAAGGCGCTATATAAATGTAAATTGTTGTTGTTGTTGCCTTGCTCAGTGCTCCATGTGATAATATCTGTGAAGCTGTTAAGACACATTTATCCTATGTGACCCGGTGGTATACAGGTATAAGTTATTGTTCTACTACCTCGCTTGAGTTAATGTTCTTTACTGTTCCATTCAATATAAAATCTATGTAAGGCGCTATATACACGAACAAAAAAGTAACGATACCATTTATTTTAATGTTTTTTTCTTTTGTCATTTCTTTAACATTTATTAGACATTGTAATGGTTTCATATATTTTTGGTCACGCTGTATATGCAATTTGTTGTTGCTCTCATTATTAAAAAAAAAGGCCTGAGGTTGTGGGCAAATGAAGGTTAACTTTGCCTTGCCTCAGTTTGGGGCTGTTTATAGAATTATTGTTTACAGCACAGAAAGAGGCCATTCAGCCCACTGCATCTGTGTCATCTCTTTGAAAAGAAACGGTTTATTACAGTTAAATATTGAGGGTTATTACACTTTATAATAATACTAATCCTTGTATTTGATATAGCACTTTTCACATCTTCTAGATGTCTCAAAGCGCTTCAACAAACAAAATTCAACAAAATAATATTTATAGAGCGCCTTTCACTTCAGGAGGACGTCACTAGGCGCTTGACAGAATATACTGTATGTATAACAGCTGGACAGATAATTTGGAGGTCAAGATGCTTGTTCGACAGCCAAGGCTGTTTCAAGTCTTTGTATCTTTAAGGTAAATGTTCTAAAATAATTTGCTATCCAACTCACTATCTTAGTTACCTTGGCACTAGACAGTCCTGAGTTTGATTTATTATGGAGCCACTCAGTCCTTAACCCTCTTTGAAGTCAGTAAAATAATAATTCTTCTGTTTGATGATAATTCAACCAAGTATGTCACAGGATTTTACCGTCAAAGTATAGTCACTGTGTATTTCTAGGTAAACATGGCAGCCAATTTGCATTCAATCACATTCCGCAAACATTCGGTCATTTTGTGAATGACCACATTTTATTTGGCAGACTTGTTGGCCACAGGTGAGAACATGTTTCTTCCTGAAGACGGCTGTGAAAATGAACTGTAACATGACATGTAAATGTGGCAGTCAATTGCGCACAGCAATGTCCCACAAATTGTCGTGGATTGAAATGACCAACTTATTTTTTTCCTTGAAGGATTATTATCAGATGTGTGGAATAAGGAAACTTGCCCAAGGTTTCGCCCTTACCAGCCTGGAATCGACCCCAGGTCTCTCGCTTGAAGGCAACTGCTCTAACCACTGAGCTACACGACTTTACACAGGATTGGCTCAAGATGGAGGTAGATAAATGTTTGTTAGGTTATGGTTTAAGGAATATGGGACAAAGACAGGTAAGTAGACTTGAGGTATAGATCAGCCATGATCTTATAGAATGGTGGAACAAGCTGGAGGGACTGAAAGGCGTACTCGTGTTTCTATGTCTATATATATATGTTGGATTGGGTTACACAATGGCCTACCTTTGTGACCTCCTAACCCTTTACCAACCTGTCCGTTCCCTCAGCTAAACATGCTCCGCTTGCTCCATGTTCCCCAGTCCACCCGCCCCACCATCATCGCTCGAGCCTTCAGCTACTTTGCCCCCAACCTTTGGAATTCCATCCTGCAGTCCCTCCACCTTGCCCCCTCCCTGGCCTCTATCACGTGTTTCCTTGAGACATTCCACTTTGACCATACCTTTGGTCACACCCCCCACTTCCCCTCCATTCTTCCGTATCTTCCGTATTCTTCCGAAAGGTGCCATACAAATTAAATTTTGTTCTTGTTGTTAGGTGGCTAGTTTGGGTTGGTTGGTTAGTTTGAGTTAGTTAGTTGTTTGTTTGGGTTAGTTGGTAAGATTGGGTTAGTTGGTTTGGGCTAGTTTGGGTTGATTTGGTTTAGCTGCTTAGATTCAGTTAGTTTCTGATGAGGTTGGGATAGTTGGCGTAGTTTTGGTTGGTTGGCTGGTTAGCTGGTTTGTCTTAGTTTTGGGTTGGTTGGTTAGGCTAGTTTGGGTTGGTTAGTTGGTTTAGTTGTGGGTTGGTTGGTTAGGCTAGTTTGGGTTGGTTGGGTGGTTAGTTAGATGGGTTGGGTTAGTTAGTTGCTTAGCAAGGTAAACTGGGGGAGTTGGATGACCTGTACTGTATGTATTATCAAAAACAAAACACTACAGATGCTGGGAATCTGAAAAAAAAACAGAAGTTGCTTGGGAAACTCAGCAGGTCAGGCAGCATCCATGGAGAGAGGAAAAAGAGTCAACGTTTCGGGTCTACAACCCCTCATCAGAACTGTATGTATTATTATTGGTGAGTCACGTGGTGGTGGCGGCGGCGGAGGGTGAAGTCTCGCGAGGTTTGGCGGCGGGGAGGGGGTTATATAAGGGACGGCGCCGAATCTCGAGCTCAGTTCGTCCTCAGTGTAGGACACAGATCATAACTTTTCTGTTACTTCCCTCCCTCACACCCTCTCTACCCTCACACCGACACTCAGAGCCACCCTCAGCCCGGAACCCCACAGCACACAGCGGAGCCGCAGCTACAGGTAACGGAACCGGAGTCAGGGCGGGAGGGAGAGCGGGACCTAGGCCTGGTTACCTGGGTTACATCGGCGGTGCTCCGAGACGGAGCATGCGCGGTAGCCACTGCAGCTCAGGGGTACAGACACCCCCTCCCGCCCCCCTGCTCCCGCCCCTGCTCCCCCCCCGCCCCCCTGCTCCCCCCCCCCGCCCCCCTGCTCCCCCCCCCGCCCCCCTGCTCCCCCCCGCCCCCCTGCTCCCCCCCTGCTCCCCCCCTGCTCCCCCCCCCACTCCACACTCACACTTACAGATACACCTTTACAGACCCCACTCTTACTGCCCTCCCATGTACACCCCCTGACCCCCTACACCCACTGCCCCCCACATGTACCCCTACAGACCCCACTCAAACATGCCCCCCATATACACCCCTACAGACGGGGTGTATACACCCCTACACACTGTCCCCATACATAAACCCTACAGCCACCCCCTTCCCCCACAGACAGTGTCTCCACACAAGCCCCCACCCCATACATACAGCCCTACTGCCTCTTGCCCTTTCCCCATACACTGCCCTCCCCCACATTCACTGTGCATCATATGCCCCTACAGCCCCCTATGGACACAAACAGAGTATCCATACATACACACACTGTCCCACCCTATACATACAGCTCCTGTCCTCCTTGGCCCCCACCTGTCTAGGTTTCTTCCCCAAACAACCTCCCCCTCCTTCACACTTCCACCAACATAGAACTCCACTGTGCCTCTCCATTCTTTCTTTTCTCTCCCCCCCCCATTGGCTCATGACGAGCTCCCCACTGTTTCCCTTTCTCCCCCCCCCTACCCACCCCACTGGGGTTCTCTCTCTCTCTGTACCAGACTTGCTCGGTTCTCTCTGAAATTGCTCTGCTTCTAACTTCAAAAGCCACTTGTGACCAAACATTTCAGGATCTGTTTTTATATTAGTGTATGTGAGAAAAGTTTCTTCTAACTTTTCTTCCCAGGCTTCCAGCAATGTCGCCTGGGTTTATGATTATGTGTTCTTAATCTAACTGCAGTTCCGTTCAGCTTCCAAAGCTTGGCCTGCGTGACTGTGTCCCACGTCACCAAAAACTTACTAAATGTTTGTTTATATAAAAAAAAGGATTGTGTACATCTGTATTACCGGTAATCTGTATCAGAACACCATACTCGGTTAATGACGTTTGTGCAATATGTGATCTAAGAAGCAATGGGTCATAAGTAGTAAAGAAAGTCTAGTTGAAAATTAACTATTTAGGTGCTGATGGATAGTGTGTGTCTTGATTGTGTAACTTGTTGCCCAGGAGGCTTAGTATTACCTGAAGACAAATTAAATGGGAGGATCGGGAAGGAGAGAACACTGAAATTTACTGTACTATAGACCCATGTCTAAAACAAAATGAAACTATTATAAATACAAGTCTAGGACAGATTCTAATGTAAAATCCTACCTCCACAATTCTGGGTGCAGTTTTGATCTTCAATCAAAATAGCTTGTGCTATAAATAAGACTGCTCCCTACCCTGCCAGGCATTGTTGTGATGTGAAACGTTTAGCACTTGTGAATACAGAGTTGGCATTGCTGCACAGACATGTAGCTTGCAAACACTTTTAACTTTGGTGAATGTCCATGTGAAGCCTTAAGATAGTATCTTTACTTGCTAGGGTGTCAGGGTAAACTTTTAAGAAAGGTTTTGTTTGTTGTTTAGTAGTTGCAGACTTTGCCAGCTTATTTTTTTTCGAGTCGTAATCTTGCAGATGATGGTGTGAGTTGAGGTTGTTTGAAGGGACTACATGTGGAGCTGTTTTAGAGAGCTGTCACTAACATAGTGCACTGAATAGCCCCCTTCTGTTCCTTAAAATTCTCTGATTTTGGAGTGTCATTGTGACTGGATATTTCTAGCTGTCTAATTCCGGCAGCATCACTGAGCTGCTTCAGCATTGCCCTGCCTATGCTCCATTGTCTCAATACATGAAGAACTGATTGAGATGTCAAAAACAGCTGCCCATACGCAGGGTCTCATTTGGAACATCTGATCCTTCAGCCATTTCAGGCTAACGGCAGCTCAGGGGTAGAATGAGCTTAAACCTGTGCCTTTCTTGTTTTTGTGAGAATCTTACAGTGTAAAGTAGGATGAACCTATTGAGGTGTGGGTTTGCAGTTCAGTTTCTGAGATGCCAGTGCAACAGTGTCTTCAGGTGTGTTCATATTTGAGCAATTGAAAATATTTGTCTCTGTTTCAACATGTAAACTACATTGCTCTGTGTTGAACTGACTTCATTCTTAAACCACTTGGGGATAAAACCAATCTAGTGTGCCAAGTATGCTTTTAGCATTGGAAACGGTGAAATTAAATTTTACAATGATCTAGTGAATCTTTAGTTTAAGGAAGACATTTATTTTTAATTTGGTGTTCAATGCACTATAAATGTACGCATTTAGCATTTCTTAAATGGAACTGTTATCATTGAGATTCCTATTCTAGTGCAATAAAAATCACAGAATAGAAGGAGGCTTTAATGCAACAACAAAAATTAAGTTTATAGAGCAGCTTTCACATCAGGAGGATGTCCCTAATGCAGATGAAATTAAGTAAGCTGATTGCTGTTGTTAGAGGGATGAGATCTAAGCAATGATTTAGGTAAGCTTCAGCCTTAAAGCAGTCTCCTTGGAGGCTACCTGAGAAGTACATGTGTAAAAGCATTAGGTACTGTATTTACATTTTGTTTTACATGAATGATCTCCTGTTCAAAGTATGTATTCCTACTTTGCAATGGATGGAAACACAAGTTCAATGAGTGTTGGGAAGTATCTACATGGGAGGCTTTGCCCTCAAATGTTCTTTTTTTTTTGCAGATTGAGAACCACAATGGAAACGGTCGTTTGGCGTTGCCCGTTCCTATCTCGCGTCTCCCAGAACTTTCTCCAGAAAGCGGGCAAATCTCTGGTCTACTATGCTCAGCGATGCCCCGCCATGATGGAGTCGGCAAGCAAGCTGGCAATGCGTAATGTTACCACCTCTGCTGCTCATCACCAGACCAAGGAGACCACACCCGTGACTGAGAGTAAGGCCCCCTTTGCCTCTCTGTGTACAGGCAGCAGACACCCCCCAAACCCCCACTCGCCCGATGTACAGGCAGCAAGTGGTTAGTTTGGGAGGGAGGGGAAGCCAAGCAGCTTGATTTTTGTTGGGTGGGGGGGTGAAGGTCAGTAATGTTAAACAGTTCCTTGTGACTGACTGATAGGCAGACTGTAACCCAGCAATTAGTAATGAAGAACTGACGTAAACAAAAAATTATACAAACCGGATCTTTGCTCTGAGGGCTACATTTACTGTCTGTTTGCTGGATATTTCCTGCTAAGTAAAATGCTTTAGATATTTTGAAACTATTTACTGTGGCAGATTCTTTGCACATTGATTGTTTCTTTACTGGTCAATCAGGGTGTAACCGGCATAGTGTTACTATTTTGGTGAAGTGTTTTGAAATTTATGATTTCCACTATTGCTTAATGGGAAAAGTAACACAATGAGAACTTTTGATATTTTTCTCATGCCCTCATTCTGTGGATTGCAGTAATATTAATGTTATCATGTGGCTGTCAGATGGCATCATTCAGAATTTGGAGAAATTTAATCTCATCTGCCTTTCAATTTAAAAAGACAAGAATTTCAGTCAGTTTTGTTGAGTTTTGCTTTTTTGCTTGTTGTATTGAATACTCTTTGATCCCATTGAATTTGATCTAGAGCGCTTGCCTCGCAAGCTAGAGAACCTGGGTTCGATTCCTGGGCAGGGGAAAACATTGTACCATTGCCTGCTGCATTTCACACACAAAATATAATCTCTACACTTTACAGTATAACAACAAAATTACATTTATAGAGCGCCTTTCACGTCATGAGTTATGTCCCAAGGCCATTTGATAAGGTGCTACATCAAATGCAAGGATTATTTTTATTCATTTTAAGAGTCGGCTGCTCTGAACATTTCCTTGAACAATCTTCTCTCTGTGCCACAGAACCCAACTCCTCACCTGCAGCTCCGGCCAATGTCCCCAGCGTCCAGCTTCCTCTGGGACACCCCGACCCAGGCCAGGCCGTCGCCTCCAAATGCCCCTTCCTGGCTGCTGAGATGAGCCATGGAAAAAGCAGTGTGGTCCGCAAAGCCAGTGTGGAGCTTTCGGAAGATGTGCAGGAGATGCACGCTGTGAGGAAAGGTAGGATTAACCCTGTACTCTGTTGTCGCACTTCAATCCAGAATGTCTTAGTATTCCTACTTAATATAGTGGTGCATGTCAAACTGCTTGAGTGTGAAGCGAGATTTCTAGATTCCCCAATTGTCCGTGGCTCCCAGGTTCTTTCGTTAAGATCCCGTTGATTTGAGCCGAGGCCAAATCGAGATGCTTCTGAATTTACACTACCTGAAGGGTTCAGACAGTCCTATGGCTTCAGGCGTGCATCTGTCTTTGATTTCTGCATGTTTAGTGTTGCACACTCCATTTGGCAAGGTCACTAATCTCAGCGCTAATCACCTTACAACCACATTAGGATTGTTTTGATACCGATGGCATTAGGCTAACCAATTGCATATTACCCTTCAGAGTTGGCTAATAATCCAGCAGCTCTCAATGTGATTGAGGTGAACAGACAGCAGCCCAGCCTGCTGAGAAAGCTGCACGGTCCCATCAGGCAGAAACATCCGTCCCATCTCATTCAAGACAACATGCCCAAATGTAAGTGTTGGCTATGGAAATCTAATTAGCATCCTGTTCTCAAATTATACCATGGTGTAGTTGTTTTTTCTTGCCAATTGAGCAGTAACAGAGGGTGGGAGAGAGGAGTGGAGTGTGGGTGCTGGTTAAACTGGTGACATTTATTTTAAATTGCTTTGGAAAACCAAGAGTGCCTCCTTAAACCCTGACATGCTGTGTGCGATTGGCTAATTACATTTAGCCAATTTAACTACGTAACTATAATTGTTCTATCTATAAAATATACCTGCAGTCAATTCACTTTACAACATATAGGTTGCAAAGTGTTTTGAGGCGGTCTCAGCGATGTGATAAGGCGCTACATCAAATGTGAGGATGATGATGAAGATTATTCTGTATCTGCAGCTGTCCCAGCCTTCAAATACGATGGCTTCTTTGAGAAGTCGATAAACGCGAAGAAGAAAGACCACACGTATCGAGTCTTCAAAACTGTGAACCGGCGAGCGGATGTCTTTCCCATGGCCGACGATTACTCTGATTCTGTCAGCATCAAGAAGGAGGTGTTCGTGTGGTGCAGCAATGATTACCTGGGGATGAGCCGGCATCCCAGAGTGGTGACGTCTATAATGTGAGTATCCCTCACCAAGTCCAAACTGCACCTTCGCACTGACGCATAGACTTCTGCTGGGAGCGATTTTTTTGGTGTAAATGCATCTGCACCATGGTTTATACACAGAATGTCTCAGATTCCATTCATGTGTGCTTCTCCCGAGCTGGTGTAGGTTAACACAGCCTTGCACACTGGGAGGTTGTGGTGGGGTAAGGTAAATGGGCAGGTTAATCACTAGCTGAGGTTTCAAACAAAGCACTGAGGTTTCAAATGAAGCTCTGACATTTTAAACATAATAGACACAGTGAGAGGGGTGGAGCAGATTGGAATGCCTTTGTGTCAGAGAATTATTTTCCGAACTTGTACAAGGTCTAATCTTCTCGCTGGCAATCCTCTTGCTGGCCTTTCTTTCCAGTTGTGTAACTAGCAGAAAAAAAACAGAAGTCGTCGGAAACACTCTGCAGGTCAGGCAGATCTGAGGAGAAAGGTAAAGTGAGTCGACGTTTCGGGTCCATGACCCTTCATCAGAACATTGACTCACTTTACCTTTCACAGATGCTGCCTGACCTGCTGAGTGTTCCCAGTGATTCCTGTTTTTGTTTCAGATTTCCAGCTTCTGCAGTATTTTTGCATTTTTGTGTAACTAGAAGCCTGGTTTCCTTTCCAGGGATGCCCTGCGGCAGCACGGTGCTGGAGCTGGGGGCACCAGGAACATTTCTGGAACCAGCAAATACCACGTTGATTTGGAGGGTGAATTGGCTGATCTTCATGGCAAGGATGCCGCTCTGCTGTTCTCCTCCTGCTTTGTGGCCAACGATTCCACGCTCTTCACCCTGGCCAAAATGCTCCCAGGTATGTCTGGTGCTCCAGTGAAGCCTGCTTTCACGATCGCTTGAATATCCTTGAATATGCTTATACTCACATTGTTTGGGACTCTATCAGACTGGCCTTAAACTCCCTCTTTGTGAATCATTCATTGTATATGCTTGTGAACAAGATGAGTAACTCTGTAACCAGATACCTCACAGCCTTGGCTGTTGAGCAGCGTGAGGATATGAGACTTGTTTAGTCTTGCTGTGGCCTTCCTGTCATTGGTAATGATTTCTGTGTGAGTGTGTACTTGCACTGAACTCTGTTTCAATTTAATTAGGATGTGAGATCTATTCTGATGCGGGAAACCATGCCTCCATGATCCAAGGAATCCGGAACAGTGGAGTTCCCAAGTTCATATTTCGTCATAATGACGCTAGCCACCTGCGAGAGCTGCTGCACAAATCCAACCCGACCATTCCCAAGATTGTGGCCTTTGAGACGGTGCACTCGATGGATGGTATGTGTCTATGGCCTGGCCCCAGTGTAAAGGGAACTGGATGAACCAGGAAGCTAGTTGCGTAAATTCTAAATTGCAAAACCTCTCAAACTGGTTGTTTTTACAATGAAATCTGATAATGTGTTTGCCTCCAGTAAAGCTTCCCCTAACTAGCCTGCTTCCTGAGTCTTAAATACCCAACTTCCTGGTGATCGAATCCCTCCCTTGGCATGTCCTCCCGACATGAAAGGCACTAGATAAATGTAATGTTGTTGCTGGCTGTAAAATGCTCAGTTCCCAGCAGTGACAGCCATGAGCTGGATTGTGACTGTTTTGAGCACCAGAAGCCAGCCAGCGTTTGGCGCACATGCGCATAGTGTGGAAAAACTGAGCACATTCTCGCCTGTTATATCCCCGTTTTTCCTCACATCACTAAACTGGGCTCTACGGCATGGCAATGGTGGGTGGGCGAGGGCTGAGTTGAATTCTGGTTTGAAGGTCTTTCTTTCCCGAGTGTGTGACGTTGCCTTTTCACTCAGGTGGTGTGTGCCCACTGGAGGAGCTGTGTGACGTGGCCCATCAATATGGTGCCATCACCTTTGTGGATGAGGTCCATGCCGTGGGGCTTTATGGCTCTCGGGGCGGCGGCATCGGTGATCGTGACGGGCTCATGCATAAGATGGACATCATATCAGGAACCCTGGGTATGTGCTTCCAAACCCTGTTTGTATACCTGGTGTGCTCTGTGCTGCTAGCCCTGCTGTTACTGGGCTGGATTGGGGCACTCTGACCTCAGAGGAACAGAGGAATGGTAACAGAGCAGAACAACGCTTGCTAGTAGTGTGCACTAGGGAACGGCGATGTATCGGTTTTTCGATTAAACCCGATATGATTTTCAGATCGGTATGCCGATATGGTGATTCTAAAAAAACCGTTATATCGAGAGATTCGATTTTAAAAATATACATCGTTATATTTTTAATATCGTTCCTGGCAATATATCAATATTGTTGGTATTATCAGTGTAATGCGATCTTTTCCAGCTTACCTTGTCGCCGGCATTGCAACCTCCTAGACCCAGAGCATGGAATGCGCGTACATTCGATGTACGCGCATCGATGTACGCGTAAAGTGTGCGCGCGCACATCCGATGCGCGCGCACACTTTACTGTGTATACTCGGCGTGAGTCGTGGCGTCTTAACAAAGTCGCATCGCTGAAAATTGTAGTTTGAAAATTTACCTTTCTCATCATGGGGAAAAGAAGCCCCGTATGGGACTACTTTGAAAACAATGCAGTCAGTAATGGTGTGTAATGGTACAGTTTGCAAGGTCTTGGTTAAGACATCTGATTCGAGCACGAGCAACCTGCGACAACACATTAAGCAGCACCACCCCGCCCAGCACGCTGCCCTCAGAGCGAAATCATTGTCGACAACAGCAGGAAAGTCGAACCAGCGCTTCGGAGAAAGCGACAGGTAGTGGGGCCAGTGCAGCTCAAACAATTCCTGCTTTATTTAAGAGGAGAACATTGTACCAGAGAGGGGACAAAAAGTGGCAAAGTATCACGAACGCTGTCACTTTTTGCATAGCAAAGGAGAGCTTGCCAATGGCGAAGGACATTAATTCAGACTTCAGACTACATAAAAATAAGTGGCATTTTGTGGCTGTAAGTGTTATTTTTGTGTGTGAGAGAGTTAGAAGCCAGATTATCACTGCTTCTATGTGTGTGTCTAGTCAGACACACACAGCAGTGATAATCTGGCTTCTAACTCTTAACAGTCAGACTGTCTGTCTCTCTTTTCTATTGTAATAGATCTCATTTACACGTGGCCATTACATGCTAGTTTCAAGCAAGAAATGGAGGAGAATAAATCTCTAGATTTTGTTTTTGGTGTGTGTGTTCTATTTTGTGTTTAGAGATGGAGGGAGAGAAGGAGAGGGGGAAAGTTGGGAGAGAAGGAGAGAGGAAGAGAGGAGAGGGAGGGAGAGAATGAGAGGGGGAAAGGAGGGAGAGAAGGAGAGAGGGGAGGGAGGGAGAGAAGGAGAGGGGGAAAGTTGGGAGAGAAGGAGAGAGGAAGAGAGAAGAGGGAGGGAGAGAAGGAGAGGGTGAAAGGAGGGAGAGAAGGAGAGGGTGAAAGGAGGGAGAGAAGGAGAGAGGAAGAGAGGAGAGGGAGGGAGGGAGAGAAGGAGAGAGGAAGAGAGGAGAGGGAGGGAGGGAGAGAAGGAGAGGGGGAAAGGAGGGAGAGAAGGAGCGAGGGGAAAGGAAGGAGAGAGGGAGGGAGGGAGAGAAGGAGAGGGGGAAAGGAGGGAGAGAAGGAGCGAGGGGAAAGGAAGGAGAGAGGGGAGGGAGGGAGAGGGGGAAAGTTGGGAGAGAAGGAGAGAGGAAGAGAGGAGAGGGAGAGAAGGAGAGGGGGAAAGGAGGGAGAGAAGGAGAGGGGGAAAGGAGGGAGAGAAGGAGAGAGGGGAGGGAGGGAGGGAGAGAAGGAGAGAGGGAAGGGAGAGAAGGAGAGAAGGAGAGAGGGGAGGGAGAGAAGGAGAGAGGGAAGGGAGAGAAGGAGAGAGGGGAGGGAGGGAAGGAGAGAGGGGAGGGAGGGAGAGACAGAGAGGGGGAAAGGAGGGAGAGGAGACAGGAGAGAGGGAGAGTGGAGGGGGAGGGAGAGAAGGAGAGGGGAAAGGAGGGAGAGAAGGAGAGGGGAAAGGAGGGAGAGAAGGAGAGGGGAAAGGTGGGAGAGAAGGAGAGAGGAGAGGAGGGAGAGAAGGAGAGGGGGAGGTAGGGAGCAAACAACATCGTATAATTCAACAGACCTTGACACCAACATTACAAACTTTCTGGACCTTTAGCACGCATTTCGAAATGTGCGTGCACCGCGACTGCGCGCGCATCATCAGTGCGGACGCACCGTCAATGCGCGCGCAACGCGACTGAGCGCGCACCATAAATGGGCGCGCGCCATCAATGCACGCGCACTTCGAATGCACGCGCATGCGCAGTATAAAAACTCGATAGATCGGTTTAAGCAGGTATGAGCCAACCGATATATCCATATCCGGAAAAATCCCATATCGCCGTTCCCTAGTGTGCACGCGCGCGCGTCTAAGTAGTGCTGGAGGGGAATGTTTCTAACATCATTGGTTGTCATTTCCAATGAATCCTCGTCACTACTGGTCAGTAACAGCTTGTGTTTGTATCAGGCCTTTCATTTTCTAGGCATTTAGTCACCTTCCTTAACCCGCATTTAGTTACTTTTTTGTGAATGACTGAGTTTTATTATAATAACGATTTCATTACGTCAATGGCCCATTTAATGTTGTTTGGCAGCAATTTCCTATACAATACAGGGTGTTGAGGTTCATCACTGTGTGTGCCTGTGGCCCTCACTGATGTAATAAGCACTGACCTAGAAAGGCTTCAGAGAAGAGTAAACAGCCTGGAACTGAGCTTGCCTGATATCTGTTTTATATGAAATAATGGTAACGTTTATCAAATTACAGCATGTGATATACAGCCGCCCACTAATACAGTAGTGTGAACAGCCTCTTTACAAAGCAGCCATTGTACTGTGCTAACCCTCAGTGCCAGCTTTAATAGCATTATTACCACTGTACGTAATCAGATGTTGAATGAAAAATGTTACACAATAAACTTTGTTCCCATTCTGGCTCTGATTCTTTCAATCAGAAAGCTGTACCCTGTGCAGTGAGATGGCTTGTGCAGTTTGATTGCTGTTGCTCAGTAGAGGCTGTATGGATGCTAACCCCTGAGAATCATTATGTGTAGCAGGAGCCACATCCTGCTATCTCTTTCCCCCACCCCCAACACATTGCTTGGCTTCATTGCTGCTCATGTTTAGACGGGAAGCAATTGTGCTGAGATCTGTGCTGTCTTCCCCATGTTTGCTGAATGTGGTTCATGATGAAACTGATTGTGTGCTGCTGCAATAATTCATAGCAGAGGTGGAGTAGTGTAGTTAGTGCTCAGCTTGTAAGCGAGAGGAACTGGGTTTTGATTTCTTAGGCAACTTTTGTTACTCCACACCCCTCTGTTTACCAACAGTAAGTAGGGACTTAGTTGTCAGTCAGTTGACGAATCGCTTTCTGAAGATGGTAGCATCCACACAATTGTCTAATCCCTTCCCCAAAACAGAGTATAGTCACTCCACTTTACTGTATACCCTGTGAAGCACTTTGAGATGTCTAGAAGACGTGATATTGGTCAGATATTATTATTATTAAAGCCGCTCTCTGTTTTGCAGGGAAGGCCTTTGGCTGTGTCGGTGGCTACATAGCCAGCACGTCTTCTCTGGTGGACCTGGTGCGTTCCTACGCTGCTGGCTTTATCTTCACCACCTCGCTGCCACCCATGCTGCTGTCAGGGGCCCTGGAGTCTGTGCGGGTGCTGAAGAGCGAGGAAGGGCGATCGCTGCGACGCAAACACCAGCGTAACGTGGCCCACATGAGGCAGCTGTTGATGGACGGAGGCTTCCCCGTCATCCAGTGTCCCAGTCACATCATCCCCATCCGAGTGAGTGTCCTGTCTTTCACTGTCCGAGCTCCTGCTCATCACCTCGTGTTCACTGTTTAGCGTCTCTCACGTCGGGAGGAAGCACCCGAACGCTGAGGGGTGCTCCAGCCACTCGGGACGTCCTCTTGTCTGAGAGGCGCTGTACAAACATCATTTATTGATGGTCACACTCTGTGGGCAGGTTGGAGTAATATTCCTGTTCATTGAATGAGGGGGGAAACGTGTGTCAATGAGAACTTACCAGAAAGGGGTTTGTAGATGTTCACCCCAGCTCGCTTGCCGGCCGGCTGACTAACTTGCCCGTTCTGTTTCTGCAGGTTTCCAACGCAGCCCAGAACACCAAGGTCTCTGATCAGTTGTTGAGTAAATACAACATTTACGCCCAAGCCATCAACTACCCCACGGTGGCTCGTGGTGAGGAACTCCTGCGTATCGCTCCCACCCCTCACCACACCCCTCAGATGATGGATTACTTTCTGGGTAAGACACAAGTGAGATACCCCCTGATGTTGGGGATGCGGAGGCAGCCAACTTGTTACACTCGGCTTGACAACCTGTCATAGCACATTGTGTGCTGAGGTGCTCACAAGGCAGTCAGACTGTCGGCCAGAACACATTATCAGTTTAATGTGAACTTGGTGTACAATTCCCCTGATATTTAATGACTAACAGCCATGGGTGCAGACTGTGTGGCTGAGACTTGTCATTGGCTGTGGCTGGTGTGTTTGGGAGCTAGCTGGGGGGTTAATCCTAGGTTGGTGCATTTAATGGTGCGCTGAAAAGTTAGGTTACTTTCTGGAGCAGGATAAAACCCTAGCCAAATTTCCTTTCTCCACACTCATCTGTTTACCTAACAGTAAATAGGAATCCAGCTGTTAGTTGACTGGTGGATCACTTTCCAGGGGTAATAATCCCTCAAAAAGAAAGAATAAATAAATTGGTCACCCAATATACGATTGTTTGTGGGACTCTGCTGTGAGTAATTGGCTGCTGCGTTTTGCCATAAAATATACAGTGTCTTTACAAAATACTCTGTGAATTGTGTGTGTCTGCGCAAAGTGTCAGACACTAAGCAAATTGAGGATACGCCAAACTAAATCTGTTTTTATTTTTACTATACAGAGAAATTGCTGGTTGTGTGGAAGGATGTTGGGCTGGAGCTGAAATCGCACTCCTCTGCAGAGTGTAACTTCTGCCATCGCCCCCTGCATTTTGATCTACTGAATGAGAGCGAACGGTCCTATTTTAATGGCTTGAGCAACTTAGTGTCTGTGAGCGCCTGAGTCCGCCCTCTTTCCCTCTCTTTCCCCCTCCCCCCCCCCCCCCCCCCCCCCCCCAGACTCTCCCCTTCCTCTCCCCCAGTATATCCAACTTTATACTCCACTGATTTTAACAGAATATATACATATAATTTATACAAGTTATTCCGTGATGGGGGCAAAAATTAATAAAAATAGTAAAAGCATCTGTGTGTCTGGTTTGCTCTGTTCAATGGGTGTCACTCAGATTATGACTTGGGCAGGGCTGGTGTCAGCAAAGATTTTGCCGAAACAACTCATTCTCACATCTTCCTGTCTGGATCCTGGAGATTTCCAAAGATGCTTTCAATTTCCTGCTGTTCGTTTATACGCAAAAGTCTTCCTGCAACTGTATAGGGCCTTGGTGAGACCGCACCTAGAATACTGTGTGCAGTTTTGGTCTACTTATTTAAGAAAGGACATATTTGCCTTAGAAGGTGTGCAGCATAGATTCACTAGGTTGGTTCCTGGGATGAGGGGGTTGAGCTATGAGGATAGGTTGAGTAAACAGCTTATATTCTCTAGAATATAGAAGAATTAGAGGTGATCTTATAGAAACCTATAAGATTATTAACGGGCATGACAAGAGTAAATAGTGGAACACTTTCCACTGGTTGGGGAAAGTGTAACTAGTGGTCACAGTCTTAAGATTGGGGGTCAGCCTTTTTTACACTGATTTTAGGAAAAACTTCTTCACTCAGAGGGTAGTGAATTAATGGAATTCTCTACCACCAAAAGGCTGTAGATGCTCAGTCCTTGAACATATTGAAGACTGAGATTGCTAGATGGATAAAGGGATATGGGGATAAGGTGGGGAAGATGGAGTTAGATTAGAAGATCAGCCATGATTTTATTGAATGGTGGGGCAGGCTCAAGGGGCTGAATAGCCTGCTCCTTATGTTCTAATATTCACTTAACAGTACATCATGTGAAACACTTTAAAGTGTCTCAAAGACATGATACAGCGCTATCAAATTATCAATTTTATGTATTATTATTACCACCACATTCTTAGCACAGTGGTTAGAAAACTCCTCGCAACCCAGCTGAGTTACCTTTGGCAAGTTTCCTTGATTCATACGTCTCTGTTTACTTAACAGTAAGCAGGATACTGGTTGGCAGATCACTTTGTGGGAGTAATAATTCCTCCCAAGTGGGGAAACAATCTTTCAGTTACTGCTATTTCGTAATTGGCTGCCACGTTTCGCCCATAATATACTGTCAATCCACTTTAGAATATATTCTGTGAAATGCTTTAAGATGTCAATGACATGAGATGCGTCATGGGAGTCCAGTAGCTCAGTGGTTAGAGCACTCACAAGCGAACGCCCTGGGTTTGATTCCTGGCAGGTCAGGTGAAACCTTGGGCAGTTTCCTTACTCTACACTCTTGATAATACCTAAACTAAATAAATAATTTTTAAAAAAACCAATAAATGGAGTCATTCAATCTGTGACTGTTTGTGGGGACACTGCTGTGCATAATTGGCTGCTGCATTTTGCCCATAAATACAATCAATTCACATTATAATGTGAAGTGCTTTGAGACGTCAAGAAGACCCCTGAGCTACAGGACCACAGTGATCATTAACCACAGGGTGTGAGTAGCTGAGGCAGCCCTAAGGATATTGCAATGATTGAGAGGATATATATAGAGGAGGGAAACCAAAATGATCGAGGAGATGGAGGGATTAGATTACGAGTAGCAATCAGATAAACTGGGCAAGTTCACACAAGAGAAGGTTGAGGGCTGATATGATTACGGTCTTTTAAGATAACCTGCTTTATCTTGTACTAAACAGATTAACCAGAGGTGATGGCCTGCGATTGAGGGGTTGGGAAAGAGGGGGTGTAAATTCAGAATAAACCTGCAGACATGTTATTACAGTGAGTGAGCAGTTAACCTGTGGAACAGCCTACCTCGCGCGCAGGCTGTTCCACAGGTTATTTGTTTCAGGAACAAATTAGATAGATTTCTGCTAAAGATCTTTACAGTAATATCTCAGAACAATACATAGACACACACACACATATATATATCTATACACACACACATACATAGACGCAGATACATATGGTTACAATATGTAGTTCTTGACATGTCAAGTGACTACCAGGATGATGGATTTACATCTGGCAAATACTAATGTTCTCTTGATGACAGAGGTGGTGTGTGTTTGTTGATCCAACATCTCTGTTGGCGCTTGTCAATCCCACATTTATTATGAGATCATTACATTTGCTACAGGGTCTCTCAGTGGAGGATGATAAAACAAATTATTTTCACAAGACTGGCTCGAAAGGGCACTCACCGCTTTGTAGGCTAAACCCGGTAGTTCAATTTGTGCATCGCAGTCATGGATTATGAGACCTGTGATTCGAATCCAGGCAGGTCAGGGCAAAACCTTGGGCAAGTTTCCTTACTCCACACTCTTAATAATAATCCGTCCAAACAAAAAAAACTACAATAAATTGGTCATTTCAATCCACGACTGTTTGTGGGACACTGCTGTGCACAATTGGCTGCTGAGTTTCGCCCACAAATATATACAGTCAATTCAGTTTACCGTACACTTTGTGAAGCGCTTTGAGACATCTAGAAGATGTGAAAAGCACCATGTCAAATGCAAGGATTATTATTTTTACAGCACAGCAGGAGGTTATTCATCCCATCGTGCCTGTGTTGGCTCTTTGGAGGAGCTACACCATCAGTCCCACTCTCACCCCAGAACCTTGCAATATTTCCCTTTCTCAAGCAAGCAGGATGATATAGGTTTAAGCTATTTGGCAAAAGGTACCAGAGGGAGATGAGGAGAAATTATTTTATCCAGAGAGTTATTAGTGACAGGTAGGTACTGCCTGAGGGAGTGGTGTAAACTCATTCAATAAGAACTTTCCAAAGGGAATCGGATCGGTACTTGAAAAGGAAGACTGGCGGGGCTGTGGGGATATGGTGTGTGTGTTTAGGTAGTTCAGGGCTCTTGCCAAAGTCATTTTTCGCTGTAAGATTTTTGTGGTTTTGAAATGAGGGGGAAAAAATAGCAGAAGTTCTTTGTGACGGGGAGTGATTGTCAGTAAGGAGTGATTTACAGTAAAGCCTGCGCGTTGCTGGTAATTGTTTCTCTGGCATCTTGACTCATGGATTATTATGTTTCCCAATAACTGCAATCCAGTCTGTATTCATCCTGTCTCCCCACCTCACTGACTTACTGACAACACACATGATGAGGAAACCAATAGCCAATTCCTTTCTCACGAACTGAGCTACTTGTTGACAGAGCAGGGATGCCCACAGAATTCATAGTTACTCCACTTTACAGTGTGTTCTGTCAAACGCTTTGAGATGTCTCGAAGACGTGATGAGGCTCTGTATCAAATGCAAGAATTATTATTATTAGTGGAGTCCTTGTGGCTCAGTGGTTAGAGCACTCGCCTTACAAGCGAGAGACCTGGGATCGATACCAAGGCAGGTCAGGGTGAAACCTTGGACAAGGTTTCCTTTACTCCACACACACGCCTGATAATAATCCCAGCAATTGGCTGCCGTGTTTTGTCCACAAATATACAGTCAATTCACTTTACAGTATATTCTGTGAAGTGCTTTGATACATTGATAAGGTGTGAAAAGCACTCTATCAAATGCAAGGATTATTATTATTATATCATTTAGTTGAGGCATCTCAAACGATATACTGTGCTATAAAAAGTATAGTGACTGTGCATTTTGTGGGTGCGACGTGTCAGCCAATTGTACCCGCGCTTGTTCAGATGAGAAACTCCCCATAGATGAGGGAACAAGAGGGCAGAGGTTATCCTGGTTTCTGGGCTGACAATCCCACAGATCAGACCCCAAGGCAGCAGTATAGACCTTGCCCTGCTTTGCCTGGAGAATTTGCCTCCGCAAACACGCACCACATGTGACGGTAGTTATCTGGGAAATGTTCGAGATGTTTTGACTGTGAGTTTGAAGGTTGCGTGTTCACTATCTTATCTGGGGGAGTGGGCAGTGGTGGTTGGGGAGGGTGTGGTTAGGGTGAAGGTGGGAGAGGGGGCGGAGGGGCAGGAGAGGTGAGGTTGTGGTGTTTCTTTCAGAGCAGAGGAGGCAGGTTATAATAGTAGTCACGCTTGTGTTTGATGCAGTGCCTTATGATCCCAGAAAGCTCAAAGCTCGTCTCTTTCCAGGAATTTCCTGTGAACTGGAGTGACTGTGTGTTTGTATTGTAGGCAACAGAGGCAGCCAATACATCCAAAGCAGTGTCCCACAGACAGACACGTGATCAGTATTATTTGAGGGATTGTTGGCCAGGACACCGGGAGACAGAGAGAGAGAGAAAAACTTCCTTCTCTTTTTGACCAGCGTTGAGAGATCTTTATCATCCACCTGAACAGACCTACGTGACCTCAGTTTAACCTCTCATTCCAAAGGATGGCATCTCCCCTCCCCCAATATAGCAAAAAGTCCCATTTCTCCCCATCCCCACCCTGGACAGACCAGTTTCTATGCAAATCTATCGGCAAATCAGGAAATACTGAGAAAATTCCAAGCATTTGCCTCTAAATTACTAACTTCCTCTTCGCTGAAACCTTCCCCTCTTCTCTCTCTCCCCACCCTAACCTCTGTGTTGGTGTGTTACTGTTACTGTTTGGGGGTGTTGGTGTGTGGGGGTGTGGTCTGTTAGTGTGTGGGGTTGTTGGTGTATGGAGTCCTGTAGCTAAGTGGTTAGAGCACTCACCTTACAAGCGTGAGACCTGTGTTCAAATCCAGGCAGGTCTGGGCGAAACCTAATGCAAGTTTCCTTACTCCACATACACACACCTAATAATAATCTCTCTAAAACAAACCACGATAATACAATTGGTCATTTCAATCCATGACTGTTTGTGGGCATGTTGCTGTGCGCAATTGGCTGCCGCGTTTCGCCCACAAATATACAGTCAATTCACTTTACAGTATCAAAACACAAAATACTACAGATGCTGGAAATCTGAAACAGAAACAGAAGTTGCTGGGAAGTCACTTTACAGTATATTCTGTGAAGCGCTTTGAGACGTCTAGAAGTTGTGAAAAGTGCTATATCAAATCAAGGATTATTATATTATTATTGGTGTGTTGGTGTGTGGGGTTGCTGGCGTGCTGTGTGGGGTTGCTGGCGTGCTGTGTGGGGTTGCTGGCGTGTTGTGTGGGGTTGCTGGCGTGTTGTGTGGGGTTGTTGGCGTGTTGTGTGGGGTTGTTGGCGTGTTGTTGGTGTGTTGTGTGGGGTTGCTGACGTGTTGTGTGGGGTTGCTGGCGTGTTGTGTGGGGTTGCTGACGTGTTGTGTGGGGTTGTTGGCCTGTAAGTGTGCGAGTGGAGGGACTGAAGGTCGCAGATGAAAGGCTGTCTGTTATCTACTGTCAGGAATAGCTCAGACCGTTTATGACGCCAAGTCTCGTTGTGAAGGGCAAATTCTAACTGAACAAAGTCAGGGCCTGGGTGATGGCTCGGGGAGAGACATGGGGAACATGGAGTCCCTGGGCCCTGAGATCTGATTATAATCCTCACATTCCCCCCTCACACACACCCCTCCCTCCCTCCCTCCCTCCCTCCCTCCCTCCCTCCCTCCCTCCCTCCCTCCCTCCCTCCCTCCCTCCCTCCCTCACCACCTCCCCCACAGAGAAACCTTGAGTAACTGTTTCTCAGTACAATCCCAGCCAAATTCTTACATTTAACATAATGCCATTCACCTCAGAAGGGAGGAGGTCTCCAAGCTCTTTGCAGGATTTACTGTAAAGTGTAGTGACTGAGTGTTTTGAGGGCGAACGCAACAGCCAACCGGCGCACGGAAATATCCCACCAACAGCCAGGGAGCGAGCCAGCGATTTCATTTTAGGGATGAAGAGTGTGAGATGGATTGCGGTGTGTGTGATGCTCGGAGGATAGGGGGGAGAGGAGGAGGTAGGAGCGTAACCGAGAGAGATCTCCTGGGGATAGTACCATGGCCTCACAGGGCACTGAGCAAACATGGAGCTGTAACAAAGACAAAAGTTGCTGGGGAAACTCAGCAGGTCAAACGGCATCCATGGAGAAAGGAAAAGGAGTCAACGTTTCGGGTCCACAACCCTTCGTCATGGAGCTGTGATGCCCTCTGGATGTAAGGTGTATAATTGTAGGGAGATATACAGTACAGTACTGTACTGGGTGACCAAAAAGGTATCATTACAATGTCTAATAGGTCTCAAACAAATGATCATCTATAGATTTCTTTTGGCTAATAAGGTTTCACTACTTTTTGGTTGACACTGCATTTTATTTGCTACAAAGTCTCTTCACCATTCTTATTTGACCCACCGTTTACATTTTGTTTCTTCCAACGGTTTTTCTTCAAACCCCCGCACAGTTTCTCACGGTGTCCCTCAGGGCTCTGTCCTCGGTCTCCTCCTTTTCACCCTTTACACGCTCCCTCTGGGCGACGTCATCCGCAAACATGGGGTAAATTTCCACATGTATGCGGACGACACCCTGTTGTACCTTTCTGCCTCATCCCTCAACCCCCAGACCATCGATGTTCTGACAGCATGTCTGTCCGACATCGAGTCCTGGACGAGGGACAACTTTTTGCAATTGAACGTGAGTAAGACCGAGGCCCTCCTGAAATGGCTCAAGCCAGTGCCTCCGCACATCGGGCGCTGCCAGCCTCAACATCCAAGGCTGCACTCTCCACCTCACAAAGCCAATCAGGAACCTCGGCATCATGTTCGATTAAAAACTTTCCTTCCTCCCCCACATCCGTGCCTTGACCGGCACCGCTTATTTCCACCTGCGCAACATTGCCAGGCTCCACAACTATCTTACCCCCCGCGCTGCCGAAACACTCGTGCATGCATACATCACCTCATGGCTGGACTATGGAAACTCTCCTCGTCGGCCTCCCCAGTTCCTCCATTCACAGGCTGCAGGTCATCCAAAGCTCTGCAGCCCGTGTACTATCCCGCACCCGCCTCCGCGACCACATAACCCCCACCCTCGCCCGTCTCCACTGGCTCCCCATCCTCCAGAGGATCGAGTTCAAGATCCTCGTCCTCACCTACAAGGCCTTACACGGCCTTGCCCCGCCCTATTTAACCGATCTACTCTCCCCCTACACGCCCACCCGGACCCTCCGTTCAACAGGACTTGGCCTGCTCCAAGCCCCCCGCCCGAACCGCCCCACCATCGGAGGCCGGGCCTTCAGTTTCTCCGCTCCCACCCTATGGAATGCCATCCCTCAATCCCTCCATCTCATTTCTTCCCTTTCCTCCTTCAAGGCCGGTTTGATGACTTTCCTCTTCGACCGTGCCTTTTGTTCCACCCCGAACTTTTCGACCTCCACTTCGTGTTTCACCCCTTCCCAAACACTCCCCTCCCAGATCGGGTCACACGCCTCCTGTGCAGCGCCTTGGGACATCCTCCCGACGTGAAAGGTGCTCTATAAATGTAATTTGTTGTTGTTGTTGTTGTTGGATGTGAGTGAGAACATGTGTATCTCTCACTAATCCGATCCTCGTGTCGCTATGACATCCCAAAGCACTTTGCAGGCTGCTCTGCGAAATGTAGTGACTGTGAGTTTTGTGGCTGAAGATAAATGTGTAAGCGGAGATGGGGTCGGAGCTGTTTGTGGCAGACGTTTAAATTGGTCTGTTTCAATCCACGACTGTTTGTGGGGCACGGACTGTGCGCAATTGGCTGCTGCATTTTACCCACAAATATACAGTCTATTTTGCAGTCTATTCTGTGAAGCGCTTTGAGACGTCTAATTGTTATCATTATTTGGAGTGCAACAGTGCTGCTGAGAGCGGAGGTGCAGTGCGGGGGTGTCTCCAGCAGGGGTCGCCCAACGCCACCAAATGTGCTCCCGGATGGTCTGGCTGTCAGGCTGTAATGCACACGTTGAACACTGGAGGGCGCTGTTTTGTCACACTTACTCATAGCCAGGGTGTGATTGGAGGGTGTGAGTGGGTGTGATTGGAGGGTGTGAGTGGGTGGTGAGTGTGTGAGCGGCTGAAATAATAATAATAATTGCATTTGATATAGCGCTTTTCACGTCTACCAGACGTGCTTCACAGAAACCCTCTAAACTCTACTCACCCACAAAATATACAGTCACAGTATACTCTGCGAAGCGCTTTGAGACGTCTCGATGACATGATGAGGCGCTGTATCAAATGCAAGGATTATTGTATTATTATTGAATATTATTATATGGTATATTATTACTCTACATACCAGATACCTAAGAAGAGTCCGCTCCACCCCCCACCCCCACCCCCACCTCCCATCGAGCCACCCGCAGGGAACAATGTTAATGAACAAATTTCTTAGGTTCTTATTTTTCACTTTAGGAATTAACACACTGGGATATAACAACAATAATAATGATATAATAATAAGAATCCTTTCTGTTTGACACAGCGCCTTATCGCACCTTCGAGACGTCTCAAAGCGCTTCGCGGGACGATGCTCTGTAAAGTGAATTGAGCCAGAGAGGTAGTTTGGGACACAATGTCTAAGTGAGTGCCAGGCAGGTGGAAGGCAAACCAGATGGATGTTGGGGTTGTTCTTTTTTCGCGTCTCGCGTTTCTTCTGGTCTTAAGTGATCTGGAGGATTATTGTCTAGTTCCCTGCGGCTCCGATAATAATGCCCCCCTCGCCCCCACTCTGCCATCGCTCCCTCACCCCCTCCCTGCCATCGCTCCCTCACCCCCTCCCTGCCATCGCTCCCTCACCCCCTCCCTGCTGCCCGTCCGGCCGCCCACCCAGAGCCACTGACGTTGTCTGTGCGTTTCCTCCGGTGACTATGAAGTCGGCTGAAGTCACTGCTGCGGTGGGTGGCGGTGTGACTGACTGACTGGGACTTGGCCAATGCTTGTTTTCTACAATGGCGCGGCCACCCAGCCTCCTGGGCCCATTGTAAACAAGGTTTGCCAACCTGCCCGAGTCACCGGGTCCACAACAGCCCCCCCCCCCCCCCCCCCCCCTCCCCCCCTACCTCCCCCCCCCCCCCAGGCTCGCTCAATACACAAACCTTCTTTCTTGGCAGAACCTAGACCACACACAGTTACACAGTCATACACATACAAACACACACAACATACATAGCCATATATACCCACACAGCCAGACAACAACAACAACAAAATTACCCTTGTGTAGCACCTTTCACGTCGGGAGGACATCCCAAGGTGTAAACACACCGAAACACACACACACACACACACACACAGCCTGTGACTTTCACCATCTAAGTACCCTCATGTCACTTGTCAGTGATCAGTGTGGTTGTGTGACCATTGTGCCTGTGTGAGAGAGAAGCCGTGTGAATGGAGCTAAACAAACAACCCAAAAATTTCCCAGCGAAGCTTCACACTAGCCCTCAATCAGCCCCTCCATCACAGGCAGAAGCTGCTGGCGTTCATTGTGTGTGTCAATGGGCATGAAAAGGCAGGTAATACAGAGCTCAGGACAGAATGGAAATGAACCTGTGGTTCCGTGTGAAGGAGGGAGGGAGGACTGATTGTGAGGATCAAGGCAGGGCGAGGCTGCTTGCTCTCTGAATGATCTCCGGGAATCACTCAATAGGTGTGGATTGTATTGGTAGCTCCTGTTGGCGCACCCACCGACATGTTCGCTGGAGGCCATTGTCCCCCACATTGAAATAGGGTTAGAGAGCTCCAGTGGGGGAGAGAGAGAGAGAGAGAGAGAGAGCAGGGAATAGGGTTAGAGTAGAGAGCTCCAGTGCAGACACAATAATCCGAATGGCCTCCTTCTGTGCTGTGATTCACTGGAATCTACACGTAGGAATGTCTATTGGTTCGTGGTTGCGGTTGTCCCTGAGCAATCTGTCACATCTGCTACTTGGATCCATGGCCCAAGAGACTGAGAGAGAGAGAGAGACAGATTGGTGTACCTGCCCTCACCTGTGTACCTGCCCTCACCTGAGGGCTCCCCAAATCTGTTTGTTCCTCAGCTCCTTTCACCAGCCTTCCATTCATTTACACACTCCTCCCTTCCATTGTGCTTGTGTGTGTTTTTCTAACCAGAATGATTCACCCCATGTTTCCCTTTGTTGAACCGCTTCCTCCGCTGATCTGCCCATTGTGCCGATCTGTCTGAATCTCTTGCCATCCTCCTCACTATTCTCAATGCTGCCTAGCGTGGTATCATCAGCTTGCTCTGACACTCGCTGAACACACAGCCTCCAGCCAAATCCAGGTCATTGATATAAATGGGATCGAGGCGAGGCTCCAGCACAGACAGCCCTCTAACACGCCACTGATCACCTTCCTACAACCTCAAAACTAACCTTCTACCCCTCGCTGAAGTCTCCTTTCTTTCCTTCAATCAAACTCGCCAATAAATAAACAGGGGTTACATCTAGGAGCCCCTCCGACTCGCCCGTGCCACCCCCACTCCCCCAACACACCCCCTCCCTCCTCCTTCAAGGCCGGTCTCAAGACCCTCTTGTTTGACCGTGACCCTCTTACTCCACCCTCCCTGCCTTCCACCCTCTCCTGATCCCAACCCTCAGCTCAGATCCAAACCCCTCATTATCCAGCACCTGAGAAAGGCACTGTGTGAATTTTAAGCTCTCGGAGATGCCACCCACGTGGAGGGCGCTATACATGTGCATATTGTTGTTCAAGTTGTTGTAAGTTCAACTTGTTGTTTGTTGTTGAAAGGAAGCGGTGGGAGAGAGGTGGGGAGGGAAGCTGGGGGAGGGAAGGGGGAGTGAGAGGGGGGTGGGGGAGGGAAATGTACAGCATGTGAACGCACTCTATGAACTCTGAATGTGAGCTGAAATTTTAGCTCGGCTCTTTCTGTGAACCAGCTCCGACTTCAAGCCACCATTAGCCATTCACACCTGCTGCCCTCTCCCTTGCCGCTGCCCATCACCAACCTGAAATCTGAGAGCCCCTATTCCCCACTTCCTCCTCCCCACTCCCCTCTACTCCCCTTCACTCCCGCTTCACCCTGGCAAACATCAGCTTGTCTTGACCACCCCACCCACTAATACTAAGAACAATCCTCACATTGGCACAGTGCCTTTCACGTCAGGAGGGTGCCCCAAAGTGCTTCTCAGAATACAGTGAAGTGTAGTGACTGTGGGTTTTGTGGTTGAGGCAGACAGAGAGGTAGATGAGTGGAGGAGGTGATAGTTTCCTCCTCACAACGGAGGAGGTGATAGTTTCTCTCTCTCGCTCACTAGTTCGCTCGCTCGCTCGGCAGAGCATCAGTGCCCTGTCTCCTGGCAACCAGCTTCTCTCACAGCAAAAGGCCTGTACATGTATGTGTAATAAAAATAATAATACTGCTTGCATTTGCTATGGCACCTTATGACTTTGAAGTGTCTCAGAATGCTTTATATACTATAAAGCAGAGTGATTGTCTATTTTCTGGGTTAAACACAGCAGCCAAATGCGCACAGTGTCAAATAGTCGTAGATTGAGTGAGCAAATGATTATTATTATTTTCAAAATTATATACTTTTTGAAGGGCTTATTACCCCCCGGAAAGTGATTCGCCAATCAACTAACTCAGAGATTTGTTTATTATAATACACGTCAAAGTGGTAGTGGCTCCGTGAGTGAGGGTTTGGGGTCAATCTACCACCCCCCCCACTAACCTATTCTCCCTCTCTCCCATTCCCCCACTCCCCACCTCCCACCCCCATGATCTACCCTCACTGCTGCTTCACTCACTGTGCCGCAGTTAGTCACCGGGGCTGTGTACAGTATTAACATGTGTATGCGGGAGCCCTGAAAGTCAATGGTTAGAGCGCTCGCCTCACAAGCGAGAGACCTGTATCCGATTCCTGGGCAAGGCGAAGCCTTGGGAAAGTTTCTTTACTCCGCACGCCTCTGTTTACCCAGTAGTAAGAGTAGGAACCTGTTTGTTAGTCAATTGGAGGATCTCTGTTCCGGGGATAATAAATAAAAATAATAAATTGGTCACTCAAATGCACGCCCGTTTGTGGGGACCCTGCTGTGCGTAATTAACTGCTGTGTTTTGTCCAACAAATATACAGTCAGTTCACTTTAGAGTATATTCTGTGAAGCGTTTTGAGGCATCTAGAAGATGTGATCAGGTCTATATCAAATGCAAGGATTATTATTACTATTATTATTATTATTCAGAAACAGCTGTTAATAAATGAATTTGTTTGCAAACATGGAATGGAATAGAATCTTGTGATAGACTGCCCCCCACCCATGCACACTCATACACACAAACTCGTTGATTGTGATCGCCAGTACACCCCCCCCCCACCCCCCCCTGAGTAAACTTGTATCAAAAATAACAAGCCGACACTTGACGGCATTCATTGCTCTCTGCGCTGTGAGAAGCTTTTATCCGCGTGCTTGTAGCTTTTAGTGTCCTCTCCCTGCAAGTGATTATTATTCCAGGCACATCACACAGGAGCAAAACACTGACATTAAGAGCCTTATGTTTTACATTGCAAGTTCCATGCTGAGTCTCTTTGAAATAGCTCCCCACTGAGGTCCCAAACTCAGTCAGGATCTTGTTTATCCCCTGACTGAAATATGTGGTAGATTATCAAATCCTAAAGCCTCTCTCCCTCAAACCCTCTCCTTCAGCGGCTCGGCCAAACGTCTCCGCTGTAAACTCGCTTAAAATCCAACTGTTTACGCAACACTCAGGCATCTTTCCCAGGAAGGTAATTCTGAGAAGTCTAACCCTGAACCACAGATCTGCCCTGCCTTCTCCGCCACTTCTAACAATCTTCTGACGCGGTGACGGAGAGATGTGACGGTGACGGGCTCTTTTGAGTAAATAGCCGATGTTTGTTTAAGCAGTGGGATCTCTGCTCAGAGGGAGGCTGAGGTCAGGAGGGGCACTGGGACAGGGAACCTGGAGAGAGGAGGGAAAAATATCATAAAGATGAGATAAAAAGGACGGAGGAACCCCTGACTCCATTGGCCCAGTGATCTCCTTCCCCTTGGATTCCTACCACCACAGGGTCTCCTTGGAACTCAACTGGCCACAAGATGCTGGCAATAGGATGTTGGAGTCAAGCCAGCCCTCAGTGATGGTCTCTGGTCTGGTTCCTGAGCCAGGCTGAGGTTCGTAGTGCTCCAGTGCACTGATCAGCACAGCCCCAGCCCTGGCTCATTAGCAGGACCTGGAAGGGCAGACCAGTCACTGGGGACAGGGAATCCTCCCTATACAGCTCCCGTTAACCCTGCAGCCAAAAAGCCCCAACGGGTAGGGTGGGCCTGGCTGGACAAGCAGTGGGGTAAAGCTTGGCCAGACAGCAATATCAATGGCAAGCTACATAGTTTAAATTGGGGTAGATTCCAGCAGTTACCCCAACACACTGTGGAGTCCCCAACCCTTGGCTGTTGCCGTCACCATGATCAGCCGGGTGTCTGTCTGGCACATATGGAAACCCGTCAACGTGATTCCGTATTCTACACACGGAAATTGGGATTCGGAAGGTGAGTCTGAGGCCATGAGGAAGCCATTCCCCCCGGGGATTGTCCAATCGTTGATGTGTCCTCTTACAGAGGTCGTTACACCACAGGGACATGTGGTTGTGGGGGTTGGAGATTTCCTCACGTTGTTTACATGCAGACAGCACGAGGTTGAGGCAGTTTCATTTAGAAACACAAGCATTCTGTCAATATTTACACGTTGAGAATAAAGGTTGCCGTTTGCTGTGTGAAAGAGTTCCTGTGTTGGTCTCTGATATTTGTGTAACATCTTTTGATTTTTTGAGAGGTTATTATTAGGTGTATGTGTGGAGTAAGGAAACTTGCCCAAGATTTCGCCCTGACCTGGATTCGAACACAGGTTTCACGCTTGTAAGGTGAGCCCTCCAACCACTGAGCTACAGGAGCTCCATCTGGAAAAGAAGAGATGGTAAATGCCCCAATGGTGTCTGTGCTGGTGCTCGCTCCCCCACTGAAGCCCTCTCCTCTAACTCCGTCCTCTGTTCTCTCTCTCTCTCTCTCCCCATGATGTCTGTGCCAGTGCTCACTCTCCCCACTGCAGCTCCGAATGTTCTGACGACTGACAGTTGCCCTGATTACATGTAAAGTGAAATTTATTGCTCGTGTTGGCCTAGTCTATAGACAGCACTGAAACTGGGTTAAGTGGATTCGTTCTCTGCAGTGTGGACACATGTGCGCAAATACAAGATGAAGGATTTTTGAGGGAGGAATACATTACTCCAGGAAATAATCCGCGCAGAGTATAATAACACAGATCGCAGTGTGGGTGAATGGTTCTCATAACAACTGCTCACAGCTCAGCCGACAATGGGAGCATGGTGTCATAAGGCACAAACCAAGAATGGTGTCATTATTGGGAACCAATACAAGGGGATGTCTCCAAATGATTACTCCTGGCCTCGAGGGATTATCCCAGAAAATGGTCGGTCAGTCAGCTTGCGGCTAAAGCAAAAATTCGAAACCCGGGCGCAAAACCCGAACCAAAAACTCGGCAAACGGCCGGGATACACTCAGCAGGTCAGGCGGGCTCCACCGACGGAGAATGGAAAAGTGAGTCAATGATTTGGGTCTGTCTTCCTTCAGAAAAGTTGGGGCATGTTGGGAGGGAGAGGCTGTTAAGGACTAAACGTCTCCCCTCACTCCCCCTTCCCCACCACCCCTGCCATCTTCCTCTGCGACTATTACCACATCATCCGGGTCCCAGATATACCTTTCCTTCTCTCCGTTCTGCCTGTTTTGTTCCATTCCCTCCCTCTGTATTTTGCATTCTTAATGCCCCCACTTGTCTCTTATTTTGCTGCAATCCCCTCCTTTATTTTGCACCATTAACAACACCTCTTTAATGACTCAATTTCCTCTCTCCATAGATGCTGCTTGACCTGTTGAGTGTTCCCAATGATTTCTGGTTTGAATTCGTTTCAGGGCTACTGCTGAAGCACACAGATTGGCTGCTGTGTTAGCACCCAAACCTGTTGGATGTTTGGCTTTTGGGTACAGGGTTCCACTGACCTCCTGGCCCACTCCCAACCACAACTCCACTCCTAACCACAACTACAACCCCAACCACAGCCCCAATCCAACCACAGCCCAGCCCAACCACAGCCCAGCCCAACCACAGTTCAGGCCGGGTTAATTTTTCACTCCTCGGCTCATGTCAGCTACTGCCCGTCCACAGGCCTTGGGACGTCCTCCCGACATGAAAGGTGCTCTGTAACTCTCATTTTGTTGTTGTTGTCATTGTCCCTGATACCACCTTTGATGAAAGAGAGAGAGAGAGAGAGGTATGGGGGGCACGGGGAAACAGACAGAGGGAGCGAAATAGGGAGAGGGAGCGACAGAGACCCTCACCATAGGTTTGACTCCCAGAATGACAATTGTTCTCGCGTTATACAAACCTGATGGTCACTCTAACATTGCGTTTGGTTTGGGCTCGGGGAGGCACGTGATTGTGTGTCAGACGCTCACTTCTGACACTACAGCTCAAAGTCCTCAGGGTCACTGGGGTCAGGTGTGATAGTACACTATCTCTCCCGTTCACCACCCCCACCACCCCCACTCTCTCTTCTCTCTCCCCCTCCACCCCCCACCACCCCACACACTCACATAGCTCTGAGCTTGGATTACAAAGGTCCTTGACATGGTCAACAAAGCAAGGCTACCTCCCGCCTCACTCACCAGAGGCCATGAGCCAATTGCGCAATTGGCTGCCGCGTTTCGCCCACAAATATACAGTCAATTCGCTTTACAGTAATGTTCTGTAAAGTGCTTTGAGACACAGTCTAGAAGATGTGAAAAGCACTGTATCAAATGCAAAGATTATTATTATTATTACGAATCCTGTAACCCACCATTACCCGAACTATAACCTGACCATCAGAATTATACAGAACAGTAATCCTTGCGATGATAGAACCTCATGAATTCAAATCACCTCAAAAGCGCTGCACAGCTTTCTATAAAGTGTAGTGACTGTGTATTTTCTGGACAAACTCGGCGGCCAATGTAAACTCCCTTTTCTTTTCCCAACAGCATCCAGAGACTTTAATGTCTCAGGGAATAATAATGATAACCTTGCATTTGATATTGCGCTTTTCACATCCTATTGATGTCTCAAAGCGCCTCATAGAATATACTGAAAATTGAATTGACTGTATATTTGTGGGCGAAGCGCGACAGCCAATTGCGCACAGCAGCGTCCCCATAAACAGTTGTGGTTTGAGATGACCGATTTTATTATTGTGGTTTTCTTTGGATGGATTATTATTAGGCGCGCGCGTGTGTGTGTGTGGAGTAAGGAAACTTGCCCATGGTTTCGCCCTGACCTGCCTGGATTCGAACATGGGTGTCACGCTTGTAAGGCGAGTGCTCTAACTACTGAGCTACAGGAGCATAGATGGGTTATGAGGGATAATGTCTCATCTGAAGGATGGCATCTGTGAAAATAATGCATTCTCTTTCCCCTCCAGCGCTGGAGTCAAAACCCCCATTCTTCAATAAATCCACTTTATTGCTGGGTGTGTTTGTTGTGTTTGCGTGTGAGGCGGGGGGGGGGGGGGGGGGGGGAGGTGCTGCTGTTGAAGATGTGTTGCTGGGGCAGAGGCTCAGGGACTGTGGGTGCTGGACTTTGTGATCTCAACACAAACAAGGTTGAAGAGTATTTTAGGTAACAATAATTGTTATTTGATTTGAAACCGTCCGTTTATGCCCTAGGAGGAGCCTGGGTCTATCCGAGCCCTCCCTCTCTCTCTCTGCTCACATTGCGTGGGAAAAGTTAATGGGGTGGGGGAGGGTGGGGTTCATGGGAGAGAGAGAGAAAAAGGAGTGTTGGAGGAGAGAGAGAGAGGTTGTGAGGAAAGGGCGAGATGAAAAGAGTCGGAAGCGAGAGGGGGAGTGGTTGGAGAGAGGATAGAGAGGTCAAGAGGAGAGGGGGAGAAGAGAGGTGGAGATAATAGATCGTTGGTGGAGTGAGAGGTGGAGAGAAGCGAGAGAGAGAGAAGCGTTAGAGGGGAGAGAGGATAGAGTGATAGCGGAAGAGACAGGTTCTGCCTAGTGAGCGTGACAATGAGGCCACTCTTCAGGTACCCTAGGAATACTTTTCCTAATGTACACGTTAAAGCCTTTTCTGATCAGGGTAGATTTGTCAAGTGTCAGTGCTGCCTTCACCTAAGTGAGGAATGGGCACAAACCGGTTACAAGTGCTATAAAGACACAAGCGATTGGACGCACTCAGCAGGTCAGGGAACAATGTTGGTAACTACCTGCCGAGTGCTCCCAGCCACATGAGTGTCTATTTCAGATTTACGGCATCTGCTGTCCAGTGTTTTGATTTCCATTTAATAATAATAATGCTAATAATAATCCTTGCATTTTGAGAGAGCGCTTTTCACGTCTTCTAGACTTTGTCTCATAAGCGCTTCACTGAATGTACTGTGAATTGAATTGACTGTACGTTTGCGGGAGAGCGAAACGCGGCAACCAATTGCGCACAGCAGCGTCCCCACAAACGGTCGTGGTTTGAAATGACCGACTTTATTATTGTGGGGGGGGGGTTTTGTTGGAAGGATTACTGTCAGCCGTGCGCGTGTGTGTGGAGTAGAGAAACTTACCCAAGGTTGCACCCTGACCTGCCTGGATTTGAAACACAGGTCTCATGCTTGGGAGGTGAGTGCTCTAACCACTGAGCTACAGAACTCCATTTACAACAACAATAAAATAGAATATAATAATAATTAAACTTGCATTTGATGTAGCACTTTTCACATGTTATCAACGTCTCAAAGCGCTTCACAGAATATACTGTAAAGTGAATTGACTGTATATTTGTGGGCGAAACGCCACTTGTACAGCGCCTTCCACCTCAGCAGCATTTACAACTGCATTCTGCACAGATACAGCTTTTGGGGACTGAGGACACATCACAGACACAACCACACATCACACACAGACACCCACACACACACAGACACCCCCACACACACACAGACACCCCCACACACACACAGACACCCACACACACACAGACACCCACACACACACACAGACACCCACACAGACTCACACCGACAGATACATACAATCTGCCTGAACCAGCGCCATTTATGTGGCAGTTACATTAATCCTATTCGTATGTTTTCTCTTTGCTCCTCACTCTCCTCACCACTGAACTCACCCTCACCAGTGGATAAACAGACACTCACACACTCACACACACACACACAGCCCATCACACACACACACACACAGCCCATCACACACCCACATACACACAGCCCCTCACACACCCACATACACACAGCCCCTCACACACCCACATACACACAGCCCATCACACACATATACAAACAGCCCCCCTCACACAGATACATACAGCCCCTCACACATACACACACACAGCCCCTCACAGACATCCACACACAGCCCCTCACACACAGATACATACAGCCCCTCACACACAGATACATACAGCTCCTCACACACAGATACATACAGCCCCTCACACATGCACACATAACTCCTCACACACACACGGCCTCTCACTCTGAGATACCCTCTCACTCACATACACACAGAGACCCTCACTCACACAAACACTCTCAGCCTCTCTCTCTCTCTCACACACACAGCCCCCCTGCTCTGTCGTTTTCTTACATCACATGGGTGTGTGTGTGGGTGTGTGTATGTGGGGTGGGGGGGGGGGGGTAGGTGTTTGTGTGTGGGGAGGGAGGGCGCTGTGTATGTGGGTATGTAGGGAGGGTGTGAGGGGGGCAGGGACAGTGAGCACTGGCTGTCATCCAAACCCAGGCAATCAATCGGCAGCGGCTGAGAGAGGTGCTCTACCCAGTTAGTCATCAGTGAGAGACGCACAGACACAGACACACACACAGAGACAGAAAGACATACATACATAGAGACAGACACACAGACAGGAGACACACACAGATAGGGAGAGACAGACAGACAGACAGATATAGAGAGACAGACAAACAAACACACACATATAGGCAGACACACACACACACACACAAACAGACAGAGACACACACATACACAGAGTGATAGAGACAGATAGAGAGAGGACAGCCGCCACCCCTCACATCCCCACAGAGAGAGAAAGAGATAGCGAGGCGCTGGCTCCCAACCTATGCCCCACACTGCACTCAGGACGCTCTCCCACAGAATCGCTCGCACGGTGAGTGACTGAGACCGACTGACGGTCAGTGACTGAGCGAGTGACAGTGACTGAGTGTGATTGACTGAGAGTGACTGTGAGTGAGTGTGAGTGAGTGACAGTGACTGAGACTGACTGAGAGTGAGTGACCGAGAGTGACTGTGTGAGTGAGTGAGTGAGTGTGAGTGAGTGACAGTGACTGAGACTGACTGACAGTGACTGAGACTGACTGAGAGTGAGTGACCGAGAGTGACTGTGTGAGTGAGTGTGAGTGAGTGACAGTGACTGAGACTGACTGAGAGTGTGTGACCGAGAGTGCCTGTGTGAGTGAGTGAGTGAGTGTGAGTGAGTGACAGTGACTGAGACTGACTGAGAGTGAGTGACCGAGTGTGACTGTGAGTGAGTGAGTGACAGTGACTGAGACTGACTGAGAGTGAGTGACCGAGAGTGACTGTGTGAGTAAGTGACTGTGACTGAGTGTGAGTCAGTGATAGAGACTGAATGACAGTGACTGTGTGAGTAAATGACTGTGACTGAGTGACTGAGAGTGAGTGACAGTGAGTGAGTCACTCTGTGAGTGAGTGAATAAGTGAGTGACTGAGAGTGAGTGACAGTGAGTGACTGTGTGAGTGAGTGACTGAGAATGAGTGAGTGTCTGTGATTGAGTGACTGAGAGTTAGTGACAGTGAGTGACAGAGTAACTGACTGAGAGTGAGTGACTACGATGCCGTCTGGTGTGGAGGGCGCTGAATAAATCAAAGTTGTTGTTGAGTGAGTGACAGTGACTGAGAGTTAATGAGTGAGTGAGTGAAAGTGAGTGACAGTGACTGATTGACTGACTGTGAATGAGTGAGTGAGTGGCCGAGTGAGTGAGCGAGCGAATCAGTGAGTGAGTGAGTGAGCGAGCAAGCGAGTCAGTGAGAGAATGAGTGAGTGACTGACAGTGAGTGAGTGAAGATCTCATATTAATAATAAGAATAATAAACCTTGCATTTTGATAGAGCACTTTTCACGTACTCTAGACTGTGTCTCAAAGTGCTTCGCAGAATATAATGTAAAGTGAATTGACTGTATACTTGTGGGCGAAATCTGGAAGCCGCGAAAAGTGCCATATCTTATGCAAAGATTATTATTGTCATTATGAACGGCCGACAGTGACATCCTCACTTCCCCTTTTGCTTGTTACA
The DNA here is from genome assembly GCA_035084275.1 of Hydrolagus colliei. Lineage (NCBI taxonomy): Eukaryota > Metazoa > Chordata > Chondrichthyes > Chimaeriformes > Chimaeridae > Hydrolagus > Hydrolagus colliei. Next base: position 8,718,839 of record CM068753.1, read on the forward strand.
GGTGACTAATGAACACCATGAGGGATGAGAAAGCTGCCCCCATCCTCAATGGCAAGTCAGAGGATGTCCCCGACACCGAGGCGTCTAACGCTGAGCTGCTGAGCGCCCAGCTGCCGATCAGAGAGCGTGGCCACTGGAACAACAAGGTGGAGTTTGTGCTGTCGGTGGCTGGAGAGATCATTGGCCTCGGCAACGTCTGGCGCTTCCCCTACCTGTGTTACAAGAACGGGGGAGGTACAGTACTGCCCACCCCTCACCCTCTGCCTCCCACCTCTCAGCTCAATCCCTCACACCTCACTCTCAACCTCCCACCCCCACCTCTCACCCCTACACCTCACCCAACCCTCAACTCAACTCTCATCCCAATTCCCACTCTCATCCCAACCTCTATCATAACTCTCCTGAACCCTCACATTAACTCTCCCCAATGTCCCCATTGTGTCTATCAGTCTGACACTTGACACTCTTCACACACTACGATCGTTTGGGGGAATGGGGATGGTCCATGTAATGTTTAATATCTTTCTTTCTCTCCACTATTGCCTCCCTACCTCCTCTCTCCCTTTATCCCTCTCTCTCTCTACCCCCACATTCACCCCACCTCTCTAATCTTCTCGCCCCCCCCATCTCTTCACTCTCTCGCTCTCCTCCATCTCCTCTTTCTTCCATCTCTCCTATCCTTGCTCTCCTCCCCTTCTCTCTCTCTCTCTCTCTCTCTCTCTCTCTCTCTTTACAGGTGCCTTCCTGATCCCCTATGTGATATTCTTTGTGTGCTGTGGGATCCCTGTGTTTCTCCTGGAGACGGCGCTGGGACAGTTCACCAGTCAGGGAGGCGTCACCTGCTGGAGGAAGATCTGCCCTCTGTTTGAAGGTAAGGCCCCAAACAAGCCCCAGGCCCCAACACCCACTCCAACCTCAACCTCACGCTCCAATCCCAGCCCTGTCTGTCTTAACCCTGGCTCTCTCTCTCTTCTGCAGGGATTGGCTATGCCACTCAGGTCATTGAAGCTTACTTGAATGTCTATTATATCATAGTCCTGGCCTGGGCCATCTTCTACTTACTGAACTGCTTCACCAGCGAGCTGCCCTGGGCCACCTGTGGGCACTACTGGAACACAGGTAAGCTCTCCCTGCCACCCAGCCCACACTACACACTCACATCCCACATCATACAATCCTCCCACACCTCACCATACAACCCTCCCACACCCACACCATCCGTCTATAAACACACACCGCTCTGCCATATCCCACCTTATCACTAACTGTGGGTCTCTTCTGTTTCCTCCCCTCCCTCCTTTTAACCCCTCTCCCTCTTACTTCCCTCTCTACTCTGTCTCTCTTTCCTCCTTCTCTTCCTTCTATCCCATTCCTCTCTCCCACCCTCTTTATCTCCTCTCTCTCTTCCTCCTACCCTCTTCCCTTTCTCTCCTCTCTCCTTTCTCCTCTATCCCCCCCACTCTCCTCCCCCACTCCCTCCCCCCCCCCCCCCCCCCCCCCGCTCCCAATTTCTTATCTCTGAAGAGAACTGTATGGAGTTTCAGAAGCTGAATATCAGCAACTGCACCCATAACGTCACCCGCAACGGAACCTCGTCTGTCATTGAGTTCTGGGAGTGAGTATGAGCGATGGAAAGTGAATCACAGTAGCCAATAAACTGGAGCCAGTTTTAATGGGAATTAAAACTCAGGGGAAACCCTGGGAAGAGTTGGCATGGTTTGGGCAATGCTTCCATTACTTGGTTTCGTTGGTTTATACAAACATTGTTTGTTGTGTTGTTCTTGTTTGTGGCTGATGGAAACTGTATGTTTTCTATTTATCTGAGCTGCTTATCTGAAGTGTAACCAGATCAAACTGTGACTTGACTCCATGCAGAATATACTTAAAGAATATTAATTAAACTAAAAATAATAATATTACTGCCTCTGCATATTGTACAGAATTATTTTCTATGCAGTTAGAATTTCTATTCAGTTAACTAAGGGTTTTCAAATGAATAATAATAATCCTTGCATTCGATACAGCGCTTTATCATGTTGTCGAGACGTCTCAAAGCACCTCGCAGAATGTAGAATAAAGTAGAACGACTCTGTATTTTGTGGGCAAGAGCTAAAATGCTCTCATGAGAGAACAGTTTAGAAACACAGGCGATTTCTCCGCTAAATATCCCCCCAATATTGCACATTCTTAAATTGTCTGAAGGCTAAGAACTTGGAGGAATTTCAGTGTTCTGGCTTCATTCAGCACATCAACCTTTATATATATATATAAATATATTTATATATTTATATATATATAAATATATTTATATATATATATAAATATATATATATATTCATATAGCACCTTATCATGTCATTGAGATGTTCAAAGTGTTTTACGGGATACACCACAAACTGTATATTTTTGGGAGTGAAACGCGGCAGCCAATTGCAAACAGCAGTAGCCCAACAGTTATGGATTGAGTGACCAAAAAATATATATTTTGTTGGAGAGTTTCATTACCCCCGGAAAGTGATCCGCCAATCAACTAACAAGTGGGTTCCTACTTACTGCTGGGTAAACAGATAGAAAGTCTCCAGTCAGGATCGGGTATTGTGGCTTGTGTTGTTGATCTCTGTCGTGCTTTGCCGGGGGTGGGGGCTATTTGGGGATAAGTGGGAATGTGACTTGCTGAGGTGTTGTTGTTGTTGTTGTTGTCAGACGGAGAGTGCTGGGATTATCGAGCGGAATCGAGAACATTGGGAGTGTGAGGTGGGAGCTAGCACTGTGTTTGCTCGCCGCCTGGATCATTTGCTACTTTTGCATATGGAAAGGGCCCAAGTCCACCGGCAAGGTGAGGTGATTCCCGGCGTATGGCACAGCGTTCCGACTCCGCACAGCATTGCTGGCCCTCTCTTCCTCCCACAAACAGCGTCCCCCACCGACCCACCCCCGTATTGCGTTTCTGATCCTGCACCAAACTCTCAATGACCAAGCTCTGTGTGGGTTTAGCTGGTTAGACACTAGCAGTTACCCTCGCCACACGCTCTGGGCTCCTCCCCCAGCCCCCCAAGCCTTGGCTCTCGCCAACCTGAGCCTAATACTCTCCGGAATTAGGTAAACAGGATGCGTCTCTCCAGGGAGAGAGAGAGTTTGGATTCCATTCCAGCAATCTATTCCTGCAATTCCCATGTACAACTGGGATGCATGGAATTCTCAGTTCCATGTTTGGAAACCCTTAAGGAATGGTGATGGGTTTCCGCAGGTGTCGGACACCCGCCATAGCAAGAAAGCCACAGTATCCCCGTCTTCACAGTGACACACACCCTCACCTGTTGTTTCATTGCTCTTATTGCTCTTATTATCCCACCACCCCCCCCCAAAACTGCTGGCTGTGACCCCGGCCCCCACCCACCCCAGCCCTCAAACTCCTTCCCCCCCACCCGAATCCCACTCGACTTACTGGCACTGACCTGGGAGTGTGATAACACTGAGGACTGTTACGCTGACAATAATAATAATAATAATACTAATATAAGGGGGAGGAATGAATACTCAATATGACTGCGAGTGAAAAGTAACTGTGAAGTCTTGGTTATCCTTTATCTTTGCTTTGAGCGTTAACCTTTGGTCTCTCGCTCCAGCACCCAGTCACCTACCCTGGCCCCCAACTCCAAACCCCTTCATTTCCCTGACTTTCGTCAGTCCCACTCACTCCCAACCTCCAGTCCCCTACCTCCAGCCCCTTACCTCAGTGCCAGCCAACTCTCTGATACTGGCTGTGCTCAAGAAGAGATTTTGAAAAGCGCATTAGAATGAGCCTCTAATGGATTCAATGAGGCATAAAGGAACAGTGAAGAAAAGGAAAAGAGAAGTGTGGAGAGCAAGCAAAGGAATCAGCTCCATTGTGGTGGTCCAGGGAAAGGCTCGAGTCAGCAAAGATATTTTCTGCTGAAGTGTCTTTTGTTTGGGCTACAGTAGTGGCAAAGAATGGCGCTTCACCGAGAAGCATTAGCGCAGAGCAGAGACTGATCTGTGTATTCACAGGAGAGAAGGAGAGGGAGCTTTACTGTGCTCCCTCTACACCTCCTCCTCCGCGGGACTGACAGCAGCACTGAGATCTCTCTCTGCGGCCGCCAGCATTCACTCTGTCTCTAGGCGACTCTGTGGGATGCCCAGGGCTTGTGGGGCATTTTGGAACGAGATTTTCACAGGAATCCGAGCCCAAGGATGGCGGTGACTGCGCATGGCAATCAGGAGGCTCCGGCCTTCAACAAGAGCCCAGAGAGACACTGGCGTTAGTTACACGGGGCGATTCGTGGGGGTTGGGGGTGGGGGGAGGGGTGAAGGGGCGGGGTCAAAAACTAAACCATACATTGTGGAATCTGTGTTATATGAAATGGAAAGACAATGCTAGGCTGACACTAGGTGGAATTTCAGGCCTCACAAGAGGGATTGGGGTGAAGAAGACCCTTTGGCCAGTTTGATCTCATCTCACCCAACCTTGCTTCCCATTGCGGTGCCCAACACCCACCCCACCCCCCCCCCCCCCACGTCCATTCCCCCCAAACCCACTGGAACTCCCTTCCTCACTCCCTTCTCCTCGCCCTCTCTGTTCCTAGTTTCACATCTCGGCTAAAGACCTTTCTCTTCGACCTTTCTTCCCCTGCCCCCGGCTCGCCCCCGGGATTGTTATGAAGTGCTCTGAGATGCCGGATGGCGTGGAGGGCGCTATATAAATTGAAGTTGTTGTTGTTGAATCTTACCATGTTCCTCTGTCAGTGATAACTCAGCCCATCCCCACCGACAGCACCCACCCCATCCCCAGCTACAGGCCGCACCTGTAGATCAGCTATGTTATTGTGCTAACACACACACACACACACACACAAGTGTGTGATCACTCCACACAAGTCGCTGAGATCCCGCATCCTGTAGCATGAAATCTAAGCTATTGAGAGGGAAGAGAGGAGGGAGATTGCGTGTGTGAGAGAGAGAGAGAGAGAGAAAAGCAAGAAAGACAATTCCCCAGATAGAATTAGTCATTCAATTCAGGGGCTGTTTGTTGGGATGCCACTGTGTGCAAATTAGCATTAACATTAACCTACAAAATGCACAATCACCTTAGCACAGTGTACAATTAGTGTACAATTACACTAAATTCCTGTGAATCGCTTTGAGATATCTTTGTGATATAAAAGGCGCCGCACAAATGGAAATGTAACAAGTACAAGCATTGTTAACCTCTCTCTCTCTACCTGCCTGCCTTACCCGGCAACTGCCTATTTATTTATTATTAATTATTAAATAGTTTAATAAATAATTAATAAATAACTCATGAGGTTCATGAGGAGTATAAATAGGATCACAGATTAATTGTGTGTAATGACCTAATTCCATGCTGTAACAGTCTGTGTGATTCTATGTAATTCTGTGGTTAAGACACAATTGTAAAGTTAATTATTCAAACTGTAACTCTGAATGTACCGATATCACACATTTCAACTTTGACTGCAAAGCGTTATAAAGCCGATTATTATAGAATAGTGCGTGAAACTAAGAGATCTGAAAAGTAAAACGGAAAAAATATGAATGAACTTCCTGATAACCCGCTGTAATTTTTATCAACGTGTTGCTTAACAATTTTTTTGGCAATGTTTCAGTTGCAAAGAAACTACTGTTAAACAGAACTATTGCAGTAAAAATAACATCCTTGCATCGAACGGAATGCGCCTGAAAGATTTGGGATGTTATGAGAAATCAACACTTGTTACTGTGTGTGGCCACATTTAAATTTACACTATGTTGTGCATTGTGCCAAGAGTCTATATCTGCCCTTTATTCCCTGTTTCTGTTTAACGTACATCAGGTTCAGTAATAATAATACTAATCCTTACATTTGATATAGCTCTTTTCACGTCGTATCGACGTCTCAAAGCGCTTCACAGAATATATTGTAAAGTGAATTGACTGTACATAGCATATATGAAATCAATTACGGTTACTTTTGATAGCAACTTGTCAGTAGCATCTAAATTATTGGATGGTGGACCTTATTTGCTGAAAATAAAACAAGCTACTTATGTATGTGGGAAACCCGATAGTGAAGAAGCTGAAATGTATAAATGTGATCTTTAACTTGGGAAAATTTGTGGAGTCCTTTAGCTCAGTGGTTAGAGCATTCGCCTTACAAGTGTGAGACCTGTGTTCGAATCCAGGCAGGTCAGGGCGAAACCTTGGCCAAGTTTCTTTACTCCACACGCCTAATAATGATCCCTCCCAAAAAAACCACAATAATAAAATTGGTCATTTCAATCCACGACTGTTTGTGGGCAATTGGCTGCCGCGTTTCACCCACAGGTATAGTCAATTCACATTACAATCTATTCTGTGAAGTACTTTGACGTCTAGAAGACGTGAAAAGCGCTATATCAAATTAAAGGATTATTATTATCAGTTATTATTATTGTCCTCTGCATCTGCTGATCTGATGCCCTGTAAATACATTTGATTCCAAAGTTGTTGTCTATGTGTGTGTGTTTGCCTGCCTGTATGTCTGTCTGTATGTGTGTATCTCTGTGTGTGTTTGTCTGTCTGTGTGTGTCTGTATGTGTACGTGTGTCTGCCTGAATGTATGTGTGTGCTGTGTGTGTATCTATGTGTGTGTGTGTATCTGTGTCTGTGTGTTACTGATGTCTACACCTTTATTTCTCTCTGTGTAGGTGGTGTATGTCACAGCCACCTTCCCCTACCTGATGCTACTGGTTTTGTTGATTCGCGGCGTTACACTGCCGGGAGCTTTCGAAGGCATCAAGTTTTACCTTTACCCAGACATGAGCCGTCTGTCCGACCCTCAGGTAGGTAATTCTGCGTCCCTCCATCCCTCTCTCCCTCCATCCCTCCTTCTCACCCTCCCTCCTTCTCACCCTCCCTCCTTCTCACCCTCCCTCCTTCTCACCCTCCCTCCTTCTCACCCTCCCTCCTTCTCACCCTCCCTCCTTCTCACCCCCCTTCCTTCTCACCCTCCTTCCTTCCTTCTCACCCTCCTTCCGTCCTTCTCACCCCCCTTCCTTCTCACCCTCCCTCCTTCTCACCCTCCCTCCTTCTCACCCTCCCTCCTTCTCACCCTCCTTCCTTCTCACCCTCCTTCCTTCCTTCTCACCCCCCTTCCTTCTCACCCTCCCTCCTTTTCACCCTCCCTCCGTCTGCTAAACACACTCAGGACCTCATTACCCTCATGGGCTTAGGCTGCGGAGATTGTTTTATGCCTGTGATGCAGGTGTCAGCTCAGAGCTGGATTTGAGCCACGAGATGGAGTCCCCAGTGTGATGCTGGGGGGAGAGAGGGAGAAAGCGCGTGTGAGAGAGAGAGAGAGAGAGATTATCCGAGGAGCCGTCCTTCAGATGAGATGTTAAACCTCATTCCCTGTCTGTGCCGCGCTCAGTTAGAATATTAAAGATCTTGCGGTTCTGTGTAGGGAGTTTGTTTCCTGTCTCCTGGTGTCCTGGCCCTGACAATCCCTCAGATTAAATGATTCACTCGCTTCATGGCTGTGCGCAAACTAGCTGCCGTGTTCACTCACAAAACGCGCAGTCACTACACTTGAAAACGATTCCTTGCTTGTCGCAGGTAGATGCTATGGTTTGATCAAATCAAACCAATCAAAGTGCGAACAGTGTTTAGGGTTAGTTTCTGCCCTGGGTTTAAACACTCCACATCTCAAGTCAATCAGGATACCCTGTCCTCTACCCATTACACCCAGCCCCTCCCACCACCCAGCCCTCTCCCCCCACCCCAGCCTCCCACCCCCCACTGGTCACCTTGCTGTTGACCCAGATTTGTCACAAGAATTCACAGACCAGAAATTCCTAGCGACAGAGCTTTCTGAGACTTAAAGACGGTCGGAATTCGCTAAGCGTATTATCCCCAGGTCCTGATTAATCCGCCTCTCCCTCCTAATTTGCACGGGGCAAACTAGACACTTACAATGGATTTCATTGTGCATGCGTGTGTGTGTGCGTGTGCATGTGTGGACACTGGCATCACATTAATAATCATATAAAAATCCCTGTATCTCAAAACCATTCAGACAGAGAACCTCGCATGTAATCGTTCTCAAGTGTAGTGACTGTATGTTTTATGGGCGAACACAGCAGCCAGCGATATTCCTACAAACAGGAGTGAGTGGTTATATCTGGGGAATTGTCGGCCATACACTAGAAGAGAGAGAGAGAGAGAGAAAATCCCTTCTCTTTTCCCAGCAGCAGTAATGGCCACCCAGGAGATGTTTAATGGCCACCTGAACAGGTGACGGACAGACGGGCGCACAGTTTAACGTCTCACCCGAACGACAGTGTTTCAGACAATGCAGCGCTCTCTCTCTCTCAACACTCTCCAGCACCGCGCTGGAACGTTAACCAAGATGGTGAGCTCAGAGAGTCCCTGATGTGGAGTCCTGCAGAATTGGGGGCTTGGTGGCTGGTTGGAGGAGGGGGGGGGAGAGGTGGGTCGGGGGAGGGAGGATGGCGTGTTTGGCGATTCGGAGGGTTGGGGTGGGGGTGTGGGGATAGTCAAGCCTGAGTGGGAGGGAGAATGACGCGGAGCTATTTAGGTGCTGGTCTGGACACTGGATGGATTTCAGTGCAGAGAGAGAATGTCCAAGGATCAAACTTACAAATGATTCAAAAATAGTGTGGGAGTAAGCCCCAGTCCCAAGGCTCATTTACAGACAGGAATTTCTGGCTTGCATGTTACAAATTCCCCAAAGGAAGCAGGCTAGCCTGTCACTCTGGCCACTTGCCATGTGTGTGTGGGGGGGAGGGGGGTGGGGGCTGGGTGGAGGGGGGTTAAGGGGCGGTGGGTCAGGGGGCGACCTGTGAACCTGGGGTGCGGTGGGCTGAGGGGAGGCTATTGAATGCGGGTGGGTGAGTGCGAGAGATCTGCCCTGAAAAGCCCATCCCAGTCCGAGTGAGGGTTCACTATTACATCAAAATTCTGACTTCCCTTCCACTCTCCAACAGAGAGAGAGAATCTGAGTGAGTGAGTGAGTGAAATTGGTTGATTGAGTGTGATTGAATGAGTGTGAGTGAATCAATTGAGTGAGAGTAACTGAGTAATTGAGTGAAATTGAGTGAGTGAGTGGGTGGGTAGGCGATGGATGAGTGAGCGAGCGAGCGAGCGGACGGGCGGGCGGGTGAGCGAGTGAATGAAGAACAGATGTAGAATGTAAATACGGAGTGGGTGAGAGTTCGGGGAGTGTGTGTGACCGGCCGGCTGGAGATGTGGCCAAGTGCCCAGAGCATCGTTTTGCTGACAGTAACAGAGCAGTGTGTGGGGGGCTGGTGGGGGGGGGGTGGGATGGGGGGGGGGGAGGGAGGGAGGGATATTCTCCACATATCTCGTAATGATTCATAGTCACGCTGTCTCTGGTCCAAACACCTCACAGTCAAAACCCCCTCCCACCCCACCCACACCCGGGGTCACTGACTCTGGTCCCTGAGCGGCACCCCCTCCCTCTCCCGCGCCCTCCCTCACCTCCCCACCACCCTCTGTCTCCCCTCGTCCTGTCTCAGCCACTTACTTTTTACGCGAAAGCAGCCAAAGTTTCCAAATCCTCCGGGAACGTTTCACTTTTTAAGACACAGAAGGGTCTGTGGGCTGAGACTGGGGTGAACTCGCGCTCACAACCCCAGGGAAACAAACTGAATTTTAAATCACTCCAGTGGTTGGTGGGGGGCAGGGGAGGGGTGTGGGGGGAGGAGGGTGGGTGTGGGCAGGTTACGTGGGGACAGGACAGATGTGACTCCGACACTCACTTTTACACCAATTCACTAGCTTCCGCTCAGTAGCTACAGGTTGCAGACTCAACAGTGCACAACTCTAAGTAAGGTGTGGGGGGCTGTGTGTGCAGGGGGCTGTATGTGCAGGGGGCTGTATGTGCAGGGGGGTGGCTGTGTGTGTGTGTGTGTGTGAGGGGTGGCTTGTGTGTGTGTGCTGCCGCCAGGGATTGGTATTTCGTAGAGGGCGATAAAGGCCGAGGGATGGAGAGCAAGAGATAGGGTCCGGAGAGCGAGGAGAGGCCGAAGGGTTTGCTGTCTCTGTTGCCTACACACTCACACCTCTGGGGCTGGCAGTGTGGCTCAACACAGAGAATTATGCTAATGTGGCTGTTTGTCTGTGTGAGTGCCAGAGCCACTTCCTGTTCTTTGTCCGCACAACCCCTTTGCTATTCTCATGACCTTTGATGTGTGCAGTTTGCCCGTGAGTTAGACACACGCTTCAATAGCATGTCACTCAGCTCTCCTTCGCCACACAACGCTGCCTTCACCAGCCGGAGACTTGCACAATAAATCCAGTGGGTTTTATCTGGGGCTGACAGGCCGGATCGCGGTAAATTACCCATTCAGATAGCCGCGGCTTCGGCTTTGTGCTGTGTGTACTCACACTGAGCCAAATTCCCCCCCCCCCACCCCCCGCCACACACCCCTCCCCCCACCAGGCTTTTCCTCTCCCTCCCGCACCCCCACTGCTTCTCCCCTCCTCTGTCTCCCCATCCTTGCTCGCCACCACCACCACACGCGCGCACACACATGCACGTGCACACACAACCAAGGTAGGTCTTGAGGCAAATCCTGTCGGGTATATCCTGAGATATCTGTCGGGTCAGGGTATCACGGTGTAATGGCGGGTAATTGGAGCTGAGATACATGATCTAGTAGAATGGTGGAACAGGCTGGGTGGGGTGAAAGACGCCCTCCTGTTCTTATGGCTCACCCGGGTACAGTGGGTCGGGGTAGGGGGAAGGAGAGTACAGTGGGGTACAGTGTGTGCAAGTGAGTGTCTCTCATGCTGCGTGTGTGTTTGTGTGCATGAGTGTGTGCTGTATACTCTAGGGATTGATGGCTGTTGCTGATTCTCACACTGTGTGGCTATGCTGTTGGCAGGTTTGGGTAGATGCTGGGACACAGATCTTCTTCTCCTACGCTATCTGTCTGGGATGTCTGACTGCATTGGGCAGCTACAACCCCTACCACAACAACTGCTACAGGTAATCCACACTCACACACACACAAGCCACCCCTCACACACACACACACACAGCCACCCCCCTGCACATACAGCCCCCTGCACATACAGCCCCCTGCACATACAGCCCCCTGCACACACAGCCCCCATACACACAGCTCCCGCACACACAGGGCCCCCCGACACACATAGCCCCCCACACACAGCCCCCCACACACAGCCCCCCACACACAGCCCCCATACACACAGCTCCCACACTCACACAGCCCCCCACTGACACACACAGCCCCCTGCACACACCCAGCCCCCCACACGCGCACACAAGCAGCACAGCCCACACACATCCCACAAACAGCCAGTGTACCAGCCAGCCAGCCTGACTGCTGACAGCCTCTCTCCTCCCCAGGGACTGTATCATGCTTTGCTGCCTGAACAGCGGCACCAGTTTTGTGGCTGGTTTTGCCATATTCTCCGTGTTGGGGTTCATGGCATACGAGCAGGGAGTTCCCATCGCAGAGGTGGCCGAGTCAGGTGGGTGTCCGTCACCGCTGGCCCGCGAGGAAACCATTAAACCTCCGCTACCCTCCACACTCCCCTTCCCCTCCTTGCTCCCCCCTTCCACCTTTTACCCCCCACTCTCTCCTTCCCCTCCTCGCTCCCCCTTTTTCCCCTCGCTCATCCCACCCCCCTCATTGACAAAACCCAGTTGCAGTTATTTATATACTTTGTGGGATGTCTGACCAACACGGAAACCCCATCACTGTGACTTACTCTCCAAACCAGACTGAGAATTCCATGCATCCCAACCCACACATGGAAATCCAAGAGATAGATAATCCAAGAGATGACCAATTTCTTTTTTTTTTTTAGTGATTATTACCAGGCGCGTGTGTGTGTGTGTGTGTGTGTGTGGAGTAAGGAAACTTGCCCAAGGTTTCGCCCTGACTTTGCCCTGCTGGGAATCGAACCCTTTGCTCGCTTGCGAGGCGAGTGCTCTAACCACTGAGCTACAAGACTTGACAATGGAATGGGATGGAATCTCTCTCTTGATAGAGGCATCCTACTTATCTAATTCCAGAGAGTATTAGGCGGAGGTTCATTCCCCCACCCCCCCCAACACCGTCCCTGTTATAGCCAGTCAGTGAGGGGCTGATGACACACTACCCCCCTGTGGTGGCTCTGGGGAACAGCAGCTCCTCTCCTCTCCGCTCTCTCCTGTTTCTATGGAAACTGCATCACTTTCCGCACAATGTCCTAGTTTCGGTTTCAGATTAAATTGGATTTTTTTTCCCCCTTTTCAATTTAACAATAAAAACTAAATCTGACAACGTGACGAATTTCCAACCCAAACCACAACCACCTCTCAATCTCTCTCTCTCTCTCTCCCTCGATCTCTCTCTCTTTCCTTCTCTCTCTCTCACTCCCTACCTAGCTTTCTCCTTCACTCCCTCTCTCTCCCTTACTCTCTCTCCCTCGCACTCTCTCCCTCGCACTCTCTCCCTTGCACTCTCTCTTTGTTGCTCCCATCGCCTAACTCTTCCACCTCTCCTACTCTCCTTCCCCCTACCCCGACCCTTCTGCTCAGGTTCCGACCTGATTGTTCAACGCTTTGGGACGTCTTCCCGATGTGAAATAAATGTAATTTTAGTGTTATTGTTCTCGCTCATCTTCGCTCTCTCTCCCTCGCTCCCTAGCTGACTCTCTCTCTCTCTCACTCTCACTCTCTCTCATTTACTCTCTCCCTTCATGGCGCGGGAATGGTTGCCATTGCCTACCCCACCAACAACCCCCCCAGCTGTATTTCTTATAATGACCCTGATATTGACCTTTGTCCCTAGGTCCTGGCCTAACGTTTATTGCCTACCCCAAGGCAGTCACCATGATGCCTCTCTCTCCACTCTGGGCTGTTCTCTTCTTCCTGATGCTCATTTTCCTGGGGCTTGACAGTCAGGTAGGTCCCCCCATTCCCCCACCCACCTCCCACCCTCGCTGGGTCCCCCAGCCCTCTCTCACTCATTCCCCACCTATCTCTCGTTTTTACTCTCTCTGTCACGCTTTTGTTCCTCACTTGTTCCCACTTACTGTCTCACTCGTTTCCCCTCCTGTTCACTCAGTCTTTACCCTCTCTCAAACATTCCCTCTCTCTCTGTCTCTCCCTGGCACTCGCTCCGAACCCTCTCTTTCTCTCTGTCTCTCTATCTCTCCCTCTGACTAATTCCCCCACCCTCTCTCTCTGCAGTTTGTGTGTATGGAGAGCCTGGTGACGGCCGTGATTGATATGTACCCCCACATCTTCCGCAAGGGATACCGACGTGAGCAGCTTATCTGTGTCATTGCCATCATCTCCTACCTGATAGGCCTATTCATGGTGACCGAGGTGAGAGTTCAACTGCCCCATTTCGTCCCTGCCCCCCACCCCCCATTACCAAATACCCAATAACTCAGGCCCTTAACATCGCTCCCCCACTGGAGCTCTCTACTCTAACCCCATTCCCTGCTCTCTCTCTCTCTCTCTCTTCCCCCGATGGTGTCTGTGCTGATGTTATGTTTCTCTGTGTTTCCCGGCAGGGGGGGATGTACGTGTTCCAGCTGTTTGATGCCTACGCCTCTAGTGGGATGTGTCTGCTCTTTGTGGCCATCTTCGAATGTATCTGTATCGGTTGGGCTTACGGTATGGTGACATGACATCCAGCACTGGGGGGTAGGGGGGAGAGAGGGGGTGGAGGGGCTGGGATTGGAGTGGCTGTTTGCTGGTCTGGGGGGTCAGGAGGTGGGGGCTAGCAGGAGACTGCGGTATGAAGCCCCAATCCAAGTGGGGATTTTGAGCTCACAGTCTAGGTCAATGCTGGGGGAGGTTGTGGGGAGAGGCTGGAGATGTGGTCCAGCAGATGGGATGTTAAGCCGAGCTGTTGAGGAGAAGGTTAACGATCCCGTGTCTCTGGGTGATGTATCTCTTGGGGTTTCTCAGCCGCCTGTCCCCCCCGGGGGGGGGATAATAATCACTGTCTGCCTGTTCTAGGGAGCAATCGTTTCTATGACAACATTGAAGATATGATCGGTTTCCGACCGTTTTTCCTGATTAAATGGTGCTGGAAGTTCATCACTCCTGGGATCTGTGGCGTAAGTTCCTGATCCCAGTCTCCCAGTCCTTCCCATTCACTCCCTTTCCATTCTTTCCTTTCCTTTCCCATCCCCAGCCCTTCCCATTCCTTCGCTTCCCATTCACTCCCTTCCCATCCCCAGCCTTTCCCATCCCAACCCTTCCCATTCCTTCCCATTCCCTCCTTTCCCATTCCCAATCCCGTTTCAGTTAGTGAAACTGTTAGTGTCTCATGCGCTTCACACTGGGGTGGCAGGGGGGAGATGGACGGACAAACGGACACCTTAGGGGAGTTAGAAGAGTCCAGTCTTCAGGTGCATTGTAAAAAAGGGGACGGAAGGAAGGGGGAAACCGGGGGTATTGAGGGAGAGAGTTCCAAAGTTTCCGAGAGGGCAGAAGAAGGCGGAGTGACCAGCAGATGGATGGGGAGGGGGTCCAGCTAGAGGGTGGTGGGCTTGGTTGAGAGTGCGGAGGAGAGATGGGGGCAATGGAATAGAAGGAGTGGGTGAGCTGGAGGCCATGGGGTGGGGGTGGAGGGTAGAGGACATGGAGGGGGTGGGAAGTGGGAGGGGAAGGGGAAGGCAAGTGAATGATTTCTGTTGTCAAGAGGAAGAAGTTCAGGACCTGTTTACACTTGACATTTAAGACAGGGAGAGATTAACTCAGTGAGAGGTTAATAAACAGGATTTGGCCATGAGTGCCCTCGTGTTCTTAGAGATATACACAGTCACTACACCTGCCAGCCAGGCCCTCCCGCGAGGTGTGTTCCTGTGCGCTGCGAGGTGCTGTGCACTGTGCTGTGCATTGTGAGTTGCTGGGCTCTGTGAGCTGTGAGTTACTGTGTGATGTGCGCTGTGTTGGCTGCTCTGTGAGACGCTGTGTGACATGCGTTGTGCTATGTTGTGTTGCGTGATGTTTTGCTCTCGTTCCTCAGGGAATCTTCATTTTCTTCATTGTGAGATACAAGCCACTGAAGTATAACAACGTGTACACATACCCAAACTGGGGGCACGGCCTGGGCTGGGTCCTCGCACTCTCCTCCATGCTCTGTATCCCTTTTGGCTTCCTGTACAAATTCAGTCAGATCGAAGGCACCTTTTCAGAGGTACTACTGACACTCTCCCCCTCTCTCTATCTCTCTGTCGCCCTCTCAAATTCCCCCCACCTTCTCCCTCCTCCACCCCTTTACCTGAGTCTCTCTCTAACTTGGTCTCTCTCTCTCTCTCTCTGTCTCCTGTTCTCTTTCACTGTCTATCTGTCTCTATTCTCTCTCTCTGTCTATCTCTCTTCTGTTTCTCTTCACTGCCTATCTCTTTTCTCTCTCTGCCTCTATTTATGCCGCTGTTTGTTTCTCGATCTCTGTTTCGCTCTATTTGTGTTTGTGCGTCTTTGTCTCTGTGTATCTCTCTCTAGCTCTGTGTGTAAATCTCTCTTTATATATATGGTGTGTCTCTGTGTCTCTCTCTCTCTCTCTCTGTGCTGTTGGTATTGCTGTGCTCTCTGCCTCTCCCTGTGTCTCTGTCTGTCGCTGTCTCCCTGTGTCTCTCTCCCCTAATACCGGCTGTTCTGTCTGTGACAGAGGTTCAAAAAGCTGATCACCCCAAGCTCAGAGCTGCAGATGAGAGGGAAGAGAGCCGTACTCAAAGCTAATGACTGCGATGTCAAGCAACGAGGAGATGGCTATGTTTCCACCATCACAGAGAAAGAGACGCACTTCTAACCCAGCCAGAGACCCGCCCAGCCAGGCGTCCTGTAAAATATATATAGTGGGAGAGAGGGAAAGAGAGAGAGAGAGAGAATGAGACAGACAGAGGGAGAGAGACAGAGAGAGAGAAAAAAAATCACTTAATTCTAGGAGCTTTGCTTGTTTTGCACAGACTTTAACCCGATAATTAAAAGAAATTTAAACGTTATTTTATCCATTTTAAAAAAGGAAGTGACATTATAATTATTGTGTAAGTAACTGATACGGTAACTGTGCTCTGTGTCACTCCCGTTCCGGGAGTGGGGGTGGGGTGGGGCGGCTGAGACGGTGCAATTTGCTTACTAAGACGCCCCCAGCCCACCCTCCCCCGCCACCCCCCCCCTTATCCCACCCCGACGTGAATGAATGTGAAAACGCCGTGAGATTTG
Organism: Hydrolagus colliei; assembly: GCA_035084275.1. NCBI lineage: Eukaryota > Metazoa > Chordata > Chondrichthyes > Chimaeriformes > Chimaeridae > Hydrolagus > Hydrolagus colliei. The sequence goes on from CM068753.1 coordinate 8,735,079, forward strand.
TACAACAAGGTGATCAAACAGTCGTGTCCCCATCGCAGTGTCTAATAAGTCTTAAAGAAATAATGGTATTTTTGATTTTGTTTTCAAGACAATAGGATAGTTTATCACGAGTTTTGGGCCACCCAGGAAGTACTTGGAATGAGTTTTCAATACGGAAAGGGGCAGAAAAATCCAACAGAAGCGGCTGGGAACACTCAGCAGGTCAGGGCAGGTCAGGCAGCATCTATGGGAGAGAGGAAAAGTGAGTTAACATTTCAAGTCAATGACCTTTTGTCAGAATCACTAACACAGCACACCTCGCAGATCCACACTCCCCCACCCTCTTTTGTCACTAATATTTTCCGCTTGTAAATGAGCTGATAACACACTACTATCATTCACACTCACACACAGATGCTTGCTCACACACATATAGACACACACTAATGCACAGGTGCAAACATACGAACCCATAAGCGCCCATACATACACAGACACACACACACACAGAGACAAACACACAGGCAAACATACCAAGATACACACACATATGTGCATATACACGCACGCACGCACATACACATAGAGACACACAGATACACACAGAGAAAGACAGATGATACACAGACCCTTTTGGGCAAATTCAACATTCTTTTTAGTGACAGTAAATGTTGAGATGCCCCCCCTCCCCCCCCCACATACACACACTGTCAGTGAGTGGGGGGGGGCTGTGTTGGGGTGTGGAGAGCAGGGGGAAGGCAGTGCTGTGTTTACCACACCCCGCCCCCCCCTGCCTGTGAGAGTGTGGGGGGGGGGGGTGTTTGGGGTAGGGCAGAGCGGGTGGTGGAGGGGGGGGAATGGAGGAGCACTGTGGGGGGTGGGGGGTGAGGGGATTTTATTGCCAGCTTTACTTATAATTTTTAAAAGAGGAATAAAAGTTATGGATTTACTTTACATTCTCCGCTTCTGTTTGCGCAAATAATGTGTTGTAGTGGGGTGATGGGAGCTGAGGTCTCAGCCCTGCTCAGGCGGCTTGTCTGTGGGGTCAGGAGATTGTGGGTTCACGTCCCCTCTCCTCCCCCGCACTCTCTCTCTCTCTTTCACTGTGTTCCTGGCCAACAATCCTCCACATTAAATCCCTCATTTTATCCCATGGCTGTTTGTAGGAAGTTGCTGTGGACCAATTCCCCGCCATCTCCATGTCCACATCCAAACACACAGTCACTACATTTACAGTATGTCCCCCCACACCCCCTCCCAGGTTAAATCCTGCCTGTTCGACTTTGCCTAATGTCACGCTCCAAACTTTCAGACGAGACGCAAATAAAATGGGCCAAGGTCTGCTCCTGTGTCTGTGGTACCATTAGCTCTTCACCTGGCCTGGAACCCATCCCCTTCCACCCCTGCCTGCCTCACTCAATCTCACTTCTCCCCATTATATGTTTCACCCACAAATATACAGTCAATTCATTTTACAATATATTCTGTGAAGCGCTTTGAGATGTCGATACGATGTGCAAAGCGCTATATCAAAATGCAAGGATTATTATGATTATTATTATCTCCTGCCAGGCCCTCAATCCCGCCTTCCCCACCGTGTCCCTCAATTTTGTTCCCCCCCTCCCCACCCCGCTCCCCTGATGCCCCCATTCCCTCATCCCCCCCTTTTTCCTAGTTCTCTATTTCCAGGTGTTCCATCTCCTCCAGTCCCCCATTCCCCTCACTCTCCCCCATGTCCTCAGTCCCCCCCCACTGCCCCCCCTGTCCTCAGGCCCCCATTTCCCCCACTGCCTCCCACCCCACCCTGTGCCCCCATAAATTTGTAACCGTTACCTCTGGTGACTATGAACGGATGACGCTCTCTTTCTCTCTCACTCACTCGCTGCCGGCCCGCGTTGGCTCCATGTGAAACAGTGCCAAATAGCTGAAATTGACATTTCTGTGTTGCCATGTGGCTGGGCTGATCAGGGCGGGAAACATCTGACTTACACTGACATTTGTACGACATGTGAACTGATTAATGTGATTCAATGTCACAGTAAATGTCCATCGCTGCCCGTATCACAGGCGCTGAACTTCATGTTAAAGACACTTGACTTCACTTTAAACTCAAAGAGAACGCAAAGCAAGCCGCGTAAATAACTCAGCCGGAGACAGAGACGGCTGAGAAACGGGGGGAATGTTTAAACCCCCAGATCCTGACTGGGATTCCTGTAGCTCAGCGATTAGAGTACTCGCATCGCAAGCAGACGAGAGGACCCGGGTTTGATTCCCTGCAGGGCAAAATGTCGGGCAAATTTCCTTGCTCCGCATGTCCCTCTTTACCTAGCAGTAAGTAGGAACATGGTTGTTAAGACAGCTTTCCGGGTGTAATAATCCCTCAAAAATAATAATGATAACAGTAATTTTGTCATCCACTTAATCCACGACTGTTTGCCCCCAAAATATACAGTCAATTCACTTTATTCACTGCATAACTCTGTGAAGCGCTTTGAGATGTCTGAAACACACGATAAGGCACTAAATCAAATGCAAGGATTATTATTATTATTATATTCCGAGAGAGAGAGAGTGATTCACCCCTAGCTGTGGCTGGAGTATGGCTGCCAGGGCTGCGTGTGTGTGTGTGTGTGTGTGTGTGTGTGTATGATAGTAACATGTGATTGTGTATTCTGTACATACACTGTACACGTGATGATGGGGGCGGTTTATTGCACCGTGTAATCCTCTCTCGTCATGGCTGAAAACTCTGGGGCGAGGATGAAGATGATCAAGATGAAGATAATTAACAAGAATAACGTCACATTTAACCCATGCGGTGCCTTGCAGGTCAGAGGGTTTCACAGGACACACTGTAAAGAGCATTCACGGAATTGGTTGAAGGTGGTTAAAATCAGAACAAATCTTCCGAGACACTACTTCAATGAGCGAGTAGTAAACGTAGGGTACAGGTACCCTCAGGAGATGGTGGAAGCAGAAAATGTTGTTTGTTTCAGGAATAAATTAAGTGGATTTTGGCTAGAAAATAATATCTCGGGGTACAGTGTTTACACGCACACACACGTACACACACATACAGATACATATATAGTTTTGGACATGACATGACAAGCGACTGGCAAGATTTTGGAAGGCGAACGAGATGGACCTTGTTTTTTTTTGCCGGCAAATACCGATGTTCTTACGTATTGACTGTGTATTTTGTGGGAGAATTGAACAGGAGAGAGCAAGACACGAGACTGAGGAGAGCACAGGGCGAGGAGAGAGCGAGCGAGTGAACGCTGGGGGGCTTCTGATTGGAAGCTGGTTATGTAACCTTCCTCTCGTGTCTCTCCACTTGATGTTGTTCCCGTTATTTGAATCTATTTAAATATTCCAGATTTAATGCTTCCACAATGTGCGCATGTTGACAATGTTTCATCTCATCTCGTCACAGCCGCTCGGGCAGTGAACACACACACTGACTGCTCCCGCCATCCGCGCGCCTGACATCCGTGTGCTTGACATCCATGTGCCTGACAACCACAGGCTGAGCAGCGGAACCTCGGGCACTGGAGAGATGGAAATTCTGACTGCTTTCCCAGGAATCACTCTCCGGGACACTGGTTATCAGAGCAGAGCCAAAATCACAACCAATAACAATAATACTCATCAGGATCATCATAATAATGATGATAATATTCACCCCCTTCCTCCTGCTCACAGTGTTTAGAATAATAATAATAATAAAAATACTCCTTGTATTTATCACATTGTCGCCTTATCACCATCGCTGAGACGTGTCAAGGTATTTCACGCACTGTAGAAAATTGACTGTGTTTTTTGTGGGCGAAACACCCTCCCTCCCTCCCCCACTCTCTCCCTCCCTCCCCTCGTTCACTGCTTTAGCACCGTGCACCACCGAAGCTTTGATCCTTAAATTAACTTTAAATTACATTGGTCCCTAGGGAAGGTGTGGCTGTCGGTGACTGTGTGAAAGATTCTCGACAGTAACTGCTCTGCTCATGTGTGGAGACTGTAAATCCAGTGGAGTGCGGGGAGTGGGGTGGGGGTGGGTGGGGGTGTGTGGGTTCACTGGGGGGTGGGGGTCATGGGAGAGGGGGGGGGGGGGGGGGAAGTGGGGAGATCAGCCCTGGGGGTTACACCAAGCCAATAATAATAATGATAATGTGTGTGCGATTGATACAGCATCACATCAGGAAGCCACCTCACCATATTCTGTGAAGTGTTGGGACTGTGAACACCGTAGCCGGTCATTTACCCTCAGACCTCACTGTGTGTGCGGTGAAGCACTTTGAGACATTCCGGAGACGTGATTAGACGCTGAGGTCAAATGCAAGAATTATTATTATTACACGTTCATGGGGAGGAAAGGAGGGAGAGATGGACGGAGGGAGGGAGAGGAGGGGAGGGGAGGAGACAAGAGGTAGGGGCTCGAGCTGACAGACTACCAGCCCCACCAACGCACACTCCCGCACGCAACAGCAATGCAGCCCGAGCAGCCATGCAGCAACCCCAGTGGGACTATTGCTCCACTGCAGGCAGAGGCAAGCGGGGGTGGGGGGGTGTGAGCTGCCTCAGGGGAGGGGTAACCATGTGGAAACTCTCCTCTGGAATCCTGTCACCGCCGGTTACCTTCCCCGAGCCGGCTCACAGCCCGGGGATAATCCTGGTCACATTGCGGACACGTCTCAAGAGCACTTCCCAGGACATAATAATAATAAAATAATAATCCTTACATTTGATATAGCGCTTTTCATGTCTTCTAGACTGTGTCTCACAGAATATACTGTAAAGTGAATTGACTGTATATTTGTGGGCGAAATGCGGCAGCCAATTGCGCACAGCAGCGTCCCCACAAACTGTCATGGATTGAAAACGGCAAATTTATTATAGGTTTTTTTGGGCATATAATAATAATTTGTAGTATTGTTAAATACTGCAAAGTATAGTGACTGTGTATTTTGTGGGCTAAACGAGGCAGGCAATTGCACACAGCATCGTTCAACAAGCAGTCGTGGTTTGAGTGACCAATTTTATGATTTTTTGGGGGGACAGAAACAGAGACATACATACATACATACACCAACCAGTGGGCTGAGCTCACAGTGCTGTAGATGTTAACCTTTCTGTTGTGCGGCCAATGTAATGTGATTGCCTGCTGGCTATTGCCACTCACTTGCTCCTGCGCTGAGCTCAGGCAGGGCATTGGCAGATGGTAGTAACAGCACTGTGAGGCAACACACACACAACAGCAGCTCACAGTCCAGCTCACTGTCCGAGATACTATCCTTTGGGCTAGACAACATTGTGCGTGTCTGTGCTAGTGCTCGCTCCCCCCACTGGTACTCTCTACTCTAACCCCATTCCCTGCTCTCTCTCTCTCCCCCCATGTGCTCGTGCTCACTCCCCATTGTGTAGCTGTGTGAAAGGTCTGTGATGTGGACTTCTCTACCTGCAGCTCCCCAAGTGCATGAGAGCAGAGCTAATGGCGAAACAACAGAGACATCAATTTCCTCACTCAGTGACAGGAAAAACCTCCCAGTTACATGGTGCTCTCTTTCTTTCTCTCTCTCTCTCTCTCTCTCGCACGCTCGCTCGCTTGCTCCCTCTCTGCCCTCCGGACTCAGATAAAGATAGAAACTTGGACACAGTTTGTAAATCAGCAATATTTATAAGAAATATTTCCTGCCACGTGATGCCCCCAAAACACCATCCCATCAGTGGCTGAATTTCCAGCCCCCACCCCTCCTCCACCGTAACATTTCCCCCTCCTCCCCTCCTACCTTCGCCTTAGCCTGCATCTTGAATTCCGCTGAAGCTAAAATACTTCTCCCCCTCTCTTTCTGTCACTGTCTTTCTCTCGGCTCCCTTGCTCTCTCTCGTCTCTCTTTCAGTCAGTCAGGCCCACAGCAGTAGAGTCAGGAGGTTGTGTGTTAATATCATGTCCACGTTTCGCCCACAAATATACAGTCAATTCACTTTACAGTATATTCTGTGAAGTGCTTTGAGACGTCGATAAGATGTGAAAAGCGCTACATCAAATGCAAGGCTTATTATTATTATTATCATGTCCAGGCTGATGCTCTTGGGTGTTTTGGGGTTGGGGGGTGGTGAGGGGAGGCATTGTTGGTGATCCGCTTTAAGACAGTAATATTTTCGAGGGAGAGTTGCAGGAAGGGGAGCATTTCGAGGGGGGGTGGGGTGGGAGGTGGTGGAGCCAGCTCGAAACCTGGACATAGTTTATATAATAATAATACTTATAATCCTTGCATTTTAGATACAGCCGTATCTCATCGTCAAGACGTCCCAAAGCGCTTCACAGGATGTACTGTAAAGTGAGTTGACCGTGTGTTTTGTGGCCCACAATAGTGACTATAACTCCCCCCCACCACCCACCCTGGAAAGCGATCTGCCAATCGACGAACAACCGGATTGCTGCTCACTGCTGGGTAAACAGAGGAATGTGTGTGGAGTAAGGAAACTTGCCGAGGGTTTCGCCCTGACCTGGCTGGCGGGAATCGAACCTGGGTCCTCTGGCTTGTGAGGCGAGCGCAATAAACATTACGCTACAAGATGTTTTGTTGAGATGAGGGAAGAGTAATTCGAGTGCTCTGGTTGCTAAGGCCATCACTAGACAATCAGAGCTCATTGAGCGCTGTGAGCTATGCTGCCGCTTGCAGTTACTGGAGCAGAAAATGGGACCGAGGCAGTCGCTGGGAGCCACTGACAAGTGCAGAGGGTAAGATCTGGGTTGTCTCTCATCAAAGTACAGACACTAACTCCTCTTCCCTCCCTCCCTCCCTCCCTCCCTCCTGCTCGAATGGCAACACAGCCAAATCGCAAACCCCCATTAATTCAAACAAACTCGCACTTAATGGAGTGGAAGACGTCCCAGCCACTGAGTTTATCTAAATGGTAATTTTTGGCCCCATTTCATTTCCTCTCTGCTCTTTCATGTGGAGGCCACACCAATAAAAGCCACTGAGACGAACCTGTTAATGTGCACAGACTGACTGATTCCTGACGCCTTTTTATCTGCCTGGGCTGCAGGCTATTTCTCTCTCTTTCTCTATGTCTCTTTCTCGCTCATCAATTTACTTTACAGTATGTTCTGTGAAGCGCTTTGAGACGACTCGTAGACATAATCAAGTGCAATATCAAATGTAACGGTTCTTCTTATTATTATTATTCTGTCTCCCTATGTCTGTCTCTCTGTGTCTCTCACTCGTTTTACTTCACTCTCATTTAATTGCTCATATCACTCTCTCATTCTATCTCTCTCGCTCTCACTCTCTCTTCTCCTCTCCTCGCTTGCTCACTCATTCCATCAAACACTCCCTTCATTCTAGCTTAGCTCACTCTCTTGCGTTCCAACTCTCGCACTCTCCTCTCCTCTATCGCATTCCCATTCTTTCACTGGCTCTCGCAATCTGACTCTCTCTCTCTCTCTCTCTCTCTCGTGAGCGCTCTCTCTGGGAGTGTGTGAGAGACAGTGGCCTGCGATGAGCCGAGCAGGATTGTGGCATAAACAGCTGGCAAAGCTGCCACTTTGATGCCTGCCAGCTGTACCAGCTGTTTCCCATTTAGGGGAAACAGCAACAGAGCTGTACTGAATGTGACACCTCCCACCTGAACACTGTGCTCACTCACTGTCACATACAGAGAGAAAACTAGAGAGCAGGGAATGGGGTTAGAGTAGGTAGAGAGCTCCAGTAGGGGAGTGAATATTAGCACTAACGAGCACATGGGGGGAGAGAGAGAGAGAGTGGGGAAATAGCGGACTGATCTCTTGCGCTGAGCACAATATAGAGGGTTTCTTGAACTCAGTTTTAAGCACTTTGAGATGCCTAGCTGACGTGAAGAGCGCTGTACAAAACGAAAGGATTACTATTATTATTAATGTACATTGACATAAATGGTTATTGATTATAAATGAATGTAAGAGTTACTGGGATTAGCCCCACTTCGTAACACAGATTGGTTTGGTGTTGGCTTGTAAATTGGGTGGTGGGGGAGAAAATAACCTTGTTTACCACTAACCAGTGATTCTCTGGCCTGGCTCAGCCTTGGGGAATGTGTGTCCTTAGTCAGCACAACAAGTGGGTAGCCATAAACGCCTGCAAGTTATGAGCTTGTTTGCTAACTCGTCAGCCATTTAATCCCACCCTTAGACATTGAGATACTCAAACACAGTCTCCAACCTGCTGCACTACATCCACAGCTAAAGGGTAGGTAATACCTTAACACAATAACACTCCCAATGGCTCCAGATAAACAATGTCTGCCCCCCACCCCCCCACCGAACCAGACAGTCTGGGGACAGATATCGAGGCCTCAGGGTCAGACTGTGAGACACAAAGAGTGAAAGATGTAATCAGTTTGTACACAATCCCAGGCCACAGTCTGGCTAAGGGTCAGGATCCATCTGCCCAGTCAGTCCTACATGTGGCTGTTTGTTGAGACTTAATCACAAAATGGGTTTGGGTGAAACGGTCCCTTTTGAGACCCGTTTGACCTCATTCACCCACTGCACACACAGTCATTACACCGAACAGTAATCACTCCCCCACTTTCCCCCCACACCCTGTGAAGCGCTGTGAGATGTCCTCCTCAGTGTGGAAGGCTCTGGATCAAACGTAATCATTTTCCTCCCAGAATGACACAGGGAACCGGTCAGGCAGTGACCCCCGAGACCTGTAAACACAATCGGGAGAGAGATTCCAGTGAGATTCCAGGGAAAATCACACACGGTGGAGGAACAAGATGGCTCCCTGTGTGTGTCAGCTCGAGCAGGTCTGGGATGTCAATGCGTGTCCTGTGCTGTGAGTCAGTCAGTGCGGATCCTGTTTACTGCTCTGCGATATTGTTGATCAACTGAATAATTCCGAGTAACTGCTTCCATATTCGAGAGAAATTGAATTTTAATTAACCTTTTCACATTAATCTCCACACTTAATGGAGTCTCAGTATACGGTAATGAAGCTCTCTCTATCTTTTGACACAGCGTGAACACTTGAGGGGATCTGTTTACTTGAGGAGCATTAAACTGCCTCTGCTCAGCTCGCCTCCCTGGATGAATCATTATTCTTCATTATTAAGAGTTTAATCACTCCTCACGACCTGGTGGGCACTGCGCAGGGAGGAGGGACAGCACTAACGAGGACAACAAGAATGTGGGGGCAAGTGGGGTGGGTAGGGAGGGGTGGGTTTGGGGTGAGCAGGAGGGGGCAAGTGGGGGTACAGCATTGTCAGAGACAGTGGCCTTCAGATGAGATGTTAATAATAATAATCCTTGCATTATCGATGTCTCAAAGCGCTTCTAAGAATATACTGCAAAATGAATTGACTGTATATTTTGTGGGCGAAACGCTGCAGCCAATTGCGCACAACAGCGTCCCCCACAAAACAGTTGTGCATTGAAATAACCAATTTTTATTATTGTTTTTTGGGGGGAACTGATTATGTATTATTAGGCGCGTGTGTGTGTGTGTGTGTGTGTGGAGTAAAGAAACTCGGCCAAGGTTTCGCCCGGATCTGCCTGGATTTGAACACGAGTCTCACGCTTGTAAGGCGGGTGCTCTAACCACTGAGCTACAGTTAAACCAAGCTCCCGCTGCTGCCCTGATCTGGAGAAGCTTAAAGATCTAGCAGCCAGTAGGAACCCGGTTGTTAGTCGATTGTCCATTCATCCAAGAAAAAAAATAGAAATTTGGTCACTCGATCCATTGCTGTTTATGGGACGCTGCTGTGACCAACTGGCTTCTGCTTTTTGTCCACTAAAACCCTCCACTTTACGGAGAATACTGTGAAGCGCTTTGAGACGTTTCAATGGTGTGGTAAGACGCTGTATATCAAATGCCGGGATTATTGCTGCTGTATTGTGACTGAGGAGCAGTGATCAAACAGCTGCAGGAACGTGAGCTGATCACCAAGTCCGCAAATCACAGTCACCGCCTTCCGCAGCACATTCAAAGGCTTCCTTTATATAAACCCTGATCACTGTATACAGTGATTACAGCTGGTTCTTCAGCGAATACAGCTTCCCCTAGGATTAACCGCATGAGTGGGTGGGGGGTACGGGGTGGGGAGGGGGTGTATGTGTGTGTGGGGGGGTGGGGGGGGTTGGAGGGGGTGGGTGAGCTGGCGGTTTGGGAGGTTTATTCCTGAAAATAACCAGGTGCTCAGAAGGGATACCGGGATCACTTCCCAAACCGGAAAATGCCGCCAACATAAATAGCAGCCAGAGGCAGAATTATACCCATCTCAGCCTGGACTAGGCATGTTAATCATCTCACAGTGTTACACCATCTCAAACCACGATCTTCCCAAACGAAGCAGGTTATTCACTGTACCCACACTCACACATACTCACACACTCCTACACACACTCACACACACACTCTCACACATCCACACCCACACACGTACACTTACACACGCGTTCACACCCACACACACTTAGGCAGCCCCAACCATTACTGTTGGAGTCCACATCTCAAACCAACCCCTACAGGAGCTCTCTACTCTAACCCCCATTCCCTGCTATCTCTCTCTCTCTCTCTTCCTCTACCTGTGCTGTCCACTCCAGCGGATGGCTAACTGTTACACAGAGCCATTGTGTTCATGAGGGGCTGAACTACCCTCTCTCTCTGAGCGAGCTGTCAGATTGTGTGGTTTCTCTGGTGTTGCTGTGAGCACGTGACTGTGTTGCCCACCAGGAGGTCACTGTGTACAATACCACAGTGTGCCCAGCGGCTTGGCATGGCAGTGTATGTGTGTGTGTGTGTGAGACCCACTGGCACCTGTTAACCTCCAATCTGACCTTTGGTGCGGGTGTTAATGGGGTATTGATGGCACTCGGGGAGCTGGTTTGTCAGAAGCAACATGACTGCGCTATTGATGATCAGTTTATTCTTCACACTCACCACGGAGGGTAAACATGCTGTGACCAGCAACCTCTCACCCAGGGAACACAGTCACACGCGGAGAATGTCACAGAGTCTCACAGTCACACACAGAGTCACAGAGTCACACACGGTCACAGTCGCACACAGAGTTACACACAGTCACACAATGATACAAAGTCACACAGAATGACACTGAATGACCTGGAAGGTTGAGATCAAACAGGCCAAAGGGTCATTCACCTTCACCCGAGCTCCTCGTGTTCTCCACTCACTCGCTCCGCCACATGCGATTGTAGTTTTACCTGATTCCCCAGCCCCCCCCCCAATGTCTCAGATTCTAATGGTTTGTTTGTAGTGTTATTCTGACCCTCCCCCACCTGGGTACATTCCCCCTCCCATGTGTGGGTGAGATGCGTGGATAGTTAAGTCTAGTTTGGGGACTTAATCACCTGCATGGGTTTCCGTGTGTGTGGGAGGTCCGGCTGGGAAAAAAATCATCATCATCCCTCATCCCAGACATCTGCCCCCAAACTCCTGATTGTCCAACGCCCTGGGATGTCTTTCTGACGTGAAGGGCGCTGGACAAGTCTAATGTGTTGTCGATGTAGTTGCGCTGAATGGGATAGAGAGCAGGGTGGGTGGGGAGGGGTGGGAGGGGGAGAGAGAGTGAGTGAGTGAGTGAGAGAGGAGGAAGGCAGTTTGCAGCTCCTCTGGGATGAGGTGTAACTCACAGGGGGTGGGTGGTGGGGGAGCTGCCCACAGACCAGCACAGATGGGGCTTTAAATACTGAATTCCTCTCTTGTCGTTTAACTGGTTCCTTCACCCCTCATTTGGCACCACCTGCTCCTGCTGTGAGAGTGAGACTGAGAGCCAAACATCCCCCCCACCCCGCAACACACACACATTCCTCTACCCCTCAACGTCCCCCACCCTGCACTGTCCCCTGGGGATTTGCCCCACTCCCTGTCACCTTTTCTAGCCACCTAAGAGTGAATCCAACTCACCCAAACCCACACCTCAGTGAAATCTCAGAGAAAACGGCAAAATAATATCAAGTGTAAAAGCTTCAGCTATGATGATGGTGTGTGTTGAGTGCTCGCTAGTTTTCCAATTAATTAGTTTTAATATGGCCCCTGGAGGCAAGGACATATTTTGACTGAATTCCAAGCCCAGATCTGTCACAGGGACATCTGGGGCTGACAAATTACCCAGCACCGTCCCCCAGCACATGTTCTCAGCCGGCCGGCCGGCCAGCCCACTCCCCTGGCTCATCACTCACCGCGGGGCCGAGCGAGCGAGCGCTGGACGCCGGTTACTTGATGTGAAAAGGTATCTGTGTGAGCCACGATTGTGAGCCATCGTCACTGAGGGAACTGTCACCGCACATTAAAGCGAAGAGCATTCAAAACGCTGGCAAATCCTCAGGCCAACCTGCCCCAAACACACACACACACACAGGGCAGCCCAGCCAAGGCCACAATACAACAGCCCCTGTTCTTCTCCTGGTCACCAAATACCACAGCTCCCCAATATCAGTGCTGTGATTGTTAGACGCCAAACACGCTGCATTCTGAAGATGGCAGGGAGGGAGGGAGGGAGGGAGGGAGGGAAGGTGCAGGGGTGTGGAGGGAGGAGAAATTGTGTCCCAGTAGAATATTTTAAGGAAGTTTTATTTGCAGTCTCAATCTTTGGTTTACTATCTGCTTACGTATAGAGCCAGCTGGTTCCAAACTTATTTCTTCTCCTTGAAAAACCAAACAAATAAAGGTTGTGTGTAAAGGAGAAAGAGAGAGAGTGAGAGAGAGAGAGAGCGAGCAAGAGGGGGCAAAGTGGGTTAAGGCCGAGTTTAATTGTTACTTAATGGGTGGCACTGGCTCAAAAAAAACAGGCAGAAACTCAATGAAAGAGGCTCTCTATCTGAGAGTCTCTCTCTCTCTCTCTCCCTCTCTCTCTCCTCCAGCTCTCCAGTGCGAGGTCCCTCAGCACAACGCCAATGGCTGATCTCACGCAATTAACGCCGGAGGAATGACAAACGAGATGCTAATGAGACGCGGGGACTCATTTGGATTCTTGTTGTGGCAAAGCGAGTCCAGAGAATCCATGGGAATCTGGCAGAGGAGAGAGAGGCAAATCCAGACAGACAGTACAAAGCCGGCCTCAGGAAGCACTATCCAAACTCCGAACTGAGCTGCACATGGAATGAAGGTGGGTGGGGGGGTGGGCGGAAAGTGGGGGGGGTGCTGGTGTGGGTGGGTAGGGAGAGGCATTGCTGGAACACTCTCAAAGGCCCCCCCCCCCCCCCACCCACCCCATTGACCATCCGATAAGTGGGCACAGCGCCCCGCACAGGGCAGGCTGGCATTCCCAGGCCACAGTGGCTGGGCGCTGGGCTGCGCTGAGGGTTGGCTACAGGGGGTATCCCTGGCACAAACTGCCCCCGACGCAAGGCATGTCAGCACATACTCTTATCCCTCCGTAAACAGTCATAATGATAACCACAGTAATAATAGGATGATAATACAGAAGGAACAATACAGTAATAATTTATGTGCTGTCTATAATGTCTCACTGCATTTGACAAGGAAGCCAAGGCCAATTGCAGAGGGCTCTGTTGTCGCAGGCAAACATAGCGGAGGTGGTTGTGCGTAGGAATTTTCCCCCACCATACACATGCACGCACACACATACTCACATGCACTCACACACATGCACTCACGCTCACATTTGCACAGAACCAATTAATTTGGGGGAATTGTTGTCCAGGGGGATTGACGCCGGGAGAAACTACCTTCCCTTTCCCAATTGGAATCTTTAGCAACACCATGCCCTCGCTTTAATGCCTAACCCACAGACCCACAGGCTGCCACCTTCCCCTCCCTCACTGCCCCCCCTCACTGGCCCACCCTCACTGTCGGCGAGGGGAGTGGGGGCTGCTCAAACCTGTGACCCTCTGACCACAGAGGTGAGATAATGCACAGCAGAGCCAGACTCACACAGATTCCAAACCAATAATAGTAAATCGTTTGCAATTGATACTCCTTATTGACGTCTCAAAGCACGTCACAGACTACAGTATGTAAGGAGAAATAGTGAATTGGATAGTGAATTGACTGTATTTTTTGTGGGAGAAACGAGATAGCCAATTGCATACAGCAGTGTTCCACAAACAGTCGTGGAATGAAGTGACCAATTTTTTTCGGAGGAGGAGGGATTGTTATCAGGCGTGTGTGTGTGGAGCAAGGAAACTTGCGCAAGGTTTCGCCCTGACCTGCTGGGCATCGAACCCAGGTCTCTCGCTTGCAAGTGCAAATGCTCTCACCACTGATTAAATTAAATGCAAAATCCCACCCACTGTAAATAAAGCTGGTTAAATGACTGAGGCGCTTGTTTGATGCTGAACGGGACCATTATTTTACAGCGAAGCAACGACTCGCAAGGCTGATCAGGAATACATTGGTTTGGTATGGAGCATGGAGCCTCAGAGGATGATTAAGGCTGTCTTAGTACAGGGACAGTATTGGGGGCAACATACTGAGTGACTGAACAATCCACTTGATGTCAGGACTCCCTTGTTTGCGAGCACAAATGTACTTATTCATCAATTTGGGAAAATGTAGACAGTGAAAGCTGGTCAGTGGGGTTTGGTGTTGAGAGAGAGAGGGAGATAGAGAGAGAGAGAGAGCCTGGGCCGAGCACTAGTGCTGGGTTATGGTAATGGTCATGGTGGCGGACGGTGAGAGGCAGATTGGCAGGACACCACAAAGGAACAGAGTCAAAGCTGGGCCTGAACTTTGGCCAGAGAGCAAAGCGACAGCTCGCTTTCCTTTCTCCATGGATGCTGCCCGACCTGCTTGAGTGTTCCCAGTCACTTCGGAGGCCAATTTTACTGGTTGTTGTTACTTGTCACAGACTCGATCTTTATCCCAGTCAGTCACAATCTATGCTGGGGGAGGGGAGTGGAGGGGAAGCATTGCATTACCAGAGATGATGTCCTTCAGCGCTTCACAGAATGTACTGTAAAGTGAATCGACCGTATATTTGTGAGCGAAACGTGGGCAGCCAATGGTGCACAGCAGTGTCCCACAAACAATTGTGGATTGAAATGACCAATTTTATTATTGTGGTTATTTTTTGGAAGGATTATTATTATTAGGCGCGTGTGTGGAGTAAGGAAACGTGCCCAAGGTTTCGCCCTGATCTGCCTGGATTCGAACACAGGTCTCACACTTGCAAGGCGAGTGCTCTAACCATTGAGTTACAGGAGCTCCACAGTTGAGATGTTAAGATGAGGTCCTGTCTGCCTGGTTCAGGTGGCCGATAAAGAAACTGGGGCACTATTAAAAGAGAGAGATAGTTTCTCCCAGTGACCTGGTCCCTCAAATAAAATTGACCATTCACTGCAGGAATTGATCTCGAGGACATTGCTGTGTGCAGATTGGCAGACTCCTTCACCTACAACATAGGCAGTCACAAATGGCTGTGAGAGACATGCTCCTTGATGTGAAAGGCACAATTATCAAACGCAGTGATTGTTAATTCATTCCCTCGCCTTCACTCCGCATCAGCTCCACATCGGTGGTGAACCTGAGGGCTCGGATATCAAGTGGAGCCACTACATCCGTGAGTGGAGTGGAAGGGCGTGCGTTGACTGCGAAAGGCTGTGGGTGAAGCTGAACCAAGTCTCATTAGCCACTCAGTCAGCTTCTCAGTCGCAGCCAGCCAGCGACTGAACCACTGTGCCCACAACAACAGCTGTGCTGACAATTCACACAACCCAGAGATCAACAGGTCCCTGTGTGGAGAACATCAATCATACCTGCTGGTGGGAGCCATGCTGTAGCCTGGCTGAGCTCAGGGTACACAGTGGTGGCTCTGCCTCCTGTCCAGTGCTGTCTGAAGCCTGGCTTGTTACAAAGCAGGGAATGGGGTTAGAGTAGAGAGCTCCAGTGGGGGGAAGCGAACCCCAGCACAGACACCATGGGGAGAGAGAGAGAGAGCAGGGAATGAGATTAGAATAGAGAGCTGACCACACGCCCAGCGCCGCTCACCTGAAGCAGCTCAGGGAAAGAGCGAAGTGAAAGCTCTGATTGGGAGTGTGGATATAACAGGAATTTATTTTCTATCCGTGGACAGTTGTTGGGAATTGGCTGCTGAAGCTAGAATAACAGATATGTTCAAAAGGCACCTGGATAAACACTAGCACAGCAAGCCCATTGCGGGATTAGAAGTGAGTGGGAAAACTGTCTTTACACAGAGTCTCTCACACAGAGAGAATCTCGCTGAGACCCTACCCGCTGAAGGCACTATAACAATAATCATAATCCTTGCATTTGCTAGAGCGCTTTTCACATCTTGTCGACGTCCCAAAGCGCTTCACAGAATAGACTGTAAAGTGAATTGACTGTATATTTGTGGGCGAATCGCGGCAGCCAATTGCGCACAGCAGCGTCCCCACAAACAGTCGTGGATTGAAATGACCAATTTTATTATTGTGTGTTTTTTTATCACTGTGATAAATGCCAGTTGTCGCTGTTATTGCTGTTGTTGTTGCTCACAATCGGCTGCCGCATTTCGCCCACATAAACAGCGCAGTCCATCCATGTTTACAGTAGATTCCTGTAAGACAGGTGGCTGGGGGTGCCTGGGGAAAGCTGCGTGTGTTAAACCTCTCCTTGTTTCTATCCCTGATTCCCTTCTATATGTTTGTGTAGCATGGCTGGGAACAGCAACACATGGAGTGCACGGAGAGCTCGAGGGGTGAGAGAGAGAGAGAGCCGCCCGCCACATTGTGTTACATGTCGGTTTTGTTGGGCGTTCCTTCCCAGCACATCTGCCTCAGCCCTCCTGCACACACATGCACATGGTCTGTCTGTTGGTCAGCCGGTTGGTCTATAATAATAGTAATAATAATAATATAGTAATAATAATCCTTTCAACTGATATAGTGCACATAGCTGCACAACCACAAACAGTCACAGAGTGAGTGTCCAATTTTATTTGGGGGGATTGTTGGCAAGGACATCGGGAGAGAGAAAGAGAGAGAGAGAGAGAGAGAAACTCCCTTTGCTTTTTAACTAGTACATTGGGATTGTTAACATCCACCTGACCAAGCACATTGACTGACTGACAGTGTGACTGACTCACTGTGTGACTGACTGTGTGACTGACCGGTTTTAACGTTTCATTTCAAATAAACCCAAAGAAAAGAGCTCGGCCTCTCTGGCGAAGAATTAAAGGGGCTGAGCCTCTGGGAGGGCATTGTTTTGCTGAAGGAATCTCAGATCTCAATGTCCTCTCACCTCTCTCTCCTTCAGCTCTGGGCACTTATACTGGCTTTAAATCTTGTGTTTTCGCTCGATTTTATTGCCCCGAAAATCCATCTGGAATCGTAACAATGCCATGCAATTTACTCTGGTTAACAATGGCAACCGTTAAATCCTATCCTCTGACAGTATTCCAGCATTCCTGCATCTTAATTTATTGCAGATTATTGTGAAAACACCTAGGTTAACAATGATAAATTGTCGAGGCAGTAGAGCTCACACTGAGCTAACC
This sequence comes from Hydrolagus colliei, assembly GCA_035084275.1. Lineage (NCBI taxonomy): Eukaryota > Metazoa > Chordata > Chondrichthyes > Chimaeriformes > Chimaeridae > Hydrolagus > Hydrolagus colliei. The sequence continues at coordinate 8,752,524 of CM068753.1, forward strand.
CTTTACTGTGGGCTGGGTGCTGTGTCTGTTTGTGATTTTGACTGACTGACTGACTGACCGACTTAAAAATATTTTGTCAAATAAAATAAGCAACTGAGAGAACATGTACCCGTTAGTCACTTCTCCTGAATTTTCTCCTTATGCCCCCCCCCCCCCCCCCCCCCACCTCCTTCTGCCGTGTGTTACATTGCTCCAGGAAGCCAAACGCTGTGATCACAGTCACTACACTCAGTGAAGTGCTTTGAGACGTCTCAAAGACGCGATAAGACACTATATCAAATATAACCCCCCCTCCCCCCACCGCCTGCCCTCCACATGTCACTCACCCCACCTCCCCCCCCCCCCGCCCTCACATCTCCCTCTCCTCTCAGCACCGCAATCCCACGCTTGGCTGCCAGGCTGATTGGATGACCCAAGGCCACCTGCGCAGGGGCAAGGCACGGGTACAAAATCTAAAGCTCACATTTACAAACAGAGCGCGCCCCCCCCCCCCCCCCCCCCCCCACCCTTCCCCACTCCCTCCCTTTCCCAGAATATCCTGACTGTCGAGCTGGCTGGCTGCTGGGGGAGGGGGGTGGGTGGTGGTTGGGGAGGGTGCTGTGTGATTTATGAAGCTGGGATAGAAATCTCTTCAAAGCATCCTGCAAAATGCTCATAAAATTACTGACGTGGATTATTGGGAAAAATCTCATCAACTACAAATGGCGGCACACAGACAGAGAAACACACGCACGCACACACACACACACACAGGGCTCGGCCTCCACAGCCTCTGGGAAAGGCGTTGAGATTAGCTTCTCTTTACTGAAGACCTTTCTGTTCAATCACACTTTTGGTCACCTTTCCTCCCCCCCCCACCTCCCCCTGGCTCGTCCCCGGGCTCCGCTACCGTGAATCTCTCTGAGATGCCATGCCTGGCGTGGAGTGAGGGCGCCTATATAAATCCAAGTTGTTGTTGCTTTGGATCCAGGAACGCTCCTATGGGAAAGCTTGGGTATAATAATAATAATCCTTACACCTGATTCAGTGCCGTATTACTTTTGTTGAGAAATCTCAAAGCTGCTCACGGAATATACATCCTGTAAAGTGGAGTGACTGTATTTTGTGGGCGAAGCGTGGGAGCCAATTGCGCACAGCAGCGTCCCCACAAGTAGCTTTGAAGTGTTTGACCAATTTTTCAAATGTAAATAAGTTTATAATAGTACATCAATAACAAATGACATTTATACAGCGTCTTTCATGTTGTGAGGACGTCCCAAGGCGCTGGACAGTCAGGGATTGGCACCTGATCTGAGTGTTTGAACAACAGATGTTTTCAACTGACAGGGCTGGTCACAGAGAGAGGGAGGATAGAGAGAGGGGGGTGGGGTGAGAGGGCAGGAGTGAGAGAGGGAGGGTGGGAGGGAGAAAGGGGAAGGAGAGGACACAGAGAGAGAAGGGGGGGAGTGGGAAGAGAAAGGGGGGGTTGGGGGGAGAGAGAGAGTGAAGTGGGGTAAAGAGGAGAGGGTAGAGAGAAGAGCGGGGGTGGAGGGGAGGGGGAGAGAAGATGAGGTGGTGGAGAAAATTGGGTGAGAGAGAGAGAGAGAGAGGAGAGAGAGCACTGACTGTGTGCTGTAGTGTTTGCTGAGCTGGGGCTGTGGGGAAGTTAAGGAGATTATAAATATAAATTGTCACTTTATCTCCAAGCTCCAGACCTGGGCTCTTATCTCAGGCACGGAATGAGTGAGAGAGAGAGTGACAGCCTCTCACTCCCCTCCAGTCAATCATTTCACTCTGGGGACTGATCGCAGCCCTCTCCTCCACCAGGATTAAATTGGGGGTGGTGGGGAGGGGGGCAGGTTCTGCTCTCTGCCTACACTGTCTCTCGACCAATGTCCCTGGGATTTGGGCTTCAAACAGCCAGACTGTGTGTGTGTGGGCGGGGGTGGGGTGGGGGGAAACTGCTGTGTGTATGTGTGTGTGGTGGGCTGTGTGTGTGGGTGGGGGGCTGCTGTGTGTATGTATGTGTGTGTGGGGGTGGGGGTGGGGGGGTGCAGTGTGTGTTGGGGGGAGAGGGGTTGAATAATTTCTGTCGGTTGAAATCTGAATCTGAAATTCATCCTTCACACTCCTCCCCTTACTAGGGGCTAAACTGCACTGGGGGCATGGCTGGGGTCTCGGGATTGTGGTTGGGACCAGGGTCACTGAGGGCTCGGCCAGGGCTGGGGGCTGGTCAGAGTTGGCCCCATCACCCAGAGGATTTAATTCAAGATCTTGGTCCTCACATTGAAAGCCCTCCATGGCTTCACCCATGGTCACAAAGGTGGTCGCAAAGGTGACCAAAGGCACGGTCGAAGACAAAGTTCTTCAGCTGGGACCTGAAGCTGAGAAAAGAGGGGGCGAGGCGAAGGTAGTGAGGAAGGGAATTCCAGATCCTCAGGGCATAGAGGATGAAGGCACGGCCGCCGAGGGTGGAGTGGAGGATTCGGGGGACGTGGAGGAGGCCAGTCCCAGTGGAGCCAAGGCAGTGGGAGCTGGTTTGAGGAGAGAGGAGGTCAGAGAGATAGGGGGGTGCAGAGGAGTGGAGGGATTTGAAGACAGGGGTGAGGATCTTTAAGTCGATCCTCTCTGGGATAGGGAGCCAGTGGAGGCTGGCAAGAACTGGGGTAATGGGGGAGCGAAGTTTGGTCTGAGTGAGAACGCGGGCAGCAGAGTTCTGAATGAACTGGACTCTGTGGATTGTGGAGGAGGGGAGACCGGTGAGGAGGGCATTGGAACAGTCCAGCCGAGAGGTGACAAAGGCGTGGACCAGGGTTTCAGTCTACCTTTTCACCATTACCTTTGCGACCCCCTAATCCCCTACCAACCTGCCCGCCCCCCACCCCTCAGCAGGCTCCAGCCTGTTCCACATCCCACGACCCTCCTGCCCCACTATTGGTGGGCGAGCCTTCAGCCACTCTGCCCCCAACCTCTGGAACTCCATCCCACAGTCCCTCTGCCTCGCCACCCTCCCTGGCCTCCTTCAAGACCTCCACCTCAAGACCCTCCTCTTCGATGGTCCCATCGGTCACCTCAAATCCCCCCCTTTCACTCCCTGTCCCCGACTCCAGCTCAGATCTAAAACACTGACTCTCCAGCTCCTTGGGACGTCCTCCCAATGTGAAAGGCAGCTCTGTAACTGTAGTATTGTTGTTGTTGTTATTCTGACCCATGTTAACTGTTTGCAACGAGTTGGAGGCAGAGACTGAGGCTGAGCAGTGCGCTCTCTCTCGCTAACCTCTCTATCTCCCCATCTCTCTCCATCCCTCTCCATCTCTCTACATCCCTCTCCATCTCTCCATCTCTCTCCAGCCCACTCTATCCCTCCCCATCCCTCTCTATCTCCATCTCTCTCCATCCCACTCCATCTCTCCATCCCACTCCATCTCTGTCTATCCCTCTACAACTCTCCACCCCTATCTACCTCTCCATCCCACTCCATCTCTCCACCTTTCCATCGCTCTCTAACTCTCCATCCCTCTCCATCTCTCTGTCTCTCCATCCCTGCCCATCTCTTTATCCCTCTCCCTCCCTCTCTCTGTCTCTGTCTATCCCCTTCCCACACCGCACTGACTTTGGCTGACATTGGTGTGTGTGTGTGTGTGTTGATGAGAGTGAGCTGGGCTGAGCTGAGCGCTGCTGCACGTTACGTCCCCTTATTCTCTCTCTCTATCTCTCTCTCTCTCTCTTGAGGTATTAGGAGCGGAGCTCTAATCAGTGCTGTCATTGCTGCTCTCACTCCTTCACACACCACACGCACTGCTCTGCGCGACTCTCTCTCTCTCTCACACACACTCTCTCTCACACACACACTCTCTCTCTCACTCATTCACTGACTCCCCCTCTCAACCAGGCTCCCCTCCCCACACACTGACATGCTCCCCACTCCACTCCCCTCACCTGTCGCTGTGTAAAGCAAACTTAGGCTGTCAGTGTGTCTGCCACAAGTGGCCAACCCCAGCCGACTGGTCAGTCGGTGAGTAACTGAGTGATGGGAGGGAGTGTGATGGGACGCGGACTCTGTGTGTGTGTGTGTAGGGGGTGGGGGGGTGAAGGTGTGTGTGTGTAGGGGGTGGGGGGGTGAAGGTGTGTGTGTGTAGGGGGTGGGGGGGTGAAGGTGTGTGTGTGAGGGGGTGGAGGGGGGGTGAGGGAGGGGTGTGAGTGTGAAGGGGGGGTATGTGAGGGGGACACCGTGTAACACTCAAGAGGTAAGTGTGTGTGTGAGGGGGGGGTGTGTTTGTGAGGGGGGGGGGTGTGTGAGGGGGTGTGTGAGGGGGTGTGTGTGAGGGGGGGTGTGAGTGTGAGGGTGTGAGTGTGATGGGTGTGTGTGTGTGTCAGGGGGGTGTGAGGGGTGTGAGTGTGAGGGGGGGGGTGTGTGTGTGTGAGGGGTGTGTGTGTGTGAGGGGGGGTGTGTGTGAGGGGGGGGGTGTGTGAGGGGGGGTGTGTGTGAGGGGGGGGGTGTGAGGATGTGTGAGTGTGAGGGGGTTGTGTGAGTGTGAGGGTGTGTGTGTGTGTGAGGGTGTGTGTGTGTGAGGGTGTGTGTGTGTGTGAGGGGGGGGGGGTGAGTCAGGGGGGTGTGAGGTGGGAATGTGTGTATGGGGGGGAGTGTGTGTGTGAACGGGACACGGTGTTACACACGCGAGGGGAGTGTATGATTGTGTGTGTGAGGGCAGTGTACGTATGTGTGAGGGGGAGCGTGTGTGTGTGAGGAGGAGCGTGTGTGTGTGAGGGGGAGCGTGTGTGTGTGTGAGGGGGAGCGTGTGTGTGTCCGGGGGAGTGTGTGTGAGGGGGAGTGTGTGTTTGAGGGGGGAGTCTTATGTGTGTGTGTAAGAGGGGAGAAGGTGGGTGAAGGCGGGAGTGTGTGTGAGGGGTGTGTGTAAATGTGAGGGGGGGGGAGTGTGTGTAAGGGGGGAGTGGGTGAAGGCTGGAGTGTGTGTGTATATGTGTGAGGGGGGGTGTGTATAAGGGGGGATTGGGTGGGTGAAGGCGGGAGTGTGTATGTGAGGGGGGGTGTGTGTGTATGTGTGAGGGGGTGGAGTGTGTGTGAGGGAAGGCGTCAATCAGTAGGGTTTGGGGAAGAGGGGAGTCTGTGGGAGGGGAGTGTAGTGTGTGTGGGGGAGGTTTAGCCCGAGATGAAGAGTCACAGGGGAGGATGTTGATGTGATGCTGATATTGAGGTGGAGAGTGAGAATGCGAGCGGGAAGGTTTCGCTAAACTCGCGAAGGTAAGTTTCGCTGTTAGCGTAGCGGAACATGGGGTTATCGCGGCTCCTGGTGAGAGAGGGAGGTAAGGGGGGTAATGAGGTGGTGGGGGGGGGGGGGGGAATTGCTGTCTCGGGAACCAAGCGGGGAGGCGGGGGGGCGGCGGGGGGGGGGGTGAGAGACACAGGGAGGGGGTGAGAAACATGGTGAGAGGGTTGAGGGACAGAGGGAGGGGGTGAGGGACACGGGAAGAGGATGAGGGACAGGGGGGAATGGGGTGAGAGACAGGGGAAGAGAGGTTGACAGACAGGCAGAGGGAGTGAGATTCACGGGGAGAGGATGAGGGACAGGGGAAGAGGTGAGAGACAGGGGGAGGGGGTGAAGTTGTGTTCAGATTGCCAACCCGAGATGAGAGCACCCCCGCCCCCCTCACCATCACTTTAGCGACAGCGTCCAGAGCGGTGGCTAAACCCACCCGGGAGAAAGGCGGGAGGGTGTGGGGGGGGGGAGATGGAAAGGGAATGTAATTTTGTTGTTGAGAGAGGGAGAAAGAGTGAGGAGTGGGAAGGGAGAGGGGGGATAGAGAGAATGTGGGGGGGGGGATAGAGAGGGGAGAGAGAGGGAGGAATAGAGAGAATGGGGGGGGGGGTGATAGAGAGGGGAGGGAGAGGGGGGATGGAGAGAATGGGGGGAGATAGAGAGGGGAGGGAGATGGGGGATGGAGAGAATGGGGGGGAGATAGAGAGGGGGGGGGGGGGAGAAGGGGAAATGGAAAGGTGGGAGAGAGAGGTAGTGGTGGGGAGAGAAAGGGGGGAAGAGAGGGAGGATGAGGGGTGAGAGAGAGGATGGGGGGTGGGTGGGAGAGAGAGAGTTGGTGGAGGGGGGCGCTGACAGCCCGCACAGAGCGGAGGGGCTGGAGCAGCTGAGGGTCCCAGGGAGCTTTGCCGCTGACCAGGGGTGGAGGGGGGGGGGGCAGTGTTTGTTGTGAGGGCAACAAGTGGGATTGTTGATTTGAATCGAGATGATTCCGTTTTCACAGGAACTATTATCCACCAGCCCGACATTCCCTCTAACTCTGTCTGTCTGTGACCGTGTGTGTGTGTGTACGTGAGTGTCTGTATATGTCCCTCGGTGACTGTGTGTATCTCGCTCTCTTTATTTGTGACCGTAGGTATGTGTCTCTATCTGTGTGACTGTGTGTGTGTATCTCTCTCTCCGTGTGTTAATGTATGTGTGTATCTCTATGTGACTGTGAGTGTATGAGTGTGTCTCTATATGACTGTGTGTGTGTGTCTCCTTCTGTGTGACTGTGCGTCTTTATCTCTCTGCCTCTGTGTTAAAATATGTGTGGATCTCTATGTGACTATGTGTGTATGTATGTGTCTCTGTGTGTGACTGTGTGTGTCTCTCTGTGTGACTGTGTGTGTCTCTCTCTGTGTGTGACTGTGTCTCTCTCTGCGTGTGACTGTGTCTCTCTCTGTGTGTGAATGTGTCTCTCTCTGTGTGTGACTTGTGTCTCTCTCTGTGTGTGACTGTTTCTGTGCGACTGACTGTATGTGTGTGTGTGTGTTAGTCTGATTACAGGTATTTCCCGGTTGGAGCCGGTATCTCGCCTGCCCTGCCCTGCCCTGCCCTGCCCTACCCGCGGCCCGCTGCCTGGCACTGACCGAGTGGCCACCTGGCACCGCCTGTGCCGGTTTCCCCGCCGCGGTCGAGGACCTTCCAAGCCGCGAAACTGCTGTCCACGTGGACCGGCGCTGACAGCTGCCCCAGCTTCCCCAAGCGTGCGGCGGCTGCTCACAAACACAAAGAAATGGCTACCAACGGCAGCCGGGCGGCGGCAGCGGCGACGGACGGGCCCCTGGGCACAGAGCTGAGCCCGGCACCGGCGAACGACAAGCCCAAGGCTCTGGTAGTCAAGGTCCACAAAGACAAGAAGATCCCGGAGAGGGAGAAGTGGGGAGGGAAGTTTGACTTCCTGCTGAGTTGCGTGGGTTACGCCATCGGTCTGGGCAATGTCTGGCGCTTCCCTTACCTGTGCGGCAAGAACGGCGGAGGTAAAGGCACCTCAAACCTCCCCCTCCCTCCCTCCCTCCCTCCCTCCCACCACAACTTCACTCCCATTGTGACAGTCCTACCCACACACCCATCCAGGGTTAACTCCCCTACCTCTCCCCCCTACCCCCCCACTCCCCACACACAACCCCAACCTCAACTCCGTGTCAACTGATGTCAGTCAACACTGATATGGAGTCCCCTGTAGCTCAGTGGTTAGAGCACTTGCCTCTCAAAGCGTGAGAGGAGCTGGGTTCGATTCCCATCAGGGTCAGGCCAAAAGCTTGGGCAAGTTTGCTTACCCTCTACGCACAGACACACGCACACTCATAAACACGCCTGATAATAATCACTCAAGAAAACAAACAATAATAAAATTGTTTATTTCAATCCACCACTGTTTGTGGGGGGACACTGCTGTTGGCTGCCGTGTTTCGCCCACAAATATACAGTCAATTCACTTTACAGTCTATTCTTCTGCTCTCACAGCCCATTCCCTCCCCACTCCTCACACCTCACCCATCCGATGGCTTGGGCTGGCTCTTGGCGATCGATGCCTGAGGCTTGATTCTCTGATCAATATTTGACAGGGATGGTATTCCATCAGTGTTTCAATGGAGGAAGGGGGGGGGGGGGGGAGGGGAGGTGGTCAATAGGAAAAAACCAAGGCGTTGGTGGGGGGCGGGGGTCTCTGGGTCACTCTCTCCCGATCTCCCGTAGCCCCGAACATGGTCTCGACTACAGTGTGGTGTGTAACAGTGTGTAATGCTATCTGATGGCGTTTGACACTGTATAATGCTCTCTGGCACACAGGTGTGTGAGGCGGTGCATGAGTGTTTCGAGGCGGTGTGCGAGTGTGTGAGGCTGCGCATGAGTGTGTGTGGCCGTGTGTGAGTGTGTAAGCTGGTGTGTGGGTGAGTAAGGTGTGATTTTTGCTCAGGGGCTTTCCTGATTCCCTATTTCCTGACGCTGGTGTTTGCTGGGATGCCGCTGTTCCTTCTGGAATGTTCTCTGGGTCAGTACATGGCGGTCGGTGGCCTCGGGATCTGGAAACTGGCGCCAATGTTTAAAGGTAACGGTTGCCAGGGAAACACTCACACTCACTCACTCTGACGCACACACTCGCACACAAACAGTGGGACTCACACTCACTCTGACACATTCACACTGACACACTCATACACACTCACTCTGACAGACACACACACACACTGACACACACACTCACACACAAACACTGGGACTCACACTCACTGTCACACATTCACACTGACACACACACTCACTCTGACACACACTCAAACTCTGACACACTCAGACACACACACTCACACTGACACAGACACATTGGCACGCTTACACACATTGGCACGCTTACACACATTGGCACGCTTACACACATTGGCACGCTTACACACATAAACAAACTGACACACACACACACTCGCAGACAATCTCACAGACGCACACACAGACCACACGCTCAAACATACAGTCACACACATACACACACTCACACAAATACAGGCACACTCACACGCAGACCTATTCACACATACAGACACATACCCATACCCACTCTCACACGCATACACCTGCACAAACACTCTCACACACAGACACACCAGCACAGAAACACAAACACTCGCATTCACACACTCCCGCATAGATACACACTCACACACATACAGACGCACTCACAGTCACATACAGACATACACACACTCTCACATAATCTCACAGACCACACACTCAAACATACTCTCACACACAGACACTCACACACACCAGCCTCTCACACACAAAGATACACTCACACGCCTCTCACTCACACACACACACTGTTCACTCAGTCACGGCTTTATTGAGCCGGTATCGAAAGCAAGGAACATTCATTCGAACCGCGCGTGTAGCGGGGGCGACGATAAACCGTCTTATTTTATCGGGGGATCTGTCTCTACCGTCAGCGGTGACCGGCAATCGAGTGAGAGGGGTAGTGTGCTGGCTCTCATTCCCAGCCCTGATCTCTCTCTCTCTCTCCCCGTCTCTGTCCCTCTCCCCTCTATCTTCCTTTCTCCTCTGTCTGTGTCTTTCTTCCTCTTATCTGTCTCCCCTCTCTCTTTCTCTCCCCCACCTCTTCCATCTGCCCCTCTTCCATCCGCCCCCTTTCCCTCTCCCCCCGCTTCCATCCGCCCTCCCCCCCCCCCCCCCCCGCCCCTCACTCTTTCTCTCTCTCTCTCTGTCTCCCCTCTTCTCTCTACCCCCAGGTGTGGGGCTGGCAGCCGCGGTCCTCTCGTTCTGGTTAAACATCTACTACGTGGTGATTATCGCTTGGGCCATTTATTACCTGTACAACTCCTTCACTAGTGTAAGTGTGTGTGTGTGCGTAATTGCGTGTGCGTAACTGTGTGTGTAAGTGTTTGTGTGTGCGTATGTGTGTGTGTGTTTCAGCGCCTTAGGTCGTCCTCCCGAAATGAAAGGCGTTCTATAAATGTCATTTTCTTGTTGTTTTGCGTGTACATTTGGTGTGTGCAATTGTGTGTGTGTGTATGTAAGTGTGTGTATGTGTGAGAGTGCGTATGTAAGTGTGTGTGTGTGGTGATCCTCTCCCCGCTGTGTACATCCCGGACACCGGGGGGTGTGTGAAGCCAGAATCAGGCAAGAGGCGATAAATAACCCATCCCATCGCGCAACATCACAACTTACACTGCAGCGACCTGATGAGGAGAATCTGTCTGTGTGTGTGCTGGGCGGGGGGGGTGGGTCTCTGGGTGTGGTCAGTGTGTGTGTATAAACCCTCAGTGTAGGCTGTGTGTGTGTGTGTGTGTTTGGGAGGGGTGTGTGTGTGTTTGGGGGTGTCTGTGTGTGTGTGGTCAGTGTGTGTATAAACCCTCAGTGTGGGCTGTGTGTATGTGTTTGGGTGTGTGTGTGCGCATTTGGGTGTGTGTGTGTGTGTGGTCAGTGTGTGTATAAACCCTCAGTGTGGGCTGTGCTGAGCAGGAGCTGCCTTGGAGAAATTGTGACAACGTGTGGAACACAGAGCGATGTTTCTCCAACTACAGCCTCAACAACACCAGCAACATGACCAGTGCTGTGGTGGAGTTCTGGGAGTAAGCCAGCTATTACCCTCTTATCTGACAATCTCTGAGTGTAGCTCAGTGTGTAATACAATTTTACAACTACCTCACCAGCAAGAGGCCTGGGTTTCAATTCCTGTCAGGTTAGGTCAGGGCAAAACCTTAGGCAAGATTCCTTACTCTGCACACAACAACGACGACAACAACAACAAAATTACAATTGTACAGAGCCTTTCACATCAGGAGGATGTCCCAAGGCGCTGGGCAGTCATTGTTTCTTTCAGACCCGAGCTGGGGTCGGGGACAAGAAGGGTGGAGGGAAAAGGGGGGGATTTGGGGTGACCGATGGGACCATCTCTCTCACACACGCGCACATACACACACTCACACACATGCGCCAAATAATAATCCCTCAAAAAAAAAGGAACTCAGTCATTTTCAATGTGGGGACGCTGCTGTGTGTGATAAGCTGCCACGTTTCGCCCAAAATTTACAGCCAATTCACTTTGCAGTATTTTCTGGGAAGCCCTTTGAGACACAGTCTAGAAGACGTGAAAAGCATTACATCAAATGCAAGGATTATTATTATTAAATCAACCCCCCCCCCCCCCACCCCACACAGTGGGCAGGAGAGAGAGAGACTGAGCTGTGCCTTTATCCTGTGTCACAGGAGGAACATGCACCAGTTATCAGACGGGCTGGAAGAGCCGGGGTCTGTGCGCTTACCCCTGGCTGTGACACTGGCCGTCGCCTGGGTCCTCGTCTATTTCTGCATCTGGAAAGGTGTGAGCTGGACTGGCAAGGTAAGCACTCACCACCCAACCCCACCACCAAAAACAACTCCAACCCCCAACCAGCCCCAACTCCCAATCAGCTGCAACTCCCAACCCCACCTTCAACCCTACCCCACCCCACCCCAACCCCCACATACCAACCCTACCCCACCCCAACCCCCACACACCAACCCCACCCCAATCAGCCCCAGCCCCACCCCCAATGCCCAACTCCACTGCACCCCCAACCAGCCCCAACCCCCAATCACCCCCATCCCCCAGCCAGCTCCAACCCTACCCCACCCCAACCAGCTCCAACCCTACCCCACCCCAACCCCCACATACCAACCCTACCCCACCCCACCCCAACCGCCACACACCAACCCTACCCCACCCCAACCAGCTCCAACCCTACCCCACCCCAACCAGCTCCAACCCTACCCCACCCCAACCAGCTCCAACCCTACCCCACCCCAACCAGCTCCAACCCTACCCCACCCCAACCCCCACACACCAACCCTACCCAACCCCCACACACCAACCCTACCCAACCCCCACACACCAACCCCGCCGCAACCAGCCCCAACCCCACCCCCAACGCCCAACCCCACCGCACCCCCAACCAGCCCCAACCCCCAATCACCCCCATCCCCCAATCACCCCCAACCCCACCCCAACTCCCAACCAGCCCCAACCCCACCCAGCCCCCAACCAGCCCCCAACCAACCCCGCCCCCAACCCCACCCGGCCCCCACCCCAACCCCAACAAAACCTAACCCCAACTCCAAACCCCAACCAACCCCAACACCAGACCCAAACCAACCCCAACTAAACCCCCAGCAGGTCAGGCAGCATCTATGGAGAGAGGAAAAGTGAATCAATGTTTCGTTTCGGTGATCTTGTGTCATGGCGACAGCGGTTCGGGTGGGAAACTTGCTTCACTCATTTGTGAGTGACCTGGCCTTTGCGTCTGTCTGTCCGGGTAAATGAACAACAGACTTACACCTCTATTGCACCATTAACACCTCTTTAACCCTTTACTTTAACCTCTTTACTTGTGTGGAGTCCTATAGCTCAGTGATGAGAGCACTCGTCTTGCAAGCGAGAGACCTGGGATCGATTGCAGATCGGGTGAAACCTTGGGCAAGCTTTCTCATATTTTGAATAGCTCTTTTCAAACAGCCGGCACAGACTCGTTGTGCCGAATGGCTTCCTTTGGTGCTGAAAAATTCTACGACCTAAAACGTTGACTCACTTTCCCTCTCTCCATAGATGCTGCCTGACCTGCTGAGTGTTCCCGGCCATTTCTGGTCCCATTGCAGATTCCCGGCGTCTGCAGTGCTTTGGCATTTTGTTACCGAAACTCCAGTGATCCAGCCTACCCTGGCCTTGTCCCTGATACTGTCTTTCACTCTCACAGGTGGTGTATTTCTCAGCCACTTACCCCTATGTGATGCTGATGATTCTCTTCTTCCGCGGAGTGACCCTGCCTGGGGCTCGCGAGGGCATACTGTTCTACATCACTCCCGACTTCAGCCGCCTGTCAGACTCTGAGGTACATCTGTAGCACGCTGTTCACACGCACACACATGCATGTTCCTTCCCACCCCCCCACACATATGCACACTTACCCCCCTCCCCTCTGCCCCTCCACCCACACTCTCTCTCTCTCTCTCAGGTCTGGTTGGATGCAGCGACTCAGATCTTCTTCTCCTATGGTTTGGGGCTGGGCTCGTTGGTGGCTCTCGGCAGCTACAACCCGTTCCACAACAACGTTTACAGGTAACTCACTACCGCCTGTTATTCCCTGTCCCTGCCCATCAATGCTCGGCCCCTTGCCAGACACTGCCCGGCCCCGGCCAGGCACTCCATGCCCCTGCCAAGCACTGCATGCCCTGCTAGTCCTTCTCGGGCCTCGGCCTGGCTCACAGCTGAAAACCTCCCGGTTTTGGTCACTCCACACTGCTGAGGAGTCTTAACTGGTTGCACTCTGCTGAGTGCCACTCATTCAAGTAAACTGCAGGGGGCAGTCTGTGCTGCGCGAGCATGCGTGTGTGTGCTTGTGTCAAAAATAAATAAATGAGCAAATCCCATCAGCAGCAATGCTGAGATTCTGGGGGGGGGGGGGCGTGAGTGTGTGGAGGGAGGGAGTGGGGGAGGGCCGTTAACTCGAGCTGCACATCAGACCCCAATACCAACAGCAACCGGCATCATTTAATAGCGCCCTACACACAGGATGGCTGGTGTCCCAGAGCGCCTGGGATCTGTCAGGACTTGTTATTGTGTAACCGATTGCATTAGCATTTCTGACCCTCTCTCTGTGTCTGTGTGTGTGTTTGTGTGTGTTACTCTGCGAGCGGTTGCGGCAGCATTACTGACTCTCCGACTCTCTCGCTCTCTGTTTGTGTTTCAGGGACGCTATCATCGTGTGCTGCATCAACTCCACCACCAGCATGTTCGCTGGCTTTGTCATCTTCTCCATCGTTGGCTTCATGGCTAACGTGACCCACAGGACCATCGCCGACGTGGCAGCCTCAGGTGGGGCCGCTCCCAGCCAGGGACTCACTATCAGTGGGCGGGGAGGGAGGGGGAGCTAGTGGGGGTTGGGACACACACATATGGGTAAAAATTATTTGATGTGATGATTGTAACCCAATTGATGGAGGTTGTCTACACTATCACTACAGTTAAAGATAGTTCCGTGTGACGTGCTCTGATAGATTTGATGTTACAGGCACTGGATTACAGGACATCATTATTATTATTACTAATATTATCATTATGTGGCCAATGGATGGATGATGTGGGCTGTTGAGGAGAGGGAGACTGGATTAAATTGCCGTTTGGTTTCTCTGGCCTCGGGAGATGTGAAGCAGGTTAACAGAGACAATAATGGAGGGGGATGGGACACTTCATAGCCAAGTGCAGAAACCTATCACACTCTGCGTAACAGCATCCAAACCAAACCAATCTCCGATTCCCATGTATGGACATCCCATAGTTGGGATGGAATGCATACACTTTCTCCCTGGAAGAAGGGACACCTCCTCCTTTACCTAAATTCCGGAGAGTATTAGGTGTCGGCTGGCGAGCTAAGGCCTGGGGGTGAGGTTGGAGTGTATGTTGGGGTTAGATGGAGGTGAGTGCCCCTAATGACTGAGCCTAATCTCTCTCTCAGGCCCTGGCTTGGCATTCCTGGCATATCCTGAGGCTGTGACACAGCTGCCCATCTCTCCCCTTTGGGCCATCCTCTTCTTCTCAATGTTGCTGATGCTCGGGATCGACAGCCAGGTACAGAGTCCACACAGGCAATCACACAGCGACTCAATTTTGCTTCAGATTTACTGAAATCCACTGGAATGTACGTCAACCCCCTACCTCCCCCACCCCGCCCATCATCCCCATCAATATCACAAACTGCCCCACAAACCTCATCGGAGACAGGTTGGAATATGGTCAAAACACATTCGAATGTTAATGCTTTCAACAACCAGAATGGCAAATATATATATATATATCTATATATATTTTATGTATATACACACACACACATATATATATATACACACTGTATATAGAAAGAGCAAATGGTTGTGGTATTCAGTCTCACAGAAGGACAGAGCTATTTGCACCCGAACAGAGACGACTTTGGTTGGAACAACAACAACTTGTGTTTATATAGCGTCCATCACACTGGTAGCATCCTGGAGTGAACGCAGGCTGGGCTGGGAGGACGGGCTGGGCTTGATCTCACCAGGTAATTTAGGATATTCTGCAAATCTTATGGTCGAGGAAGCGAAATGTAAAGAGACGCCAATTCTTCTTCCTTAACCTCAGGCTCACGTCAGCCCTGGACGGTGATGTTGCCACGGGTAACTGGGCTGAACAGCTCCTGCTTGTACTATCCTCCCCCCACACCCCACCACCTCTCTCCCCCTCTCCTCCTCCCGATATTGATAAAGAATCTTGTCATCAGCAGTGATTAGACATGGTTGGCTATGAGGTAAGTGCGTGAATAGCAGTCAAATGACTGAATGGCTGTGTCTGAGCTGGCAGATTGCAAAGGGCAATCACAGTGAATACACTTCACACCAACGCACGGAGTGGGTTATTAGCCTCAAACACCCGAGGCTTTAACATCTCTCTGCTCCCAGCCTCCAACCCACTCAGCTCAAAACTGCAGATTATGCAGGAATCTGGAAAATCTTTCAACCCCCCCCACCCCCCCACATCCCTGGTTCAAACTGTGGGTGGGTGGTGTGGGGTGGGGGATGGGAAGAGAAATTCAGCCTCCAAAATGAAATAGATTTAAGACTTGACCAATACTTTGTTTGTAAATGATGTCATTGTGTTTTTTTTCCATTAGGTTTATGTATGTATATAAATATGCACACACATATATATATAAAAATAGAGAGCAAGGTAGACATAGACAGAGAAAAACTGGGAGAGGCAAACAGAGAGAGACACAATGAGATAGAAAGGGTGAGATAAAAACAAAGAGATGGAAAGAGAAAGAATGAAACAGTGAGAAAGGGAAACAGAGAATGAGAGACCACCCCCCTCCTCCCCACCCCACCTCCCTACCTGTAAATTTTTGTTGATTACAGCCATATAGTTACATACCTACTACCACACACATGCACACGCGTGTTGTGATGAGGGACCATTTGCATGTAGTGTGTCTCGAATGCAATGTTACCCATCAGCGCCTTGGGATGTCCTCTCGACGTGAAAGGCGCTATAATAAATGTAAGTTTTGTTTGTTTGTTTGTTTGCTGTGATTTGCAGTTCTGCACAGTGGAAGGCTTTATTACGGCTTTGGTGGATGAGTTTCCGAGCGCACTGAGAGGGAGGAGAGAAATCTTCATTGCCGGGGTCTGTGTGGTCTCCTATCTGATAGGTCTGTCCAACATCACCCAGGTAAAGCACTCACACACATACACTCTCATACACTCACTCAGGGTAAATGGGCAGCTCGATGGTCTGACATTGGTCACACAATCAAAGGAGCAAATGATTTGTTGCTGTTGTTTTGGGAGTAAAATGTAATTGAAATAAATCCACGTTTATATATGTCTATATATATATATTTACAGTACTGCCTACTGCATATATAATTATCTAGGTTAATGCTACCTGGCATTCTCTGAGTTTATCTCTCTGCTTCCCCATTTCTCCCCTACTGGAGCTCTCTATTCTAACCCCATTCCCTGCTCTCTTTCTCTCTCTCTCCCCCCATCGTGTGTATACTGGTGCTCGCTCCCCCACTGGAGCTCTCTACTCTAACCCTGTTCCCTGCTCTCACCCAACACTTCTCTAATATTTATCCATTTCACGTTTAAACATTGTGGACCAAACCCACATGTGGTTAAATCCTACATTCTATTCCAGCAGCTCAGCAAACAGCTTCTAATCTGCCTTTTCATCTGTTGAGGAAAGGTTCCCCTTTACTGCCTCTCGATACTGACTCGCCAATCAGTAGGAACAGTCGCTCTCTGTTTAACTTATTGAAAACCATCACCATTGTGAAACCCTCCATTAGGTCCAACTCATGACAATTAGCGAGCGAGAGAAAGAGCGAGTGTGAGTCCAGGCGGACCTCACTCTTACACAGTTATACAAAGAGCAGAATGGCACAATTTACACAATGGTACTCCATTGCCTTCAACCACCAACCCCCCGCCCCCCACCACACACACATTTTGGAGCCATTTTGAAAGCTGTTGCGTGGAAGAGCGAATGGCATGTCGAAGATCACGCAATGATTTGGGTGAAGAGCAACCTTTGACGACCCTTTTGATGTCACTTTTGTCCGTTCATTATAGTCCAGCTGTTTCCTAAACAAGTCTCTGTGCCCTGGCCTCAATCAGCCCTCCTGGTCACTCTTCGTCCCCTCGAGGGATGCGTTGAGTTGTTGCGTTGTATTTCCATTGGGTTTTGTTGCACATCGTATGTTTGTTGCAGTTTGCGTGATGTTGTTCTGTTCCCCGTTGTCTAATTTTGTTGTGTGTAGTTTGTTGTCTGTTGCCTTGTCTGTTGTGTTAGGTTTACTCTGTTGCCTTGTCTGTTGTGTTATGTTGTGTTAGGTTTATTCTGTCTGTTGTGTTGTTGCTGCGTTGTTTGTTGTATGTTGTTGTGTTGTGTGCCATCTCGGCTAACACAGACACATTTAAAAACTGATTGTGTGGCTCAGGGAATTGTAATTGTGAAGATGGAATTGAGAAATTGAGCGGGGACATTATCCAGGGCCTTTCCTGATGACGAGAGGCACAGATGGTGGGGGAGGGGTGGGGGAGGAGGAAACATTTGATTGACACAATGGAGTTAGAGATTGAGATGAAGTGGGTGGACATCAGGAGTCACATCCCTGGCTTCCCTAGTCTCTCTTCTGGACAGGTATCCAATTCCAGCTAGGGGTGTGTCTGCCTTTGGTGGCCACTGAGACGTGGAGAGTGAGATGATGGGCTTGAGTTGGCTTTTCTGCTGCTCAGTGATAGAGCATTGTCAGTGTGACCATCGGTCAACACTGAGATCCTGAGAGAACTAACAGAGATCCCACAAGCGACCAGGCTGAGCGTAAAGGCTGAAGTGAAGAGAGAATGAAAGAGGCTTTTGCACAACAGTGGATGGTGTTGAGGTGGAGTATGGAGGGTCAGGGAACAGCCTTGCGAGCTTGGAACAGAATCAGTGAATGTTTGTGATGGACACAGTCTATTCAGGCCAGTTTTTGGTTTGTCGGCTAAAGGCCAGCCTCATATATATAATATATGGGGAGATATATTATATATATTTCTGTGCTATTAGACGTCTGAATGAGAGCTGTGTTGCTGTATGTTCTTGGGGACGTGGTTGATACACTTGGCAACCTGTTGTTTCTTTCTCCAGGGTGGTCTATATGTCTTTAAACTATTTGACTACTACTCAGCTAGTGGGATGTCTTTGCTCTTTCTTGTTTTCTTTGAGACCGTCTCAATATCTTGGTGCTACGGTAAGATTTACAGCAATCCGTTTACCCCCAATGTTGAATTGTTATCAGTACATTGTCTGTTAACACAGTCACCTGCACAGACATAGTCACAAACACACACACATACTGCAGTCACATCCAGACATACACATAAACACAACAACAACAACAACAAATTACATTTATAGAGCGCCTTTCACGTCGGGAGGACGTCCCAAGGTGCTGAAACACACACACAGTCTCTCACATACCCACAATCTTAAACAGATACACACACATATACAGTCTCAAACGGACATACACATACACAGTCTCAAACAGACAAACACACACATAGTCACAGTCTCAAACACACAGTCTCAAACAGACATGCACACACATACACACAGTCTCAAGCAGACATGCACACACACACAGTCTAAAACAGACATACGCGCACCGTCTCAAACAGACACGCACACAGACACACTTCGTTCTTAATTTTTTTTTGTATTCGACAAGAGTCTTGTAGCTTTAGCTGGGAGTGGGTAATTACCACATCACAGTGTGACACCTCAGTGGGTCTCAGAGCAGAGCGACAGTGCTGGTGATTACCATAATCACACACTGAGGACGAGGCTGTCGATCAGTGAGTGGTGAGGAGTGCAGTGAGGACTGTGGAGGGGGCGGGTGGTTAGGAGTGTGGGTACGTAGGGTTTGGTGGGGGTGTGTGGAGGTGGAGGGGGTGGGGTTACTTAGTGAAGGACAGGGGAAGCTCCCTGTGTGATTGTGGTGAAAACTGAGAGCGGAGGTAAGAGGGAAGTGTCAGCTGGGAGGAGGAGAGGGCAACTGAAGACAGCGAAGGAGTGTTTTATGGTGGTTTTACAGAAGAATCAAACAAGTACTGAAGAAGAAGCAGAAGAAGATGAAGAAGAAGAAGAGAGAGAGAGAGAAGATGGTAAAAAGATCTGGCCAAAAAAGAGGGAGAAATGAGAAGGCAGGTCGGAGAGAGAATGGTTGATTGGAGTGAGAGAATTGTCAGGTGAAGAGAAGAGAGGACAAGAGGAAGATGTAGGCGAGCGCAAAAAAACAGTCACCATGACTTGAGTCCGTGTGAGGGGAGGAGGCTGTGCGGAGCTGCTATAGGGATTGGTGCTGCTCTCTCTCTCCCCCGCTGTGCCCCCATTGACTCCTTTATAAAATCCATCTCTGCCTCACAAACATGGCCACACTCAGTCAGTCTCAGATTTTGGTGAAGAATTCGGGTCCGTTAGCTTTTCGCTGTAAACACAATGTCGAACCCTTTGTCGATGAGAATTTAGGCAAGTTTATATCTGCGAACCTGTCACATATTTCACCCCATGCGGCATCTCTTTCTCTCTCTGTGTGTCTCTATCTCTCTATTTCTCTCTAGCTCTGTCTCAGTCTCAGTCTCGTTCTTTTTGTCTCTCAATTTCTATATTCTCTCACTCTGCCTCTCGCTGTGTCTCTCACTCAGTGTTTGTTGAGTGTGAAGCAGACTGACTTGCCTTGTCCCCCTCTCCTCACAGGGGTCAATAAGTTCTATGACAACATGGAGGAGATGGTCGGCCATAAACCCTGCATCTGGTGGAAGCTCTGTTGGTCTTTCTTCACTCCGGTTATCGTGGGGGTAAGAGACAACACACGTGTGCAAGGGACCTGCATGCGTGTGGAGGACTGTAGCATGATAAGATGATCTCTGTCACTCCTTGGTCGGGTGAATTTCATGGGGGGTGGAGGGGGTCGAGGATCTGTTGGCTGTTCTCCAGCTGTCCCACTCATTCCCCATTTGCTCCCATCCCACAAACAAGCCCCCACCTCATATAAGCACACACAACTGGCCTACAAACATCCCACACACATACACGCCCTACCACCTATCACCCCCTCCACACACATACACACACACACACTCCCACACACACACACATTCATAGAAACACTACCAAGCCTCCCACTCCACACAAACAGCCCCCAACACCCCACAACCACCCCCCACAGCCCCACCCAGTCTGCGCCCCCACCCTCTCCCCTCTCCTCCCCTCCCCTCACGCAGGCTGTGGCTGCTGGTGACCAATGCTCGGTTTGCTTGTTGTGTTCCAGGGTGTGTTCCTGTTCAGTGCTGTGCAGATGACACCTCTCACCATGGGCAGCTATGTCTTCCCGCGTGGGGCCAGGGTGTGGGCTGGTGCATGGCTCTCTCCTCCATGTTGCTGATCCCGGGTTATATGGGCTACTTGTTCCTGGTCTCCAAGGGCTCCTTAAAGCAGGTGAGTGGCCCCGCCATCCCAAGCATCTGTTCCAACCCAACCTCTTGGCCAATGAATCCCAGACTCCATCACTCCGCGCAAACCCAGAACTGTACGCGCAATTGGCTGCCGCCTTTCACCACAGGTTGAATCCGCGGTCACTACACTTTACGGCATATTCTGTGAAGCGTGTGGGTAAGGTTATTACAAGAGGAGCTCGGGCTGTCTGGTGGGTGGAGGGGAGTGGGTGGGAAGGGGAGAGAGGACGGTGGGAGGGGGGGAGAGGGGGGGAGGAAGGTGGGGGAGAGAGAAACGGGGTGGGAGGAGGGGAAGGATGGATGGACTGAACGTTCCACACTCACCCTCAAATCTCTCTGTTTGTTTCTCTGTGACCCCCCCCCATGCTCTCCACCCCCCACACAGCGCCTGCGACTGATGACCCAGCCGACATTAGATTCTAAGCACCAGGAGAACGGACCGGAGCAGCCGGAGCGCGGCGGCACGCCCACAGAGGAGGCCTATATCTAGATTATTTATTGTCCATCGAGGTACTAACACTGGCAGCAGCCAGGAAGTGTGAGACCAAGGACTAGAGTTACTGTTTCCGTGCACCTACCTCCTCCCCTCCCTCCGATATATATAACAAAGCCACGTGTAAGGCTCCCAGCCTCTTTTGATGTGCCTCAGTGTCCCGCCATTTGGTGACGGCTGAATTTTCCTACATTTGCCATCAAAAGAGGTCGACTGTTAGTGTTTGTAAACTGCCCGTTCCCCCTGAACCCCTCCCGCACTCCCCCACCCACCCCCACCTTCTCTCCTCTCCCACCCACCCACCACACCCCCGTCTTATGGTTTTCCTTCTGCAATAAAATTATAAAATCTTCTGAAAGTCCTTAATCCCCTACTCTCCCCCCCCCCCCCCCCACCCCCGCCACTCCCCACCATAAGGCCGGCCAGTCACCCCCAAACCTTTGCGGTCGTTCCCCACCCCTCAAGCGCCGAACCTCCCCCCCCACCCACCACCACCCCCTCTCGCCTGAAAATACACAGTCACTACACTTTAATCTCTTCAATCACTGAATCTCACAGGATTACAGTGTAAATGACGGTCTATTTTTAGGCCCCAAATTCCACTCAGTCTCAGGCCCATGGACCCGCTTGACAGGGCTCGGAATTGAAGTCAATTCTTACATTCGGTCTTAATCCAAATCGAGACTGGATTGAAGGATTTTCGGCAATTCCGCTTGATCTGCTGTGTTATGGCGACGTTGGTCTCGTGGCAACGCCTGGATGAGATGTGAGGAGGTGTGAGGGAGGGTGAGACACAGCACCCCCCCACCCCCCCACCCGTCACTCAAACTCACAGCTCTGCTGCTCCTCCAGTTTCCCAACACACAACTTCATCATCAGATCCTGAAATCCTACCCAAGGCTCCTCTGTCTTCACCTGCTTTCAACATGAAGCACAAAGCACAAACCCAGCTCCAAATACACCCCAGCCCCTAACCCCTGCCCCACACCCCCAAACTCCTCACCCTGACCCCCGAACCAAGCCTCTAACCCCCCCCCCCTCCCCCAAGCCAAGCCCTGACCCCCAGTCCTAACTCCCACCCCCGCCCCCCCTCCAGCATAACTCCAGCTTGATCACAAACCACCCAATCCCA
>CM068753.1:8774729-8954086 GCA_035084275.1 Hydrolagus colliei
TCCCCCCTCCAAAAAAATATATTTTTTGAACACTGACCCCACCCCTCTTCTCCCTCAAAAAAAATTCTCCTTAAAAAAATAAAAGCAAGTTTCCAAAATATATATGTGTATATTTGCTTGTCTCTTGTTCTGTCCAAATCCACAACTTTTTTTTGGATCCCCTATTTCCCCTTCTCTCTCTCTTGCCTCCCCCTACCCCCGGGATTAATGTATTTTACCCCCTCCCTCCCCACACACTGTCTTCTCTTTAAAGAACTGTTTGGTTCATAGTTGGGGAAAATGAGTTGGAGGCTGATACAGTAGAGTATTCCCTCTCTCTCTCTCTCACTCACTCGCAGCCCTGCTGCAAGTTCTCTGTATAGACACGCAGGCGATGGCTGGTATGATTCGTATGTGAGCGAGAGAGAGAGAGAGTGTGTGTGTGTGTGAGAGAGAGAGAGAGCATGCTCAGTCACATCCTTGAAGTGCCTCAAATGTCAGAGATGTTTTCTACACATGATCAGTCTCCAAATACAACCACTACTAGTGAGACATAGGAAGCCAGCAGAGAGAGAGAGAGAGAGAGAGGACAGGAGGAGACACAGAGAGAAATGGTAGTCAATTCTGATAGGGAATTAATCCCGCCTGCAGCTCCGTTTACCAGCCTAATAATAAATAAAATCGGTCATTTCAATCCACGGCTGCTTGTGAGCGGAACGCTGCTGTGCGCAATTGGCTGCCGCGTTTCACCTGCAAATATACAGTCAATTCACTTGACAGTATATTCTGTGAGGCGCTTTGAGACGTCAATTAGATGTGAAAAGCGCCGTATCAAACGTAAGGATTGTTTTATCATTAACAACAATAATAATAATCATCATCATCCTAGCTGTCCTTGAGATAGCAACCATGTCGTGTAAAATGAGAAGTGCTTCACAGGATATACTGTAAAGTGCAGTGACTATAATTTTTTGAGGTTAAACGTGCCAGTCCATTTGCGCACAGCGATAGCCCACAAACAGTCATGGATTGTACCACACAATTTCCCCTCCCCCCCCCCCGCACCCCCACCTTGGAAGCAATAATTAGCCCCCGGAAGCAATCCGTCAATTGACTAAAAATGCAGGTTCCTACTTGTTCCTACTTACTTCTAGGTAAACAGAGGCGTGTGTGTGTGTGTGTGTATGTATGCGCGCGTGAGTGTGTGTGGAGTAAGTGGTGTGGAATGGAAAGCATTCTCTCTCTCTCCGCCCCCACTCCTTTCTGGAGGGGTACCATCCTTACATCAGCGCCTTTGGACATCCTCCCGATGTGAGAGGCGCAGGCTCTACCAATGTAATTTTGCTGTTTGTCGTTAACTAATTCTGGAGACTAATGTGCACAGATTGGATGAGCCAAGGCTGGAGGGAGTGGTGTTGTGGGGGGTTGGGTAACTGCGTATGGAGGAGAGAGAGAGGCAGGGAGGTGGGAGCGAAGAAGTAAGTGTCGTCAGCACAAGAAGGGGTGGGTGTGACTCTCTTGCTGCCCCATGCTATGTGTGAGAGGTTAACAGCCACTGAGGTGAAGGGTCTATCTCCCGAGAGAGTGAGCACCGAACTGTTTGGTCTTGTGCTATCTGGTGAGTCTGCAGTGTCCAACCCCCATGTCACTCACACACACACACACATCAGGTGCGGCTACAACACAAACACATACACAAGCCTGCACGTACATACATGTACACACCAACACACAACCAGACAAGTACGCACAGGTGCAGACACACACATAGACTCCCGCACCCTCTCTCACACACACACATACAGACTCTTCATCTTTCCTCCATGGGAGGGCGTGAGGTGTTGGGGAAGATACAGCTCAAATTATTACCTGCAGCCAAAGGTTTGCGCAATAATAATAATAATATTTTGTGGGTGAAAAGATCATTGTGAAGCTGTAACAAAAACAGAAGTTGCTGGGGAAACTCAGCAGGTCAGGCAGCATCCATGGAGAAAGGAAAGTGTGTCAATGTTTCGGGTCCACAATCCTTTGTTAGAACACAGCTTCATTGTGAAGCTGTGTTGGTCTGAGATTGCTAGATTTCTTATGGATAAAGGGATTAAGGAATATGGGGATAAGGCGGACAGGTGGAGTTAAGATTAGAAGATCAGACATGATCTTATTGAATGGCGGGGCAGGCTCAAGTGGCTGAATGACCTACTCCTAACTCTTGTGTTCTCATAAAGAAACTGGCTTCTGAAGACAGATGGGATGTCAAAACCCTCCAGATTCTGAGCCTCTGAAATGTTTGGGGTCTGAGGCTGAAACTGTAACACCTACCTCAGCCACCGGGGGCGCCAGACCTCCTGTTATTAATCCATTAACCGTCAATTGGGGTCAATGGGGTAAAGAGATCGGGGCGGGGGGGGGGAGAGGGGGGGTGCGGAGGAACAGAGCCAGAGATGAGGGAGCGGGAGAGGAGGAGCGAAAAATAAATCTTATTGTGTTTAGATAGTTTATTTCTAAAGACAGTTTGGGACTGCGGTGGCTGGATGTGTGTTGGGTGGAGATACAGTTCAGCCGTGATCTAATAGAATGGCGGAACAGGCTCAAGGGGCTGAATGGCCTCCTCCTGTTCCTACAATCCTATGTTTGCAAACAAACACTGGGGGATTAGCTGCTTGTGGGACTTCACCGTGCACAGTGTTCGCCCACAAAGCACACAGTCACTGCACAAGGCAGTGAGTGCCTGGGAGTGCAGGGAGATGATGGACCGGTGTTGTCCTGGTGGGAGTCAGGGTGGGGTGGGGAAGTGGGGAGGGTGGGGGGGGGGGGGGAGGGTGAAATCTGGAGAGCTTTACCAGTTCAAAAGCCAACGACTGTGTATGTGTGTGTATATGCCTGTGCGTGTGTGATTGTCCATGTGTGTGTGTGTGTGCGCCTATGTCTGTGTGTGTGTGTTTGTGCTGTGTGTGTGTGTGTGTGTCTGTGTGTGTGTCTGCCTGTGTATGTTTGTGTGTGTGGATTCCCTCGAGATCGGGCTGTTCCCACAACAGACGGCAGTGGCGGAGGCCGGTTTCCTCTTATAAAAGGCCCATTGTTACAGCGGCCAGAACATCCTAGGCCATCAGTTAACGTCACACAGCACTGAGCCAGCCAGCAACCAACAGCTGCTCTCCAGCTCAGGGTACTGGGTCTCGGAACACTTACTGTGTGTGAGAGAGCAAGTGTTGTGATTGTGAGAGAGAGAGAGAGAGAGCAAGAGTGTGTGAGAGTGAGCGTGCATGAGATTGACAGTGTGTGAGAGTGTAAAAGTGTGTGTCAGTTCAACAACAACAACAACTTGGGATTTATATAGCGTCCTCCACACGAGACGGTGTCTCAGAGCGCTTCACAATAACACGTGTATGTGTGTATAAGTGTGCGAGATTGTGCCAGAGTGTGTGCATGTGTGAAAGTGTGACAGAGTGTAAGAGAGATGGTGTGCAAGATTATTCAAATGCGAGTGGATGAGTTCAAGCGTGTGTCTGTGTGCGTGTGTGTGTGTGTGTGTGTGATCCAATGTGAGAGAAGTGAGAGAATATGTGTAAGTGAGAATGTCGGAGAGGCAGTGCGAGAGACAGTGTGGGAGACAGTGTGAGAGAGTATCTGTAATTGTATGTGTGAGAGATGGAGAGAGTGGGAGTGCGTGAAAAAGAGGGTGGGAGAGTGTATATGTGAGACAGTGTGAGAGGCAGTGGGAGTGTATGTGTGAGAGAGCAAGAAGGTAACGAAATCCAGGTTGCAGTATCAGATCAAGGTTGTGTGGCTTCCTAACAACCATGTACATGTGTTAAAAACATGTGTTAAAAGAGGCTCGGTGTCCCCAAAACCATCACAAACCCCTCCTCAATCCCACTGAGATCTCACACACACACAGAGCCAGAGAGACAAACTTACCTGGACACAGTAAGGAATGCTCCACACACATCAATGCACTCGATCCCAATGTTCCCTTCAGACCTGGGAATGGAAAGGACAATGTCAACGATAGTCCAAGACTCAAACGCCCCCAGTCAGGAAGCCAGAGTTCACTGATCAGGCTGCCAACAAAACACAGTCACTACACTTTACAGTCAATCCTGTCAAACATTCTGAGATATTACATTTTTTACCATCAGGATTGAACCTGTCACTGGCCTAGAATGATGTGGGGGGAGGGAGGGGGGTGGTGGGTGGAGGAGAGAGAGGGGCCATTTTACACTAAAACTCAACAGCCATGCAGAGGAACAAACGAACAGAAGGAGGCCCTTCAGTCCCTCGAGCCTGCTCTATAATATAATAATCTTTGCAATTTAATATAGCGCTTTTCACATCTTATCGACGTCTTAAAGCGCTTCACAGAATATTCTGTAAAGTGAATTGACTGTATATATTTGCGGTGTGAAACACGGCAGCCAATTGCACAGAGCAGCGTTCCCACAAACAGTCCTGGATTGAAAATGACCAATGTTATTATTGTGGTTTTTTGGGTGTGAACGGATTATTATTAGGTGTGTGTGGGGTGTAAGGAAACTTGCCCATGGTTTCGCTCTGATCTGCCTGGATTCGAACACAGGTCTCACACTTGTAAGGTGAGTGCTCTATCCACTGAGCTACAGGAACTCCACAATATGGATTGTGCCAATCTGTTAAATCACAGTTGGTCTGTACCTAAACTCTGTGGTGTTAGGAGAGAGCCAGGTACTGGCTGAGGTTAATGATTGCCAGCGCTGCCCGCAGGCTGCGATAAATTGTTAAATTAACTATTTACAGTCTCAAACTCCGTGCCTTCACACTCGCACAATAATCCATCCCATCACACAGGAGCTGGGCAGACAGGCAGCCAATAGCACCCAGTTTACACAGCTTCATTACACCGTTAGTAAAACTGTAAATTGGTTTAGAATATATTCTCATGCTCACTCACGCAAACACACTGGGCCCCACCTCTACGACCCCCCGCCGCCCCCCCCCCCACACACACACACACACACGAGCATGTTCACACTTGGAGGAAGTCCTGTAGCTCAGTGGTTAGAGCGCTCGCCTTACAAGCATGAGACCTGGGTTCGAATCCAGGCAGGTCAGCCCGAAACCTTGGGGAAATTTTCTTACTCCACACGCCTAATAACAAACCGTCCCGACAAAAACACAACAATAAAAATTGGTCATTTTCAATCCACCACTGTTTGTGGGGACGCCGCTGTGCGCAGTCGGCTGCCGCGTTTCGCCCACAAATATACGCAGTCAATTCACTTTGTAGTATATTCTGTGAAGCGCTTTGAGACGTCGATAAGGTGTGAAAAACGCTCTACGTCAAATGCAAGCATTACCATCATCATCTCAATAAAGCCCTGGATGTGAGGATGGGGAGGAAGGACTCCCATCACCACGGTGACGAGGCTGCCTCCCTTCCGCCTTTTTTTTGTGTAAAGATTCCACCGAAAACCTCCAGCTGCAGCGAGTGACACTGGCTGACTGCTCCTCACCTACTGATCATGCTGCTACATGTCCTCACACCCCGGCAATTATACACAGTAAACATCAACACCGACTGCATTCCTCCACCCCCGCACCACCCTACACACAGCACCCCCCCCTACACACACAGCTCCCTACACACAGCACACAGCGCCCCCCCCCACCCACACACACACAGCCCACAGCTCCCTACACACAGCACACAGCGCCCCCCCCACACACACACACACACACACAGCCCACAGCTCCCTACACACAGCACACAGCACACAGCGCCCCCCCCCCCCCCCCACACACACACAGCCCACAGCTCCCTACACACAGCCACAGCGCCCCCCCCCCCCCCCCACACACACAGCCCACAGCTCCCTACACACAGCACACAGCGCCCCCCCCCACACACACACACACAGCCCACAGCTCCCTACACACAGCACACAGCGCCCCCCCCACACACACACACACACAGCCCACAGCTCCCTACACACAGCACACAGCATGCCCCCCCCCACACACACACACACAGCCCACAGCTCCCTACACACAGCACACAGCGCCCCCCCCCCCCCACACACACACACACAGCCCACAGCTCCCTACACACAGCACACAGCGCCCCCCCCCCCCCCCCACACACACACAGTCCACAGCTCCCTACACACAGCAGCCCCCCCACCCCCACATAGCCTACACCGCCCTACCACACAGCACACAGCACCCCCCACATACACATAGCCTACACCGCCCTACACACAGCAACCCCCCCACCCCCACATAGCCTACACCGCCCTACACACAGCACACAGCGACCCCCCGCCACCCCCCCACAGCCCACAGCTCCCTGCACACAGCAAACACAGCAATTGGGATCAGAGCGAGTCGAGGGAAGGCGGCTGCCCCGCTCTCCCCTCCTCGCTCATGCACACCCCTGCTGGCCACAGACCCGCTGGGGTCACCTAGTGGTTAGAGCAATCGCCCTGGAAGCGAGAGGACCGAGGTTCGATCCCCGGGCAGGGCATAAGCTTAGGCAACTTTCCTCACTCCACCCACCTGCCTCTGTTGCTTAGCGGTAAGTAGGGACATGTTAGTTGGATAGCTGACCATTTGTGGGGGACACTGCTGTGGGCAATTGGCTGCCATGTTTAGATCGCAAACTACACAGTCAATTCACTTCACTGTATATTCTGTGAAGCGCTTGGAGACGTCTCAACGGTGCGGTAAATGGCTGCATCAAATGCAAGGATTATTCTTATTATTCTTGTTATCTCCCAGGGAGGATCATGGCAAGCGCCAACAAATTCTGATTTCAGATGGAATCATTTCCCCCTCCAACCCGCTTGAAATTCCCCCCAGAAGTAAATTTGTGTGCGGAAATTCTGAAAATCTCCAGAGGTTGAGCCAATCTGGCTCGGAATCTTCGCTCGTGTTAAGACAGAGAGAGAGAGAGAGAGAGAGAAAAATCTGCACCAATTCAGGAGCCAGTTTCAAATTCAGGAATTTACCCCAAAATTTCTGGCCCAATTTAAAAGTTATCAAATCTTGAGGGTAATTTCTTTTTGGTGGGGGTTGTGGGGGGGGGGGGGGGGGGGGGGGGGGGTAATCTGCAACAACAACCACTTGCATCTGTAGTATTTGGTGTCTGTGTCACTTGTATTTATATACTGTCCTTCGTGTGGGGTAGCGTCCTGCGGTATTTGAACTTCAATGTACCGAACTTTAGTGATACAGAGACGTCTCGAAGATGTGTTAAGCGCTGCATCAAATAAAGGAACATTATGATTGTTATTATTAATGATCCTCCCCCAAAAAACCACAATAATAAAAATCGGTCATTTTCAACCCACGACTGTTTGTGGGGACGCTGCTGTGCGTAATTGGCTTCCGTGTTTTGCCCATAAATATGTACAGTCAATTCACTTTACAGTGTATTCTGTGAAGCGCTTTGAGACGTCTAGAAGATGTCAAATGAAAGGATTATTATTAGAATTATTATTATTCACTGATGCTGAGCTTGGCTTCCTGGATTCCATGGCTCTGTGCGCCAATGGGGGGAAATGGTTCCGCTGACTGATGCAGGTCATGTCAGCTGGGTCAGAACGGGAAAAGGAACAACGACAACAAGAAATTGCACCTATATAGCGTCTTTCACACTTCAGGAAGTGATCAGACGGTGTGCGTGTGAGCAGGAGTGTGAATGTGAGCAGGAGTGTGAGTGTGAGCTCCCTTCGGAGCGTGATCTCCTCTCACAACAATCAGACCCCCACCCTCCTCCAGCAAGTTCCCAAAACACTGGCTGTTTACTCACCACACACGGCCTGCTAATGTCAACCCCCGGACTCAAATAGGAGTATTTCACATTGGTAACATTATCTCACAGTCGGGTTAGATCGGTCCGCGCAAACCCGCATCAAAATGACACCCGTGAACCACTGCCCCACCACCCTTCCCGTCCCCTCCCCTCCCAAACCCCGCGCATCATTATTAAGGTCTCAGGCTTTAATTGATTGTAGGTTCAAGCCTCCAAGTTGGGGACTTTCAGCTCATAGTTCTATGGAAAAGAGAAGTGAGGTTCTCTCTCTCTCTCTCTCTCCCGCCCCTCCCCCGGTGTCCTAGCCAACAATTCCCCAGATACATCGCTCCATCACTTCACATCTCCACATGTAGGACATTGTGGCAGCGAGTACACTCAACAGTTATAATAATAACCATCGCTTTTGATGTAGAGCATCAAAAGCAATGCGTCATTGAGACACCTCAAAGAGCTTCACTGAATAAACATACTGTAAAGTGGAGTGACTGGGGATTTGTGGAGTCTTGTGGCTCTCAGTGGTGAGAGCACTTGCCGTTACAAGCATGTGTTCGAATCCCAGGCTGGTCAGGGCCAAACCTTGGGCAATTTTCTTTACTCCACACAAACACACACACACTCTCCTAATAATAATCCCTCCCACAAAAGACCCACAATAATTGGTAATTTCAACCCATGGCTGTTTGTGGGGGACGCTGCTGTGCGCAATCGGCTGCCCCGTTTCGCTCTCCCACAAATATACAGTCAATTCGCTTTACCGTATGCTCTGTGAAATGCTTTGAGACTCACTCTAGAAGACGTGAAAAGCGCTATATCAAATGCAAGTTTATTATTGTTATTATCATTGTTATTAAACCAGGGACAAAGCAGTGCCAACTGAGTGGGCAGAGAGAGAGAGAGGGGGGGAGGGGGGAGGGGGCATTGCCTGTTAATGACTGCAGGGTGAGAGCAGTGACAGACAGACAGCTCCTGTTTCAACCTCAGTACTGAGTCCATTGGCCACTGATTACATCATCTCATACTAACCTCACACAAGCAACTACAGGTTTGCGAGAGTGGGGCGGAGAGAGAGAGAGGAGAGGGAAAGGGGGAAGGAATTCTTATACTAATCGTGTTTTCTGTATGTGCCACAGACAGAAACAAAGATATCAAATGAACACAGGCGTGTGGTGTAGTGTAAGGAAAGATTTCATCAACTGATAGTAAGCTCTTACAAGCAATTGCAGGTTGAGAGAGAGAGGGAGGGAGGGAGGGGGGGGAGGGAGTTAGGGAATGTTATACTACAAGTCCTTTCAGTAAATGCCAGCACCAATCCTGTAACTATTAACCCAAACTAGCAGTTTGTAACTCTCCCCACCCCCCCCAAAAAAAATCTCTTAATTCATTTCTCTTACACTCTCACACACACTCTTATTTCTCTCCCCCCCCCCCCCCCCCCCCCCACACTCTCTCTCACCCTTAATCTCGCTCTCTAACTCTCTTTTCCCCCTTTCTCTCTCTCTCTCAGCACAAATGAAACAAAAGACATTACGCTATAATTGATTTCCTTACCCCCACCCCCCCCCCCTCCTACCACCGCCAAACAAATATTGCTTCTGGTTTAAACCTTGACATATTAATTGTCCAGCACAGTTGGCTGGTTTGTAAAACAAAAAATCACAAGATACTTTCACAACATGTTTGGTCAGAAAATCATCATCATCATAATATTAACCAGAGATGGTGGTTACATCCGCCTAGAGCAGGTCGACAGCTCCCTGGAAACTGTGTGTGTGTGTGTGTGTGTCTCTCTCTCACGCTCTGTGTGTGTGTCTCTCTCTGTGTGTGTCTCTCTCTGTGTGTGTGTCTCTCACGCTCTGTGTATGTGTCTGTGTCTCTCACGCTCTGTGTGTGTGTCTGTGTCTCTTACGCTCTGTGTGTGTGTCTGTGTCTGTCTCTCACGCTGTGGGTCCGAGTCTCTAACGCTCTGTGTGTGTGTGTCTGTGTCTCTTACGCTGTGTGTGTGTCTGTCTCTCACGCTGTGTGTCTGAGTCTCTCACGCTCTGTGTGTGTGTCTGTGTCTCTTACGCTCTGTGTGTGTGTGTGTCTGTATCACTTACGCTCTGTGTGTGTGTGTGTGTCTGTGTCTGTTACGCTGTGTGTGTGTCTGTCTCTCACGCTCTGTGTGTGTGTATATGGGGGGAGGGGAGCAACAGGACTGACAAACAGACAGCAGAAATGTAGAGGTTCATAATAGTCTTAAACCCGCGACCCAAACACACGCTGACACACACACCCTGACAAAACACAAACTACCCCCCTGGCAAACAACACACTCAGCAAAGCAGGTCCCCTCTCCCCCCCCCCCCCCCCCCCCCCCCCACACACACACCTCTGTCTATCTGAGTGTGTCAGTCTGTGTGTTTGTCTCTGTGTCTCTGCGTCTCTCATGCTCTGTGTCTGTGTCACTCACTGTCTCTCACTCTCTCTGCTTCTCTCTCTCTCACGTTCTGTGTGTGTGTGTGTGTGTGTCACTCTCTCTGTGTCTCTCACGCTCTCTCTGTGTGTGTGTGTCACTCTCTCTGTGTCTCTCACGCTCTCTCTGTGTGTGTGTGTCACTCTCTCTGTGTCTCTCACGCTCTCTCTTCTGTGTGTGTGTGTGTGTGTCACTCTCTCTGTGTCTCTCACGCTCTCTCTGTGTGTGTGTGTGTGTGTCACTCTCTCTGTGTCTCTCACGCTCTCTCTGTGTGTGTGTGTCACTCTCTCTGTGTCTCTCACGCTCTCTCTGTGTGTGTGTCACTCTCTCTGTGTCTCTCACGCTCTCTGTGTGTGTGTGTGTCACTCTCTCTGTGTCTCTCACGCTCTCTCTGTGTGTGTGTGTCACTCTCTCTGTGTCTCTCACGCTCTCTGTGTGTGTGTGTGTGTGTGTGTCACTCTCTCTGTGTCTCTCACGCTCTCTCTGTGTGTGTGTGTGTGTGTGTGTCACTCTCTCTGTGTCTCTCACGCTCTCTCTCTGTGTGTGTGTGTCACTCTCTGTGTGATGTGAATGTTAATGGCTGACACCCCCCCCCCCCCCCCACCGCACTCACCTCTTTGGTCATCGGCGTGGAGCAGGGAGGCTGCTCGGGAGAGGACGTCCAGGGGCGTCTCCATGGCTATGTGGGGGAAGCCCCAGGGAGGGAGGGAGGGGAAGGGTAAGGGGGGGGGGGGGGGGGGGAGAGAGAGAACAGCTCAGGGTGGGGGGGGGGGGGGGTAGCGGACAGACAGACACACAGAGACAGACACAGACAGACAGGCAGCCAGACAGGCGGCTCGCCATTCACTGCAACAAGGAAGTGAAACAGAGAAACATTGTAACCCCGCCTGTCACAGTGTCACACTGTAACCTGCCAGTTACACTGTAACCTGTCACACTGACAGCAACTCTCTCACTCCTGTGTGTGTGTGTGTGTGTGAGAGAGACATATTGTAACCAGTGATACAGCCTGCGACAGTGTAACTAGTCTGGGGGATGGTGTGTGTGATATCAATTCAATGCCAAGACTATGTGTGGGTTTAGCTGGTTAAGACTCCAGCAGTTACCCTGAGAGAGACAGAGACACACATACACATTCTGGTCTCTGCCACCCAAAGCCTTGGCTCTCGCCAACCTGCGCCTAATAAGAGAGGAGCTCCTGTGGCTCGGTGGTTAGAGCACACGGCTTACAAGCACGAGACCCGTGTTCGAAACCAGGCAGGTCGGGGGGCGAAACCTTGGGCGAGTTTCCTTACTCCACACACACACACACACACACACACGCGCGCCTGATAATAATCCCTCCAAAAAAAACACAATAAAAAAATTGGTCATTTCAATCCACGACTAATTTGGGGGGACGCTGCTGTGCGCAATTGGCTGCTGCGTTTCGCCCACAAATATACAGTCAATCCACTTTACAGTGTATTCTGTGAAGCGCTTTGAGACACAGTCTAGAAGATGCGATTGGTGCAATGTCAAACATTATTATTAATACTCTCTGGAATTAGGTAAACAGGGGGGTGGCAGGGGGTGGGGGAGGGGGGCGGGAGGGAGTGTCCCTCCAGGGAGTGAGTGTGAATTCCATCCCAAAAATCATCCTCTGGAATTTCTTGTGTAGGTGGGACAGCTTGGGTTCAGACACTCTTAAGCAACGGTGATGTGTTTCCGCGTGTGTCAGACACCCGCCCAACTGAGCAAAACACTGTGAGTCTGTGACCTGGCCATGTTTTCATTGTAAAAAAAAAGTAATACATGTACAGTATCTGTATATTTTCTTCCTTGACTTATTTATTTATTTATGTGTGTGTGTGTGTGTCATTGCATCACATGTTCCTGTGCGATGCAGCCAACACGACTGACACGGCAACACATCACAAGTGTGTTCAGATTCGAACCGCCTGTGAAGCAACTAAAATGCAGTCTCTCCTTCCGTCTGCCCACTCTCCTCAACCCTCAATTTCCCCTTGAAATGGATATCATCAACAACTTCGATTTATATAGAGCCGGGCGACGTCTCAGAGCGCTTAATTCTGAGTATCCCTGTGTCCTCCCTCCTCCGAATTTAGTGGAGCTCCTGCAGCTTAGTGGTTAGACCACTCGCCTTATTCGTGCGAGATTTGTGTTCGAATCCAAGCAGGTCAGGGTGAAAGCGTACTCCATAGGAAGGGAATAGGGAAACAGGACTGTAGTCATGGTGTGGAGTGCACTATGCAACCAGTTATAATATAATACGCTTGCATTCTGATATAGTACTTTTCACGCCTTCTAGACGTCTCAAAACGCTTCACAGAATATACTGTAGAGTGAATTGACTGTATATTTGTGGGAGAGCGAAACGCGGCGGCCAATTGCGCACAGCAGAGACCCTACAAACAGCCGTGGGGATGAAATTACCAATTTTATTATTGTGTTTTTTTTGGGGGGAGGGATTATTATTAGGTGTGTGTGTGGAGTAAGGAAATTTACCCAAGTTTTCGCCCTGACCTGCCTGGATTCGAACACAGGGCTCACGCTTGTAAGGTGAGTGCTCTAACCAGTGAGCTACAGGACTTAGTGTTGTTGCTGACTGGGTCACTGTTGACGGAGCAGTGGTCGCTGACGCCACAAGACTTCGCAAGAAAATCAAAGGCCACGATTTCAAAATATTATTTGTCTGTGAAGGTCTATAATCTAGGATTTTGCTAGACTGCTATCTCTCTCTCTCTCTGTCTTAACATTAACTGGCCTCATTGTATTGCAGAATATAAAGGACACTGCTGTCTGTCCATCTGACCAGCGAAGCCAAGTGATAATTCTACCCTGAGGTCTCTCTCTTTCTCTCTCTCTTCCACTCCATGGTGTAACTTTCTACTTCTGTGTTAAACTATGAAAGGGTAGGAAACAGAACGCAGAGCTCCACTCGGTGGGAACGAACCCCAGCACAGACACCATGGAGAGAGAGAGAGAGAGAGAGAGAGAGACGGAGAGAGCAGGGAATGGGGTTAGAGTAGAGTTCCAGTGAGGAGAGCGAGCACCAGCACAGACACACCAGTGGGAAAGGCCTTCTTTGATGTGAGCTGAGCTATGTTTAAGCGAGTTCCGGGGAATGCTGCGGAAAAGAGATTTGAATCTGGTTAAAATAATAATAATAATAATCCTTGCATTTGATATAGCGCTTTTCACATCTTATCGACGTCCCAAAGCGCTTCACAGAATATACTGAAAAGTGCATTGACTGTGCATAATTGTGGGCGAATCGCGGCAGCTAATTGCGCACAGCAACGTCCCACAAACAGTCGTGGATTGAAATGACCAATCTTTTATTATTGTGGGTTTTTTTTGAGGGATGATTATTTAAAAGTGTCGAGCTCACAGCTGGATGGCTCCCTGTGAGAGCCGGGACAGGCTGGAGGGGCTGAATGGCTCCCCTTCAATCCTGGTGCGCGAGCCAACAAGCTGTCAGTCAGCGACAGTGAGTCAGTGGGTGAGAAACGTCCCCTCTGGCTGCCCTCAGGCGAGATGCGCAGGTTTCACTCCTCAAACGCTTTCCTCTGCGTCAGAGGAAGCTTTGGCCCCCGCCCCCAGGCCTGTACCCCACCAAATCCCCCCCCCCCCCAACCCCCCAGTCCTGCCTCCCCCGCCCCCTGCCAGTATTGGCATTCAGGGTGTGGTTGGTGCTGCAGTGAGCAGCAGAACCTGTCAGACCAGCCGCTTGCTGAGGCCCTCACCTCACACTCCCCCACACAGTGATGGCGGGGAGGGGCGGGGGGAGCTCAACACTTGGGCTCTTCAGGAAGGTGTGGAGGCTGAGGAGAGTGACCTGCTCCCTGCTTCACGTTTACACAGCCTCAGGGCCGGGCTGGGCTGCAGTTTGTGAACATTTCTACATAAACCCGAGCTTCTCTCAACACTCCGGAACTCCATCCTGCAATCCCTTCGCCTCACTCCCTCTCTCGACTCCTTCAAGGCCGGTCTCAAGACCCTCCTCTTCGACCGTGCCTTCTGCTGCCCTCCCGACTCTCTCCCTCCTCTCCTAACTCTCAGCCTCTCACACCCACTCACACTCTCAGCTTCTCACACCTGCTCACTCTCCCATTTTGGTCTCACACCCGTTCACACGCAAACACGACAGGGAATACGCACGACCCTCTTGTGGCTGCCTCGAGGGGAAGGGATCGCAGAACAAACTCCAGGGGGAGAGAGAGAGAGAGAGAGACAGGCTCTGGCCGAAATGTCTTTCAAGTAACGTTTATGTGACTGGGGCTGAGGGTCTGAGCTAGTTACAGGCGGAAGGAAGTAAAGAGCTTCAGTTTGGACAATCTCCAGCCTCGGACGGAGTCAGTAGGCACGCCTCCTGCATACACCAACCAGGATCGCGTGGGTCAGGAGCCCGCACTGAGTCCAGGGTCACGGGAGGGAGGGTCAGCGAGACAGGAGGGGGGGCCAACCCCTCCACATTTTGATCAGTTTCCTGGTGCTGTACACGAGCGTTTTCCACATGCCTGTAAACACAGGGGGGTGGGGAGGGGGGGGTGGGGGGGGGGGGTGGGAAGAGGGAGGGAGGGACAGAGAAAGAAGAGAAGAGGGTTCACAACAAAACAGAAACAAAAGCTAGACACAGCAGTGCTCCCCTCACGACTGTCACACTGTCAACAACAACATTTTATACAGGGTGAATCAAACCCTCCCCCATCCCTTATTTTTATCTACTCAGTGACAAAAAATGTTCACCAATTTGATGACTAATAATAAATTATTATTATAATAATCCTGGCATTTGATATAGCGCGTCATCACGTCTTCTAGACTGTGTCTCAAAGCGCTTCACAGAATATACTGTAAAGTGAATTGACTGTATATTTGTGGGCGAAATGTGGCAGCCAATTGCGCACGGCAGCGTCCCCACAAACAGTCGTGGATGACCAATTTTTAAATCATATTTTTAGTATTATTATTAGGCGCGTGTGTGTCTGTGTATGTGGGTATGTGGAGTAAGGAACTTGCCCATGGTTTCACCCTGAACTGCCTGGATTCGAAATCCAGGTCTCACGTTTTTAAGGCGAGTGCTCTAACCACTGAGCTACAGGACTCCATGAGTTAATTATACAACAGAACTGAATCGCACCAGTACCCCTTCCCCACCACCTGCCCCACCTCCACCCGCCTGGTCTCTGTATCTACACAGTCTGGGCCAGGCAGGCAGAGCAGATATGAGGGATGTCCTGTTGTGTGATGGCCTGAGGGTCACTTACCCGCTGTGAGGATTCCCTTCGCACTCTGTGTCAGGCTGGACATTTTCACGATGTCAGTCACACCTGGCTCAGGGGGGAGAGGGCGGGGGGAGGGGGGAGATACAAAAAACATTTAAGGTAATAATAATAATAACAACAAACCTTGCAATTTGACACTGCACCTTATCGTGTCGTTAAGATGTCGCTAAGCTTTTCTCACACAGGGTACACTGTATATTTGGGGGCGAAATGCGGCAGCCAATTGCCCACAGCCGTTGTCCCCACAAACAGTCCTGGATTGAGCGATGGCATTTTTTTGAAGAGGATTATTTACCCCCCTCCACCCCCTCCAACCCCAGGAAAGTGATCCCAATTGAATAGCAACCTGCCGTTTCTATGCCAGCAAAGGTCAAATTCTGTGAGACTCACTGTGTATGTGTGCGTGGGGTTGGGGTGGGTGTGCGGGGGGGTGGGGGGGTGGGAGATAGTGAGGACTGACCGTGCTGGACGAAGGTTCCACACTCGGGGTTCTGAGCCACTTGTAGTAACATTTCCTCCACGTCGCGGTTCTTCCCGGGCCGGTCGGCCAGCGTGTGATCTGCTGCTGCAGGGTCCGGGGCAGGGACATCAGCAGCTGGAATTGTCCCTCAACACTCTTGTCCAGCTGTGAGAGACACAGAGAGAGAAAGTGTGAGAGTGAGTGTGTGTGTGTGTGTGTGTGTGTGTGTGTGTGCGTACGTGTGTGAAAGTAACTGGAGTTCTGTCGTGTAATGGTGAGAACGCTGGCCTCCCAGAGTGGGGTTGTCTCTGGGTTTGATTCCCGGCTGCCGCGTTTCGCCCACAGTCACTACACTTTTTACAGTCTAACCTGTGTAGGGAGTGGGGAGAGCATCTGCAGAGTGTCGAGGTATGTGGGGGGGGGGGGGGGGGTCGAGGGGTGGGAGGTATGTGTAGTGGGAGGGTATGTGTAGCGGGTGTACCTCCACGATGCCTGCTGTTGCCTGTGTAGGGCGTGTGGACAGTCCTGCAGGAGGGGGCTGTACAGACGCAGGAAGTTCTCCATGTTGGCGCGGACAATGTTCGACACCTTGGTTCTGTCTTCCCCGATCACCATCCTGAAGTCACCTGATCACAACACAGACACACACATACTGACACAGACACACACACACATAGACACAAACTGACAAACACTCTGTCTCACTGACCCTCCCAGTTCCCCCAAACACTTACCTAACAGGTACCTAATACTCCGCGGAATGAGGTAAGCTGAGAGCATTTGCGGAGGGGGTTGGGGGGGGGGGGGGGGGGGAGGGAGGGAGGGAGGGAGGGAGGGAGGGACGGACGGACGGATGGATGGATTTTGGAAAGATGTCCCAAGGACCTAGACAGTTAAGGGTTTGCACCTGAGCTGCGACTGGAATCCAGAGGGCAGAAGGGCAGGGAGTGTGGCCGAAAGTGTGGTCAAAGAGGAAGGTCTTGTGAAGGTCCAGTTTTCACTCCGTGTGTCCAAACAGTTGAGAGAAAACGAGTGGTGGAGGCAGGTGAGGGGTGTTGATGATATGAAGGGAGATATGGTGAAGGGAAGGTCAGCCATTGACAGGCTGTCACTAACCTGAGTATGAGAGCCCAGTGATCCGTAGGAAACAGCTCCTCCTCACTGAAGCTCTCTGGCAGGGTCAGGAACGCTGTGATCAGGGCACTCTTCAGGTTCCTGCTCAGAGCTGCCTGCAGCTTACTGTTCTCACTCTGGATTACAATCTTCACCTGCGGAGAGATCCGCGGGGTGGACGGGGGAGAACAATGGGAATTAATGATTTAATGTGACCAGCGATCTGTCTCCCCCCACCGCCCCCCACACATCCCCACTATCCTGCAGAGAGACACAATTCATGATAATCCGTTTCAAAACTTCACAAAATATACTGTAATATATATTACAGTAATATATTGACTGTATATTTGTGCGTGAAATGCAGCAGCCAAAATGCACACAGAGCGTCCCCATGAACAGTCATGGATTGAAATGACCAATTCATTTTTGTTTTTTTTGAGGGATTATTATCAGTGTGTGTGGGACAAGGTTTCACCCCTGACCCGAGCTGTCGGGAATCGAACCAAGGTCTCTCGCTTGTAAGGCGAGTGCTCTAACCACTGAGCAATTGAACGTGAGTAAGACCGAGGCCCTCCTGATTGGCTCAAGCCAGCGCCTCCGCACATCGGGCGCTGCCAGCCTCAACATCCAAGGCTGCACTCTCCACCTCACAAAGCCAATCAGGAACCTCGGCATCATGTTCGATCAAAAACTTTCCTTCCTCCCCCACATCCGCGCCTTGACTGCACCGCCTATTTCCATCTGCGCAACATTGCCAGGCTCCGCAACTATCTTACCCCCCGCGCTGCCGAAACACTCGTGCACGCGTACATCACCTCACGGCTGGATTACGGAAATTCTCTCCTAATCGGCCTCCCCAGTTCCTCCATTCATAGGCTGCAGGCCATCCAAAACTCTGCATCCCGTGTACTATCCCGCACCCGTCTCCGTGACCACATAACCCCCACCCCTCGCCCGTCTCCACTGGCTCCCCATCCTCCAGAGGATCGAATTTAAGATCCTCGTCCTCACCTACAAGGCCTTGCACGGCCTTGCCCCATCCTACCTAGCCAATCTACTCTCCCCCTACACGCCCACCCGGACCCTCCGTTCAACAGGACTTGGCCTGCTCCAAGCCCCCCGCCCGAACCGCACCACCATCGGAGGCCGGGCCTTCAGTTTCTCTGCTCCCACCTTATGGAATGCCATCCCTCAATCCCTCCGTTTCGCCTCTTCCCTTTCTCTTTCAAGGCCGATTTGAAGACTTTCCTCTTCGATCGTGCCTTTTGTTCCACCCCAAACTCTTTTACCTCCCCTTCGTGTTTCACCCCTTCCCAAACACTCCCCTCCCAGCTCGGGTCACACGCCTCTTGTTTAGCGCCTTGGGACGTCCTCCGACGTGAAAGGCGCTATATAAATGTAAATTGTTGTTGTTGTTGAGCTACAGGACCTTGGTTTAACCAAGGTTTAACGAGTCATAGGCAGAACCTTGGTTTAACTTCTCATCTCCAAAAGGACAGCACCTCCAACAATGCCACCAATCACACCGTGCCCTCACTGCCCAGTATTTACACTCACAGGCTTGTGTAGTCTTCCAGCAACATACAAGGTCTTCCAGTGAAGGAGGTCATCTATCAGGGCCTCGGTACTGATCACTCCATATTTGATAAGCTGATGACGGAGACGAGAGGATTTGATGGCGAACATTAGCGATAGCACGTACACAACAAACACAACAACAACAATCTGTATTTACATAGCGCTCTCCATGCTGAGCAGCATCTCAGGCATTAAACAATACTTTGAGATGGGGGGAGGTGATCGCAGGAATGGTCAAACAGGGAAGATACACAGAGGGAGTGGCGAAACGGCGGGACCGAGGCAGGGGCTTCCAGCTGCACTCACCCGCTCATCACAAGGAATCAGCGTGTTGTAATACACTCCAGCTCCATAATTGCTCTGTACGTAGCTGACGCTCTTTGGTCCCAGGAAGCGCAGGAAGGAGTAGTGTTTGGGGTTTTTCTTCATGTTCGTTGCGTGCCAAGTGACCGGGCTGTCCACAGCAAACACAAAGTCCAACATGTTCTAGAAACACACGGGGAGTAAAAATCTCACGTTGACTCCAACATCTAGCCAGCCTCAAGCCATTGCCTCCCACCTCTCCCGTCAGTGTCAGTGTCACTGGCTTGGGATGTCCGCCCGACATGAAGGGCGCTCTACAAATGTAATTTTTCTGTTGTCGACAAGACTTGATAATGGCAATAATAATAATCCTTGCATTTGATATAGCGTTTTTCACATCTTCTAGACATCTCAAAGCGCCTCACAGAATACACCGTAAAGTGAATTGACTGTATATTTGTGGGCGAAACGCGGCAGCCAATCGTGCACAGCAGCGTCCCTACAAACAGTAGTGAATTGTAAATTTTTATTATTGTGGTTATTTTGGGACAGATTATTATTAGGTGTGTGTGTGGAGTAAGGAAATTTGCCCTGACCTGCCTGGATTCGAACACAGGTCTCATGTTTGTAAGGCGAGTGCTCTAACCACTTGCATTTGATACATTGATGTGCTTTATCAAATGCAAAGAATATTTATTATGATTATTAAAAAAAAAATCAAGTTGACCTGACATTTTATCTGAAGGACGGCGTCTCTGATGATGTACAGCTCTGCTCTCCCCCCCAGTACTGTGCTGGAGAATCGGTCAGGACAGAGTGTCCTGAGGTGAGGTTCGAACCCATCACCAACCTCCTCCTCTCTTCCTGCCCCAGAGACGAGCACGTTACCGGCTGAGCCACATGGGAGGGGAGCGGCGGTGGGGCGCCCTCTGCTGGTACAAAGCCTTGGGTGAAGGCCGAGTGGCCGCTAGAGGTCGCGCTCAGGTCGGCGCTGACTTACCCGCGGCCCTTCGGCTCCATACAGTCCCGAACCGTAAGCGAAAGCCAGGCTCAGGTCCCGGGGGAAGTGCGCCAGTACCCGGCGTAGCAGCGCCCCCTGAGCCTGCACACCCAGCGGCATGGCGGCGGCGGCCCCTCGCCTTGGCTCGGCTCCAGGTCTTCCTATTGCCGAGGCCCCGAGCTCAAGTGAGAAGTGCAGCCGGGCGGCAGGCTCTCTAGGCCGGGCTTCCCTTTGCCCTTATAGGCCCGGGTTGCGCAGCGCCCTCTATAGGCCTAGAATGGTACTGCAGCCATGTAGGGGTGGCGGGGAAGGGTGGGAGTGAAGGTCTCACGTCCTTGTTCACTATGGGAGGTTCCCAACCCGAATTGGGCTCTGGCTACTGGGCTCTTGTTCCAGTTAAACAGTCTGACCTCACAATGCCCAGTGTACTCAGTGCCAAGTGAGAGATCTGGGTCAGGGCGAAACCATAGCCAAGTTTCCTTAGCCCCCCCCCCACACACACACACTCGCGCGTGCCTGATAATAATCCCCCCAAAATAAATAAATTGGTCGTTTCAACCCTCCGCTGTTTGTGGGGGACTCTGGTGTTGCGCGATTGACTGTCACATTTCACCCACACAATATAGTCAATTCACTTTATATTCTATGAAGCGCTTTGAGACACATTCTCGAAGACGTGATGAAGGCGCAAACGCAAAAATTATTATTATTACTATTATTATTACTCATTGAGCCACAGTCAACCATCCTTTTGTTAGCCTCCACAGAAATCCATCACACAGTTAAGCCCTTTTCACCCCTATCAATGTCGGTTGTATGCTCTTCCAGTTAATTAATCTCCCCCCCCCCCCCCCCCCCCACTCTCCCACCACCAACACACACTTGCTTGCCCTTCCTCCCCCCCCCACCCTCCACCCGCCCCCATACCCACTGGTAACATTTTTACACACACTCTTGTCTCCAAAAGCCATCCCAAACTGCACTGTAATAAGTCTCGGGTGATGGGTAGGGGAGGGAGGAAATCTTCCTATTTTATCCTTATCATGCTTTTTAATCTTCATTCCCTCTTGTCCTACCCACCATTAGAATAATCCCCTCCATTCCATTTGATGCAGTGGCTACTGATACATAAAAGTACAGTACTTGCTATCAAGTGTAATGAACTGTGATGCCGATTTGCACTCAGCAAAGACCGAGAAACAGCCTTGAAGGTGACTGATGATCAATTTATCTGGGAAGTACCGCGATGCCAGGAGGAAACATCCTCCACTTTTCAACCGTGTCATGGAAGCATTAACTTTCACCTTGGGACAGTCATCACCAGCGTGATAATAATGCTGGCTCAGCGCCAGCCCGGCTGTGAAGATGGGAACCTTCTCACTGTCCTCCACTGCTGGCTTGCTCTCTATTACTCCATCCGGCCAGTTTTTCCGAGCTCTCCATCTCTGCCAGGAGGAGGAAGCCACACAGTCAACCAGCATGTCTGTTTCCCATTTAGTGGGCTGTGTTTGCGATGTCAATGTATTAATCTGCACCAACGGGAGGAGAGGAATAAGAACACATGAATAATCTCAGTCCACAACTCCTGGCACAGACAGACAGCCATTCCGCCCACTCTTCCGTTTGAAAATATTTGATTTCGAAAGATTTCTTTTAACTAATAAAAGCGCTCTAAAATTGTACTTTAGAAACCAATGGAAAAATACAAACAACATTCTGAAAAGAATAATTTAAAATTAGATTTTGCTGTTTATTACAGCATAGTGATTATTACTTTTTTTAATGCAACAGCTTTTGTCCATTCTGATTGAAAGTGAGACAGAAATTATCTCACTGCAAACTGCATGATAGGGATTTACTATCAAGTGTAGTGACAGTTTTGCCCACATACAGATAACAGCAAGAACAACTTGGATTTATATAGCGCTGTCCACGCCAGACGGCGTCCCAGAACGCTTCACAAAGTGGAACCCCGGGCCGAGCCAGGGGGAGGGGGGAAGGTGACTAAAGGCACGGTCGAACAGAGAAGTCTTCAGGCACGACCTGAAAATGGGAAAGGAGAGGGGGGAGTCGAAGGGATTGAGGGATGGAGTTCCAGAGCTTCTGGGGGTAGTGGCTGTAGGCACGGCCGTCGATGCTGGAACGGAGGATTTGGGGGATGAGGAGGGGGCCAGACTCGGGAGCGCGGTGGCAATGGATACTGAGGAGAGATCGGTTATATATCGATTAATCAGGTTACATAAAGGTGCTCACCATTAATATCAGGCTATATGTGGAGCTCCTGTAGCTCAGTGGTTAGAGCGCTCGCCTTACAAGTGTGAGATCTGTGTTCGAATCCAGCCAGAACAGGGTCAAACCTTGGGCAAGTTTCCTTATACCACACACCTACACACCTAATAATAATCTGTCAAAAAAACCCAATAATAAATTGGTCATTTCAATCCACGACTGTTTGTGGGGACATTGCTTTGCGCAATTGGCTGCCGCATTTCACCCACAAATATACAGTCAATTCACTTTACAGTATATTCTGTGAAACGCTTTGAGACGTCTGGAAGATGTGAAGGGTGCAGTATCAAATTACAAGGATTATTATTAAATGATGATGTCCCCGGTAATGGTGCTGGAGCACCAGCCTAGACCGAAAGCTCCAAGGTCCCCGACGTCCTGAATTGGGGACTTGAACTTACCAAGCTCCTGAACCTGGAAACGCAAACTGAACCAAGCTCCTGCCTCAGACGCCTTCGACTGGGAAAAAAAACTGCTGGATGCTATTACCATGTGTTTTACCAACTGGGAAATCCAGCCAGCCACTGCTGTCCAAACAATAAAAAAAAGAAATTCAGTCAATGATTATGAGTTGA
Source organism: Hydrolagus colliei (assembly GCA_035084275.1). Lineage (NCBI taxonomy): Eukaryota > Metazoa > Chordata > Chondrichthyes > Chimaeriformes > Chimaeridae > Hydrolagus > Hydrolagus colliei. Next base: position 8,797,565 of record CM068753.1, read on the forward strand.
TGACAGGCTTTATCACACCCTGTAGATATTGTGATGCATCGAATGTGTGCAACTAACCCACGCCTGAAACACTTTTCTCCTCCCCGTGAAGAGAAAAGAATTGTTTAGCTGCCTGAAAGCCGCTGTGTGTATTGTGGTAAGGAGACCGCGGTGATTGATGGCAATCTTCTCTGGTAAAAATGAGGGCGACATACGGTGGGAAATTATTCCACAGATGTCGTTGAGGGGTTTCCGTGTCATCACACTGATTGATTGACCATCGAGAGCAGATATTATCTGGAGCGGAGTCTTTGCTGGAATGTTTATCTGATGCCGTGGGTGTCGGCCAGGCTCCTCACTCACCTCTCGGTCAGAACGGTTAAATTCACCCTCCGTTTGCACTCAGAGGCAGTCCTGTGAGGAGCGGGCGTGGAGGGGTAGTGGGTGGGGAGCATAGCTGTTAAATTGAGATATCTTGCCACACAACAATATTGGAAAAGAAAAGCAAATGACTCCCACAAGCCCCACAGATAAAATTGTATTGTATCGTAAAATTGCGGTCTGGCTGAGAGGACTGGCAGCTGCAGTCATCACATGTGACCGCATCCTCTGCGGAGTGTTTTGGTATGTGTTATAATAATTTTGTATAATCCTTGCATTGGATAGAGCGCCTCATTGCATCTTTGAGACGTCTCAAAGAATATACCGTAAAGTGAATTGGGTGCATATTTTGTAGGTGAACTGTGACACTTTATATACAATATAGGATAGCCAACACATCAGGCATTGGTATTTAAATCACAAAAAAGTGGTTTGGGTAAAGGAGACCATTTGGCCCATTTGACCTCATTCTTCCACAATTCCACATTTCACTCACAAAATACACAGATATATACAACAGACAAAATCCCTTAGTGTGTTCTGCACAGTATATTCCGTGAAGCGCTTTGAGACGTCTAAAAGACGTGGTAAGGGGCTATATCAACTGTAAGGTTTACTAATATTATAACTCTTTTGGGAGCCTAACCAAAGTACTGTCCAGCCCGAGTCTGGGCATCTGAATTCAATTCAATCAAGCCCAGTCTCCCATTTGCCTTGTTTATCACTGCACTGTTTTGATGGTTACAGCTCGATAGTCTGAAGGTTCGTCAGTCCAAAGGTTCATTAGTCCGAAGATTCGTTAGTCCGAAGCTTCTCCTTACCCTAACCACAACCCTAACCCTAACCTTTGGACTAATGAACCATCGGACTATTGCACCAAATGTTTGGATTAACAAACCTTATTTCATTGTCGGTTCGGACTATCGAACGGTAACCACAGGAATCGATCCCGGGTATAGGAAATTTGTGTGTTTGGACTATCGAACCTTCAGACTAATGTACCTTCAGACTATCGAGTGCCCCCTGTTTTGATATAGTGAGCAATTAATTGGTCAACCAAAATTCTGAGATCTCTCTGTTTCTCCCTCGGCAAGCCTCTCCCCCAGCCACAGAGAACACCTATTTATTAATTCCTCAGTGCGGTCAGTATCGAGCCACCTTGGCCAGGCTGCCAGGCCTAGGGGCACAAACAGCAAATAGATACATCTGAGTGCAGTAATGCAATTGTTGAGAACGTTTTTTGTGAGTTATTTCCACAGATTCAATCAATGGATGAATACGTAAATCCCTCCCCGGCCTGTGCTATTTACAGTAATTGATCCAGTTTCCGTTTTAATCTAATTCTATTTGCTGTGGCCCCCTCCAGTTATACCTTCCACACAGTCAGAGGATGAGTTTACCAGCTCATCATCTCATAAGATTGGTTTGGTTGAAGAAGACGCTTTAGTCCATCTGATCTCCTCCCTCCAGAACCCACCTCCCCCCCCACCCCCAGCTGACCGTCTCCCCCAATCACAGCGTTCAGCTGGTTTTTAAACAATTAATTATTAGCCCTTGGGTAAAGACAAATTTCCTGGTCAAAAACGCAAAATACTGCAGAAGCTGGAAATCTGAAACACAAACGGAAATGGCTGGGAAATATCAGATGGAGTGAAATTCAAAATTGATTTAATCAGAGCCAATTCAGGACAGACACCAGGAAATTTTTGACAAATTTCCATCAAAGGGTCGTGGCCCTCAAACGTTGACTCACTTTCCTATCTCCACAGATGCTGCCTGACCTGGGAACACTCAGCAGGTCAGGCAGCATCTATGGAGATAGGAAAGTGAGTCAACGTTTGAGGGCCACGACCCTTTGATGGAACTTTGTCAAAACTTTCCTGGTGTCTGTCCTGAATTGGCTCTGATTAAATCAATTTTGAATTTCACTCCATCTGATATTTTAAACTATCCGCCTTTCACTTCACTCCCAATCCCTCAGTGCCTTGGGACATCCTCTCCTGACGTGAAAGGCGCTCTAGAAATGTTATTTTGTTGTTGTTGTTTGTTGCTGTTGTTTCATTCTCTCAGCACTTTTGAGGCCTCCTAGCCAAGTCCTAGGTAGAGACGTCACTGTGAGTATCAAGCTCTGTAGAGATTCTCACCATTAATTTCAGACTGTAGAGAGGTGTTGCAGGTTGAAGATTAGTCGATCATTTTACTGATATTTGAGACACTGTTATGTGGAAAATAACTGCTGTCTATAAAACAGTCACTACACCTGGCTGTAAATTCCTCCGGTGCGATATGCTGCAAGCGAAACGCAGTTTCCCTTATGTGTGTGGAAAGTGAATGATTTTCTCTGTAACCTTTGGGGAGCACAAGGGAGATAAATCTGCAATAAATGTTAACAGAGACGCTCGGTGAGAGCAAATTACAGAGACCCTCTCAGAGAAACGTCAGTCGGAAGCGTTGCTCTGTGGGAACGCTCTCTGTACATCAGATGAGTTGCAAATAATAAATGATTATTACCTCCCAGGAAATAGGCTTTGGATTCTCCGAATTTTATTTCTAATTGAATCACAGAACTGCCTGGGAGATGTCGGTCTGTACGGCTGTGTAACTATCGAACACCATTTTCACCTCGTTAAGTTAATTTACTCGGAACGAAAGCCTTACAGAGTTTGTGTGGGCTGGCTGCCCGGCTGAATTGCTCAGATAACTGGACAAACACTGTAACAAAAAAAAATATCGCCAACTCTGCTGTGTGCTTTTTGTCTGCTGCGTTTCACCCACAAAATATAAAGTCAAATTACTTTACGGTATAATCTGTGAAGCACTTTGCGATGCATCAATGACTTGATAAGGTGCTGTAACAAATGCAAGGATTATTATTCTAATTACTACATTAACCTCGTTACCAACCCTGTGCCTGCAGCTTCCTGTTACATCTCACTTCAGTCTGTCTGCGTGTTGATAATGTGTGGTGGGGGGGTGGGGGGGGGGGGGGGGGGGGAGTGGGCATGAGCTGTACCTCAGAGTATTGATATGGTGTCACTGTTAATCAGGTTGTATGAAGGTGTTCACCATTAATATCAGGCTATACGTGGAGTCCTGTAGCTCAGTGGTTAGAGCGCTCGCCTTACAAGCGAGAGACCTGTGTTCGAATCAAGGCAGATCAGGACCAAACCTTGGGCAAGTTTCCTTACTCCACACACACACGCCTGATAATAATCCGTCCAAAAAACCCACAATAATAAAAAAAATCGGTCATTTTAATCCACGACTGTTTGTGCGCAATTGGCTGTCGAGTTTTGCCCATGAATATACAGTCAATTCACTTTACAGTGTATTCTGTGAAGCGCTTTGAGACATCAATAAGATGTGAAAAGTGCTATATCAAATGCAAGGATTATTATTAGTACAGTATTATGCACACACAGGGAGAAGTGCACATCAATCACTAGCTGACAGTTCCCACCTCCTCGCCAACTGTTCCTAGCCTCTAGCATGGAGTCCTGTACCTCAGGAGTGAGCACACTCACCTCACATGCGAAAGGATCTGGGTTCCGATTCCCAGTCAGGGTGAAACCTTAAGGCAACTTTCCTTTCTCCCCACCCCCGGTAAATAAGAAACCCAGTGGTTATTCGATTTGCAGATCAGCCTGCAAAAAAATATATATAATTTGGCTACTCTATCCACAGCTGTTTGGTAGGACACTGCTGTGTGCTTCTGGCTGCTGCGTTTCGCCCACAAAATATACAGTCAATTCACTTGACAGTATATTCTGTGAAGTGCTTTGAGACGTTGATAAAATGTGGAAAGCGCTACATCAAATACAAGGATTATTATTATTATAATTATAGAGATACAGTAATCTCAATATTATCAGGCTGTGTATAGAGGTGGACATTCACTTCCTGGGGTGGGGGGGACGGGGGAATGTGGTGGAGGTTGTGGTACACAAGAGGTCACCAGCTCTGCCCAGTCCTCACCTGAGAAGCATTTTGCGAACCTCGAGTTGTTTCTCTCTCTCTCTCTCTCTCTCTCTCTCGCTCCTGACACTGTGTCGTACTTTTCCAGGAGAGGAGCAGATGGCTGCTGACACATCACCTACTTCTACATTCCAACACAACTCAATTCAAACAAGCCCCCAAAACCTTCCAGACTTTTCTACCTGTGACCGGCTCGTCCAGTCCTTAAAGATAGCCCCTAACTGTGAATCCATGTTGAAGAGCATCATCGGCAGCCTGGAGAGGAGTTCACAGGTTATAATAATAATAATCCTTGCATTTAATATAGCGCTTTTCACATCTTATCGACGTCTCAAAGCATTTCGCAGAATATACTGTAAAGTGTATATTTGTGGGCGAAACGTGGCAACCAATTGCGCACAGCAGCGTCCCCACAAACAGTCGTGGATTGAAATGACCAATTAAATTATTGTGGCTTTTTTGGAGGGTTTATTATTAGGCTTGTGTGTGTGTGTGTGGAGTAAGGAAACTTGCCCAAGGTTTGGCCCTGACCTGCCTGGATTTGAACACAGATCTCACGCTTGTAAGGCGAGTGCTCTAACCACTGAGCTACAGGAGCTCCACATATAGCCTGATATTAATGGTGAGCACCTTTGTACAACCTGATTAACAGTGACATACTCTGAGGTACAGCTCAGGTTAGGGCTGTCAAAGGGTAAAGGTGACTTTTAGCCAAAGGGGAATTAAAGACTGGATCAGGGTGATATCAGGGAGGCTGGTTGAGGACGGACAATAGGGTTTATTTGGAAAAGAGTTTGCTCCTGTGAAGGGAGGAGGTAATAATAATAATAATAATAATTATTGCATTTGATAGAGCGCTTTCCACATCGTATCGACGTCTCAAAGCGCTTCATAGAATATACTGTAAAGTGAATTGACTGTACACCTGTGGGTGAAACGCGGCGGCCAGTTGCGCACAGCAGCAGCGTCCGCCCCCCCCCCACACACACCGTCGTGGATTGAAATTATCAATTTTATTGTTGTGGGGTTTTTTCTCTCAGCGACGGGATGAGAATGTGTCAAAGGCAAGGATTATTATTATGTGACGTCTCAAAGACACAGTCAGGCGCTATATCAAACGTAGGATTATTATTCAAGTGTGTGTGTGTGTGTGTGTGAGTGTGAGGGGGGGCGGTTAGCTGGTGGGAAGAGGGTCTGAAGGCAATTAATGTGTTTCATTGGTACATTGACTGAGATGAAACGCCTAACATAACAGGACAGCAGTTACCGCTCTCCCTATCTGCAGTGTTGGCACCACCAACTAACACACACATACATACACACACACATACAACTGCCAAGGAATGTAGCAGCTCTGATCACAGACAAGACTGTCCATCCCCTAAGCAAGGATGCGTGTGTGTGTGTGTGTGTGTGCTAGATCTGGTCTGTGAGATGTGAGAGTGTAAATCACTCTCCCTGTCCCCCTTCAGGGAATAGGAATGTGTATGTGTGTGTGAGAGAGAGTGTGTGTGGGAGAAGTGTGATTCCCCCAACCACCTATCAACAGTCAGTTATTCCCTAGCCTCATACACAGCCACACAATATCACATCTCAGCTCTATCTGCTTCACACCCTCAGCCACAAGAATTCATAATAATTATTGGGAATTTTTTTTAAGGTGGGGGTGGATGGGGAGACATTAATAATAATGATTTTAGTCCCAAAAAATACTAGGGGGAGGGAGGGGGACAGACTAGACATTGTCCAGGTTAAAATGGGATTTTATTTTTTATTTATTTGCAAACGGCCGACCTGTGTCAGTGAGAGGAATAATTGCCCTGGTTATTAACACAGACAGCCTCACTCTGTGTGTGTGTGTGTCTGTGTCTTTGGTGTGAGTATGTGTGTGTGTGTGTGCAATCCGCATTGCCGCTTCCTGAACTCACTCAACCCAGAGTGAGTGATAAGGGAGAGGAGAGAGAGAGAGACACACACACACACACACACAGAGAATTGGTGAGTGGGTGACAGAGGGGTGAGAGAGTGAGGCGGGGTGGGGATCAGAGGGAATGATTGAGAGAATTGAGGGTGAGAGAATGCCGGAGAGTATGTGGGTGAGGGATGAGAGAGTGACCCTCAGAGAGTGAGAGGGTGACAGAGAGAGAGGGAGGGAGGGTGAGAGAGTCTTGTCACAGACACACACACGCCGACCCTGGCTGGATGGTTTGGGAATGCGATCCAAGCAGAAATATTGATTGTATATTTGCGTGGTTTGTTTTGCTCCCAATTCTCAGCAGCACCTGCCGACTCCAGGTGTCTCTTTTGCTGTGTGTTTGTGACTGTCAGGGTTTCTGTGTGTGTGTGTGTGTATCAGGGTTTGTGTGTGTGTCTTATCAGGGTTTATGTGTGTGTATCAGGGTTTGTGTGTGTGTCTATCAGGGTTTGTATGTGTGTTTGGGTGTGTATATGTGTGTGTGCGTGTGTACAGGTATGTGTGTGGATACCAGGGTCTGTGTGTGTGTGTGTGTGTGTGGATACCAGGCAATTGAAAAGATTCTGGACAGAAACACTTGACCCTTCGTAAAGTCTGACCGTCTGTATGTGATGGGAGAGAGACACCATTCTAATGAAGAGGGTGGGAGGAGGGACGGTCAGAGAGATGCAGATGGTGGGGGAGAGAGAGAGAGATGGAGATGGAGAGACAGAGAGAGAGGGGAGAGAGGGTGGAGGTGAGATGAGAGAGGAGAAAGTGGGGGAACGCCTCTGTGACACGACATGTAACATGCTCCTTCCTCTGAATATTTATAGGCTGAGAACATCCCCCTGATGTGATTGAACTGCCTGCCCTAATCTGTCTGTGTGTCTGTCAATGCGGCTTTGCAGCTGCTAACCAGGAGTCCTCTCTCTGATCACTGGGGGTGGGGGGGGGAGAGAAGGAGAGGGAGTGGGGGCGAGGGGAGGGTGGGGGGGGGGGGGGGGTGGGAAAGGAAGGGTTAACTTATTTTGATTTATAATTTTTTTTAATATCGATTTTCAAAATAGGAGTTTCCTGACTGCTGTGGGTGTGTGGGTGTGTGTGTGTGTGCAACGCCTATCAGCCTAAGGGCAGAGAGAGACACACACATACACAGACAGACAGACAGACAGACAGAGAAAGCATCATTTCAACTGAAGGGCTCCATAAGAGACACACACACACACAGACACACACATATATATACACACACACACACATACATACAGACAGATACACACACAGACATACAGACACACACACACACAGATAGACCGAGAGAACATCATTCAACTAAAGGACTTCATACAGACATAAAGAGAGAGGAGAGAGGCTGGCATCACAGTGAGAGCCTCCACAGACACCGCCCGTTTTTATTCCCTTCTCTTATTTTTAAGGCTGTTAATAACCCCCCCCCCCCCCCACCTCCTTCCCTTCCCTCCCTCCCTCTATCCCTCCCTCCCTCTATCCCTCCTTCCACCCCCTTGTCTCTCTCTCTCTTCTCTCTGTCACATCTGACTTCTCCCCCTGCCCTCGTCTCCCTCCTCCCCAAGTGAGCTCCCCAGTCCCCAGCCCAGATGATGAATTTCCTACGACGAAGACTATCTGACAGCAGTTTCATCGCCAACCTGCCCAATGGCTACATGACTGACCTACAGCGGCCGGACCCCGCTCAGCCCCCCCCGCCAGTGTCCCCCACCCCAGAGAGGAAGCCCCAGCCTCAGCCCCAGCCCAGCTCTGGCTTCTTCAGCTCATTCACCAACGCGGTCAAACAGACCACAGCCGGCTTCACAGAGCCCCCACCCCCCAGGAAAAGCAAAATCTTGCTGCTGATAGACAGACCTGACATAGACTGGTAAGTGAATTGCTTTCTGATCTCCCCCCCCCCCCCCCCCCCCCCCACTCCCTCCCTCTCCCCCCCCTCCCTTCCTCCCTCACCTTCACCCTCACCTCACTCACTCCCTCCCACAATCACAGCATTCATTGATACACTCATCACCTACCCCGAGGACACAGGGAGAGAGAGAGAGAGAGAGGGAGGGGTGGGGAGGGGGGGGAAGAAGAGGGAGGTTTAACTATGGGTTTCACTCTCACCTAAAAATTTCACTTGAAACAATCAGAGTAATTCTAAGCGTTCGCTTCCCCGCTCCTCGCCTTCTCACGCGTTGCTCAAAGCATTTCACGTAATAATCGTTGCATTTGATACAGCGCCTTATCCCTCTTTTAGACTGTGGATAAGAGGAATACGTGCTTTGATACACACTTCACAGATTATACTGTAAAGTGAATTGACTGTATATTTGTGGGTGAAACGCAGCAGCCAATTTGCGCACAGTCTCGTCCCCCACAAACAGTCGTGCATTGAAATGACCAATTTTATTATTGTGTTCTTTTTTGGAGGGATTTGTATCAGGCGTGTGTGCGTGTGTGTGGAGTAAGGAAACTTGGCCAAGGTTTCACCCTGACCCTCCTGGATTCGAATCACAGGTCTCACGCTTGTAAGGCGGGTGCTCTAACCACCGAGCCACAGAACTCCTACAGGGGATATTCTGTAAAGGGAATTGACGGTGTATTTTGTGGGTGAAACGCAGCAGCCAGTTGCGCACAGCAGTCGTGGATTGAGTGACTCATTTTCTTTTGGGGGCATGGGAGGGGGAGGGGGTGGGGGGGAGCGATCCAGCAATTGGCTTAACGACCAGGTTCCTACTTACTGCTGGGTAAACAGAGGTGTGTGTATGTGTGTGTGTGTGTGATAAATACATCCCCATGTATTAACACACACTGTAAACTCTGTCAGTCTCTGTTTATTCGCTTTGGAATATTTGAAGTAATTTGGAAGATGCTCAGATTCTGTTTTGTTGTACAGTATTCTCAGACCTAATTTTAGATGTATTGATTGACCTTTTGTATTTGAGCTGAGAAGGGGAGAGAATATATGTGTGTGTGTGTGTGTGTATGAGAGAGAGGATATGTGTGTGTATGTGAGAGAGTGTAGGTGTGTGTGTATATGTATGAGAGCGAGAGACTCAATGAGTCTGGGCGAATTTCTGTTGCTGAAAACCCCTTTCTGAGAATCAAAGACCTGAAACTCACCCCCTCCTGTGTGTCAAGCCGTCTGTTTAAAAACGCTATCTCTCCAGGAATTTTGGAAAATATTCTCAAATTCACTAATTTAAAACTCGGTTTTCTACAGGTCTTTTTTTTAAGGAAGACTGGTCCATTCCTGCTGTGAGGGAGGCCGTGCGGGAGGAAAGGAGTGAGGGAGCGAGCGAGAGAGCGAGGGAGGGCGGGGGTACTGGAAAGATGAAATGAAATGAGCTGAAGGACCTCCCTTCTTTCCAATTCATCAGGAGTTATAATAATAATCCCTCCCTTCCCCCCCTCCAAAATTTGGCCCATTAGGCCGTTTGAGGGGACGCTGCTGTGCGCAACTGGCTGTCGCATTTTGCCCACAAAATACACAGTCAATTCACTTTATGGTATATTCCGTGAAGCGCTTTGAGACGTCGCGAAGATGTGATAAGGCACAGTATCAATTGAGATGGTTATTATGATGTAATTTGTGACATTGTGGTTACATCCTGGTTTACATTGTGGTTTACACCGGTAAATACATCCTCACGCGGATATATTTACCGGTGCCGAGCAAACAGTTTCTCACTCACTGCACTCGATTGCATGGATGGACACCTTTCCTCACTTCGGGGCTTATGGTGAAAAGTGAAGTGAGCTCCCTTCCCTCCGCGCCCCCCCACCCACCCCCCACCACCTCCTCCAAAACAAAAACAAAGGACAGTACAGCACACTGTACCTCAAACAAGAATCATTAAATTCTCTTCCTTTTCAAGACCAAAAGAATTTCAGAACCATGGAAAGTTTGCCACTGAGTCTAGGTGGGAATCTGAAGGGACCATTAGTGAAGAGTTAACTGGTTACCCACTTATAATGTGTGTGTTTATATAATATACACAAACACACACATATTATGTATATATATATATATATACATATATAACATATATATATATACATATATATATATATATATATATATATATATATAACATTGATGTCCTGTAGCTTAGTGATTAGAGCACTCGCCTTACAAGCGTGAGACCTGTGTTTCGAATCCAGGCAGGTCAGGGCGAAACCTTGGGCAAGTTTCCCTACTCCACACGCCTAATAATAATAATCCCTCCCCCAAAAAAACCCAACAATAATAAAATTGGTCATTTCAATCCCTGACGTTTGGGGGATGCTGCTGTGCGCAATTGGCTGCCGCTCGCTTCACAGCTACTCAGGGGTGTTCGTGGGTGCAGATTGGCTGCTGCATTCACCCACCAAACACACAGTCACTGCAACTTCATAGAGATTCGCAGTCTACAACAACAAAAAGAATAAATTGCAGTTATATTAGCGCCTTCACTTTAGATCTGGATGTGATGCACTTGTGAGGTGTTTCGATGAGCATTGGCTCAATGTTATTATTATAAATGCAAGGATTAGTACAACAACAACAAAATTACATTTGTATAGCGCCTTTCACGTCAGAAGGACATCCCAATTAGATAATTGTATAATTAGATAAAAGCGCTAAAATGTCTGCTGCGTGAACAGATTGCGATCGGAAGCGATTGGTGGAGTGGTCGTGGGGGGGGGGGGGGGGGGGGGGAAGGGGGCTTTTTTATTACAGCTCAACTCTTCTGAGTGGCTGCGTAAATCTGTGCACGTTTACAGCAAAATAGTCAGCTGTGTTGCTATGAGAACCTTGGTCTGTGTGATGACTGAGCTCAGGGGCTGGATGCTGATTTTTTTCTGGATCACAGCCTCTCCCCATCAACACCGAATTCTCAGCTCACTGACCAGGCTGTGAGAGCAAGAGAGAGAGAGAGAGCGAGAAAGAGATAGAGCCAGGCAGGCAGGGCAAGCGATGCGCAAATGTTGAACCAAACCCTCAGACCAAATCATTCCTAAAGTATTTGCACCCAGACCTGTTGATGGAGCGAGCTACCTGTGTGAGTGCAAGTGGCAGGAGAGGGGACGTCAAGGGCTCTTAAACATGCCCATCAATACTTTTAATCGAAGAGCTTCCTTATCGGGATTTCATGTAACGTAACACAGCGCGTTAAAGACCGCGAGGGGAAACGATCTTACAGTGACGTCAGGCAGCTGGCTCTCAGCAAAGAGGGAGGAAGGAGTTCCTCCGAAATGATCTCCGTCACTGACCTCTGTGCTGTTTGGTGTTGGTGGTGGGATGGGGGGGCGGCGGGGGGGGGGGAACATGGCTGTGCGCAGTGTACAGACGCACGGTCACTACTCCCTGCAGTCATCAGCCGTCAGGCGGTTTGTGGTGATGAGGTGCTGTGTCAGGTGCAAATGTTTTTTTTGCTAATAATGGCAGTTATTAATAACTGCTTGCTCATTGTTTGTGTAGAGAAACAGAGACACAGGCACAGACGGGCTCTGGCTCAGGCCCCTTTGTTGACTTGTTATGTTTATTTCCTCCCCCGGAATCTCACAGAAACTAGCGTTTCGGCTTCCGAAATGCTAATTATGTACACCGGCTGATTCATCGGGGCATGAGCATGAATCATCCTCATTTGTTTCACAAGACAAAATGTAGTGTGCGGAGCTCACCCAGAGTGTTTCATGCCCTGGCTGACGTTACGCTGCGTACCTCGGGCTCGTATCAAAGTTTGAATATGTTAAGTGGTGACCAAGAGGTTGTGATACCACAACAACAACAACTTGCACGCAGTATATAGCGCCCGCCACTCAGGCTAGCGTCTCAGAGCTCTTAAAATAATTCGGAGTCATCATTATTCAAATGGTATCATTTGGTCACCCTGTAATAAACCCTGGGTCGTGGATTTTACCCTCACAGTTCAGCCTGAGCGTGCTTGCTGTCTCCCCCCACCATCCCCACCCCACCCTTCCAGCACCGAACTAGAACATCAGCCTCACACCGTCAACCTCCACTTCAGCCTCCGTTTCCAAAACTGATATTAGATCTTCAAATGGAAATGTCCAAGAACGAGAGAGACAGACAGACACACACACACAGAGGGAGAGAGACAGAGAGCGACCAACAGGCATATAGGGAAAGACAGAGAGAGACACAGAGATGTAGGGTCTAGAGACAGAGACGCACACACAGGCAGAGAGACAGAGCAACCGTCAGAAGGGACAGAGAAAGAAGACCCTTTTCGATGTAAGTGGGGTATTTAGCCTCATCACTCTTTCAGCCTGTGACAGGATAATGAGATTAGAGACAATGTGATTGGAGGCTCTGACTATTGTCCATCACCAACTATTTTTCAGAGATAATAAATTGGCATCTGAAGTTACCTCATAGTCAAATCTATGAATGCCTCTCCCTCTCCCTGCAATAAGGCATCGACCACATCTGCTCTGTGAACTGTAGCGCCCAGCCCATAATATTCAATTATCTAGAAACCTAATCAGCCATGGAGAGTTTTACTGTACCTTCATCAAACGTCACCAGCAAATCCTTAGCCTTTAATAATAATAATAAAAATAATAATTCCTGCATTTGATATAGCATATTTTTTACATCTTCTAGACGTCTCAAAGCGCTTCACATGAATTGACTGTATATTTTGTAGGCAGCATCCCCACAAAGAGACGTGACCAATTTTATTATTGTGTTTTTTTTTGTTGGAGGGATTATTGGTCGTGTGTGTCTGTGGAGTAAGGAAACTTGCTCAAGGTTGCGCCTTGACTTGCCTGGATTCAAATACAGGTCTAATACTTGTAAGGCTCCCTTGGCTTAGTGGTTAGAGCACTTGTCTTGCAAGCTGGGGAGACCAAGTTGGGGAGACCTGTGTTCGAATCCAGCCAGGTCAGGGCGAAACCTTGGGCAAGTTACCTTACTCCACACGCATAATAATAATTTGTCCAAAAAAACACACAATAATAAAATTGGTCATTTCAATCCACGACTGTTTGTGGGACGCTGCTGTACGCAATTGACTGCTGCGATTCGCCCACAAATTTACAGTCAATGAAGCGCTTTGGGACGTCGATAAGATGTGAAAAGCGCTATATCAAATGCAAGGATTATTATTATTATAAGGCGAGTGCTCTAACCACAGGACACTCTCTGTGCTGGGCCTTGGTGCTCAACACAAACAACAACAACAACAATAACAAAATTATATTTCTAGAGCACCTTTCACATTGGGAGGACGTCCCAAGACACTGTAACACACACCTCCTCTCACAACACACACTCACACACACCTCCCCTCACAACACACACTCACACACCCCTCACAACTGTAAGGCCCTGACCTCCCAAATTAACAATATACTGTATATTGTGGTCAGTCGGGTGTCTGTGAGACCAGGCTTAAGAGTCTCCAAACCCAAATCAATAACGTTACATTTCCATTAGTCTTTCACGTGGGAAGACATCCCAAGTCGCTGGGCAGTCAGGGATTTAGATCAGAGCTGGTGATTGGTTGGACGTGGAGCTGGTGAAGATTGATATGGGCTGAGCAGGTCACAGAGGTAGGAAGGAGCAAGGCTGTGGAGAGCCTTGGGGGGTGGGGGTGAGGGTGTGGGGGGGGGGGTGTTATACAGTCACAGGGCTTGGTGCCGGAGAGGACATGAGATGAAGAATTCAGGATGATGATCTGCAATTTGTAGAGGGAAGAGTTGGGCCCCCATGTATCTTAATCCAGCCCTGCTGACAACACACACTCACACCCTTCACACATACAAGCCCTTCACACATACACAACACACACTCACATCCTTCACACATACATAACACACACATAAACACTCTCACACATGCAGCCATAACCTCTCCACACGTACATACACACTCCCTCACACCACACAATCATATAGACCACATCCCACACACACATGCACAGGTGTTATTTAGTAATCTGGTAACCAACTCACTAATCTCTCTCCCTGGTGGTCCTCCTCGGCTGCGCGGCTTCTGATGTCTCACGGTTCAGAGGGTAACAATGCCAAAAGTCTGTTAGTAAACGAAAGGAGTCCCCACCCCCATCACCATTGCCGGTTAAATGGTCTCAAATTGCCCACTCAATAACTCATGGCTAATGGGCTGACTGGCATTACACATAGCAAGGCCACGGGGAATACTGCACTAATGGTTTTATGTAAGAGAAAGCAACTGCAGACACTGGGCGTAGAGCAAGCCTGAGGATAACAGGTAGCAGGGAAAGATAGAGAGAGAGGGGGGGAGAGAGAGAAGGAGAGGGCGGAGAGACAAGAGAGAGAGATGGACAAACAGAGAAAAATCGAGACAGAGAGATGGGTGGGCAGAGAAAGATGGCAGACAGAAGAGATGGACAAGGCAGAGAGAGGTGGACAGAGGGAAAGAGATAGAGGAGAGAAATAATAATAATCCTTGCATTTGATATAGTACTTTTCACGTCTTCTAGACGTCTCAGACAGAGAGGTGGTCAGAGATATAGAGGAGAGAGATGGATGGACGGACGGACGGAGAGACGGACAGAGTGTGGGTAGGCAAGAGATAGCCCACTAATTTCCAATCACTGTACCAGTGCCCCAGCCATTGCTCAGGTCAGCTCTGAAACTCGGAACCTTCATGACCTGTATGATCGAGATACGAGCAAAGGCATCTTTAGTTACATTTTGTTTGGCCTCAGTTTTTTATTGAACTGAATGTGAGAGCCAGAGCGTGTTGTGGTACCTCTGCTGAGGATAATGGAATGAGATTTAGAGATTAATCACTGATAAACTGCTCGCCTCCTCAACTATCTCAGAGGCTGAGAGATTGGCTTGAACCCTGACTGTAGCAATATCTCATCCAGTGGGGGAGCGAGCCCCAGCACAGACGCAATGGGGGGAGAGAGAAAGAGAGAGAGAAAGCAAGCAGGGAATGGGGTTAGAGTAGAGAGCTCCTTTGGGAGAGCGAACACCAACACAGACACTATGGGACAAACAGCCTCATCTGAGTTTCTGAGTACTGATCAGAGGTTGATGTTGATTTCACCCCTTTGTCTCAGGTAAAGACTCTGGGCCTGTTCTCCTGATCTCTGGTCCTGTCTTCAATCAGTTACTCATCTCACCCCTTTGCTTCTATCTGCACTTCCTGCCTCAGCCCATTGCCAGGAGCTGTTGACGTGTTACATTAGCAGCAGCTGCTCCTGTACTCTCTCAATAGTCATCCCCAACAACACTCAGTGAGCAAAGGGAGACCATAGCTGTGACTGCCCTCTGCTGGCTCTCCCTGAGGCTGGAGTGTTGGAGCGTGGGTTGGGTGGGAGGGCAGGTGATTGGGGTAGTGGGGGGCACAGGGTTAAGTCACTATGTGTGTTCAGCACTCAGTGCTGTAACAGGTCAGCGTCGATTTCAACGCTGAGACGTCCTCCTGACGTGAAAGGCGCGATTTATACAAGAGTAATGTTGCTGTTGTAAGGAAAGCAGACAAAGGCAGGAGGTTAGCGGTGTCTCTCCCGCAGTGAGAGTTGCTGGAGGATGTGGAACGGCGGGCCAAAAACTCTGCTTAAAATAGAAAATCATTGATTTTTCAAAATGTAATAATCATGGAACCTTACAGCACAGAAGGACAGTGCCAGCTTTTTAGAGAGAGCTAGCAACCAGCCCCACGTCCCCCCACTCCACTCTTACCCCAACTAGCCCCACTTCCCCCCACAGTCTGCTCTTATCCCAACTAGGCCTACTACCCCCTCCCACTCTTATCCCCATAGCCCTACACATTTTTTCCTTTTTAAATACCTATGTAATTTCCTTTTGAAATCTATTATCAAATCTGTTTCCACCGCCCTCCCAGGCAGTGTGACCCAGACCGCAACAACTCTCTGGGTAAGTCAATGTTTCCTGTCTCCCCGCTGTCTCTTTGCCAGTTATTTTGAATCATTGTCCTCTGGGTACTGTACCTACTGCCCAGGAGGAGATAGTTTCTCCCTATCTACTCTATCATTGTGAACATCTCTATTAAATCTCCCCTTAACCTCCTCTACTCTTAAGAATAATAAATCTTGTATTTGATTAAGCGCCAAAGCCTTTTTATGGGACATAATCTAATATATAGCCACCAGTATTGTATATTTTGACGAGCTGTGGATGGGTCCAGGGAAAGAAGGTGAAGGCTTGTCCTCCAGAGGTGAGTGTGTGTGTGTGAGTATGCGAGTAAGTGTGTGTGTGTGGCATGTGAGTATGTGTGTGTGTTAGCATGAACCTGAGCCCTGGTTACGCTAGGCCTGTGATGGCTGCGTCTGTGAAGTTTGGCCAGGGGATGGCAGCAGTAGACTGTCTCATAGTCGCTCACAGCTCAGGTTCTCCATCATTCGCGGTGTAGCTCATTAACCCCTTAAAGCCCTGGCTTTGCCAGACTCTGAAATCCCGAGGTTGGCCGAAGGAGCTGTGGTGGGGGAGGGGGAGGGGGAGGGAGGTCAGAGTGAGACTAGAATGGCCTCCAGCTACTGCTCCAGCACCTTGGGATGTCCTCCAGACGTGAAAGGCGCTATACACACATGTCATTTTGTTGTTGTTGTTACGGTGACGCCATTGAGTGAGAGGGTCACCTGATGGAAATATCTAATAACAATAATCCTTTCATTTGATATAGCGCTTTTCACATCTTATCAATGTCTCAAAGCGCTTCACAGAATATACTGTAAAGTGAATTGACTGTATATTTGTGGGCGAAACACGGCAGCCAATTGCGCACAGCAGCGTCCCCACAAACAGTGGTGGATTGAAATGATCAATTTTATTGTTGTGTTTTTTGGGGGGGACGGATTATTATTAGGCGCGTGTGTGGAGCAAGGAAACCTGCTCAAGGTTTCGCCCTGACCTGCCTGGATTTGAAACACCGGTCTCTTGCTTGTAAGGTGAGTGCTCTAACCACTGAGCTACAGGAGCTAGATCGAATGCAATTATTATTATATCATTATCAGGTGTCCTCACCCCCTCCCCCCATCCCACCCCTTGGTGGTGCTGAGCTTATGAGTGGGGAGATGTGGCTGGCACAGACTAGATGGGCCGAATGGCCTCCTTTTGTGCCGTAGTAAGATTCTGTTATTCTATGTGAGGCTGACCAGTTGCTCTCTTCCCTTTCTCAGGGCCAAACTGTTCCGGGGGAAGAAAGTTCATGGAGAATATGATATCCGTGTGGAGCAGGTAAGTCACCCTTCCCTGCTCTCCTCTAACCCCATCCCCTGCTCTCAATGTGACTCTCTCTACCCATGGTGTCTGTGCTGGTACTCGACCCCCCGCTGGCGCTCTCTACTCTAACCCCATTCCCTGCTCTCTCTCTCTCTCTCTCTCTCTCACTCCCCCCTTGGTGTCTGTGCTGGTCCTCGCTCCCTTTCACTGTGCGAGTGTGAGTTGATGGGAGACGTTTTTTTTGTGAGATCCACGTGTGTGTGTGAGTGAGTGAGTGAGAGTTACTATTTTGCAGGCTGATTTCACGGACATTAACCTGGTGGCTCAGGCCGAAGGCAGCTGCATTGTGGACATGCAAGTGATCCGGAATGGCACCAGGGTTGTGAGGTGAGAGTCGGGGGTTGGGGTGGGGGAATGGTGGAGACCAAAGCGATGGGGGCACAGGGAAAGGAAGGGAATCAGGGGAAAGGGAATTGGGGGTAAAACGGGATCATGGGGGATTGGGATTGGGGGGAGTGGTGTGAATCAAGAGGCGACGATGTCCGATCAGTAAACATTTCTCTGGGCAAAATCCCTGCTTCGAATCCTGGCTGTTTGAGGGACAGCCTGTTTGCAAAAATCAGTCACTGCACTGCGCAGAATTTACACTGTCTCCCCAGACCTCACCGCCTCCTCCCCACCTTCCCCATGTCCCCATGGCCCCCTGCCCTCTGCGTCTCTCCCTGCACCCCCTCGCCTTCCCTTCCTCCACTCGCCTCTGTGCTGTATGCAATTGGCTGCCACTTTCACCCACAAATATGCAGTCAATTCACTTTACAGTATATTCAGTGAAGTGCTTTGAGACGTCGATAAGATGTGAAAAGTGCTATATCAAATGTAAGGATTATTATTATTATTACTACAATTATTAAGGGATCTGGGGCAAGGGAGAGTAATTGGAGCTGGGATACAGATCAGCCATGATCATATAGTGTGTCAAAACAGGCTTGAGGGGCTGAATGGCCTCCTCCTCTAACTGGATCTATGAGTATCAGGTTACACGCAGAAACAACTGCAGTAAGACCTGTAAGAGTTAACCTTTTACACTCAGTGTGAATGCCTGAGACATGGAATCCCATCTTCCCACTGACGTTTGTGCACAGTTTCATCTTAAGACAATATTATTTTTAAGACTAAAAGCGGGAGAATTTAGACTGTCTCCCCCCCGCCCTCTCCGCCTCCCCCTGTCCTCCCCACATCCCCCCCACCTTCCCCACCCCTGCCTGCCTCCCCCCACCCTCGCCACTACCTTCCCTCCCTTCCATGCCACCTCTAGCCCAGATTTTCAGAGAATTCATATCCCATCCCATTTTTAATTGTTCCCGGGAAATCTATTTGACTGTAAATGGAGCTGAGCACAAAATAAATTAATCCTTAAAAACAACTCATTTTCCAACAAACAAATTATCTCGACATCTGCTGCTTCTCGGGGGGAGATATAATACATCAATCTTGCCCCCAGCCCCCAACTCCCTCCCAACCCACCAGCCCTCTCTCCTCCCCACGCAAGGCTAATATCTGTGCTCGTTGCTCATTAACTCCACTCCTGCTGTTCGGCTTTTAACACGGAATCTGAAATATTCACTAACAGATTGGGAGTGGGGTAGGAATGGTGGAGGGGGAGAGAGGAATGGGTGTGGGGGGGGAAAGAGCAGAGGGTGGAGGGGAGGAGCGGATAAGAGGGAGTGAGGGGTGGGGGGGGGGGGTGGGGAAGGTGTAAGCCTATCTCTGCCCCGAGGCTGACATTAAATTCACCTACAAAACACACAATCACTGCACTTCACAGGGTAGCACTTTCAGGTGAGCTCACTGTCTTGGCTGATGCACCAGCACAGTGCTGGGGGCTGCTGGGGTAGGATGGAAAGTGGGGAGGTGAGGGGGTGGGGAGGAGGGGATTGCTGTGTTGCTGGAGGCGTTGTCCTTCTGTTAAGATGCTGAAATATTAAAACCTTGGCTCTTGCCAACCTGTCCCTAATGCTCAGGGAGCGAGAGCGAGAGAGAGAGAGTGCGTATTCCATTCCAAGTAAACTATCTCTGGGATTTCCATGTGTGGGTGGGATAAATGGAATTTTCTGTTTGGTTTGGAGACTCTTAAGCAATGGTGATGGTTTTTGGTGTGACAGACACCCAGTTGGGCAGAGGAAAAGACATCAAACTGAGGCTGAACAGGGCAAGTCTGTGCCCTATTCAGGTGGACATTAAGATCTATCGAGGGTTTATTCGAAAAGAGATAATAATATAATAATTCTTGCATTTGATATAGCGCTTTTCACATTCTGGAAGTCTCAAAGCGCTTCACAGAATACATTGTAAAGTCAATTAACTGTACATTTGTGGGCGAAACGCGGCAGCCAATTGCTCGCAGCAGTGTCCCCACAAACAGTCGTGGAATGAAATGACCAATTTATTATTGGTTTTTTTGAGTGATTATCATCATTAGGCGTGTGTGCGGAGTAAGGAAACTTGCCCAAGGTTCCGCCCTGACCTGCCTGGAATCGAGATGAGGGTTCTGGTCGACAATCTCACGAATAAACTCGCTTCACGGCTGTTTGTAGGACGCTGTTCTGCGCAAAATTGTCCTTTGCATTTGCCTACAAACGCACGGTCACTAGAATTGGCAGTAAAATCCCGTGAGACTCACCGTATCAAACGCGAGGATTATTATTATAATTCAGGAGTTACTTACTCCCCACTTTGTCACAGTTTCATTATCTTACCCACCTCAATCTCATGTCCTCTTAACCTCCTCAGCTACAGGGCATCTGACCCTGTCTCCTCAGACTCTTATCACACCTTCACCCCAGGGGGGGTTAGTCTAGTCAACCATCGCTGGACACACACACGCACACACACACACACACAGGTGTCTGCTCAAACCTGACCCAATTCTCTAAATAAAGTGTGAGTTGCTGGACACACGTCTCTGAGCCTTGTTAGTGAAACCCCACTGGGGGAGGTGAGGTCTGAGTTTACGCTGCCTGACGCGGGCTTGGGGACCCATTCCTAATCAGTGTCTCATATAGATGTGGCAATTAGCAGAGACGGAGCGCTTGGCTGAGCTGCGTAGTCAGAACCCGTCTCAAATTCTGATGGGCAAAAAAAAAAGAAAAGTTGCAAGTGCAAATCTCTCTTATTCTCTCTCTCTCTCTGACTGTCTCTCTCTCTCTCTCTCTCTCTGACTTTGATTGTCAATGACTCTCTCCTTGGGTGGGTTTGTGTGTGTCTGTGTGTGTCTTTCTTTGTCATGCTCTCTGTCATGCTCGTTGTGTGTGTATGTGTGTGTGTGGGTGTGTTTCTCCATTTGCCCCCTTGTTAACAATGAGAGTTTAACATATTGTTTTAACAGTTATTAAACCCTCGTCAGTCAGTCACTGCCCCCACAGTAACCTCCTGTGAATCACTTTGAGATGCCAGGCTGGTATAGTGGAGGCCATGCTTGCTCTGGCTGTGAGTGACATTGCTCTCCTGATTTTACCTGTAGATCCATCAAACCTGACTTTGTGGTGGTGCGTCAGAATCCCTACAGCATGGCGGAGAACGAGGACTACAGGAACATCGTGATTGGCTTCCAATACGGAGGGCTCCTCAGCCTCAACTCCCTGGAATCAATCTACAACTTCTGTGACAAGCCGTGGGTGGTGAGTTCAGCCTTTGTCCTGGTGTCTGCGCTGGCGCTCGCTCCCCCATCCAGTCTGTGCTGGATGCTCGCTCCCTCTCATGTCTGTGCAACAGCCCTCCTACCTCTCTGCCCTCCCTCATCCCAGCTCTGCCCTCACACACCCGCCTCCCCCACACCCCCCCACTGCCCCAACCCCCACCCCCATGCTCAGGTCCTGACCCCTGTTCAGCCAAGTGCTGTTGCTTGCTCCCCCCACTGGAGTTCTCTACTCTAACCCCATTCCCTGCTCTCTCTCTCTCTCTCCCCCCATGGTGTCTGTGCTGGTGCTCACTCCCGCACTTGAGCTCTCTACTCTATCCCCATTCCCTGCTCTGTCTCTCTCTCTCTCTGTCTCGCCTCATCTCTCTATCTCTCTCCCCGTGGTGTCTGTGCTGATGCTCGCTCCCCCAATGGAGCTCGCTATTCTCTCTGCAACTTAACGCAATTTTTTCCTCCAGAATTCATCGCCAGTCACATTTATCCTGCCTTTGTTCTCCTTTCCCCTGTCCGCTCCGTGCTGGCATTTTAAGGAGGATATTAGCGGCTTATCAGGGAAAGGCAGAGTGTTGCTTATTGAGGCTGTAATAATAATAATCATCGTGATTAAACCTAAATTGCTGCCTCCTCTCGCAGCGAAAGCGATCTCTTAATGTACTTTTTGCAATATTAACTACACTAAGTACTGCCGCGAGACCATCAGCTCCGCCCCCCCAGTAAGATTGGAACTGTTATTCACTGGCGTCAAAGAAGGTTCTGGAATAACAGAAATAAAACCAAGGGAAGGTTAGAGGGAATCTGAAATGGAACTGCCTCCCTCAAGCCATCTATCTTGCCCCTCCCCCACATGTTTTGGCTTGTTGTTTTGCTCAGCGTCATGCTCCGCCAAGCCCTGATAAGTGCCGTGCAAACTGCGAGTTGTTGACAGTGGTGGAGTGTTGTTATTGTCGCTGTTGTCTCTGTGTTTCTTGTTGCTGTTGTTGCTGTAATACATCATCATAATAATAATCTTCACATTTGATATAGAGCTTTTCATGTGTCTCAACATACTGTAAAGTTAACTGACCATGTATTTGCGGGCGAAACGCGGCAGCCAACTGCGCACAGCAGCGTCCCCCCCACAAACAGCCGTGGATTGAAACGACCAATTGGTTGTGAGGTTTTTTTTGGAGGGATTATTCTTAGGCGTGTGCGCACGGAGTAAGGAAACTTGCCCACGGTTTCGCCACGATCTGCCTGGATTCGAACACAGGTCTCACGCTTGTAAGGCGAGTGCTCTAACCACTGGTGGTTGTGAGTAACATTTCCCCTCCTCTCTCTGCCTCTCTTTCAGTTTGCTCAGTTGGTCAACATCTACAGGAACCTGGGTGCTGAGAAGTTTCCGCTGATCGAGCAGACATTTTACCCCAATCACAAGGAGATGGTAAGTCAAATCCCCCCTCTCTCCCAGGGAATCACTGCCCAGCGCAGTGACTGTTTTTCTCGGGATCCGAAGCTTGAAATTTCACCCAAATTAAAAACATTTCCACAGCCCAAAATTTTGGGCAGATTTTTATTTTTTTGGTGGTGGGGCGGGAGGGTGGGTGGGGGGGGGGAGGGGAAAAATTGAGAAATTTCTCAAATCCGGTTTGGAATGGAAATTCATTTTAATTTGGAATCTAAGGACGTTCCAGAGCCTGTCTAGCGGGGGAGGTGCGATCTGAGGTCGTGACGTCTCGCTCGGATACTAAAAATCCCGGTGTGTTATTTCGGGAACTGATGGGAAAATTCCTCTGAGTGTCAGACTCGATGCCTCTTTCTCCCGCCCCACACACACACAGAGAAAGATGGTCAATGCGTTTACAATTTGCTGCGTTTGACCATAAAGCAGTCACTATACTTCAAAGTAACCTGTGGGGTGAAAGCACTTGTTATATGTTGATGTGTTGGGCAAATACAAGTTGTATTGATGCGACATTTTTGGCAGATGGTAGTGATGTACAATTGTGGTCATCCGCAACGGTCAGATTCTTGAGGGGGTGGGGTGGGGGGGGGGGCGGGGGGGGGGGCAAAGGGATGAGGAGATAATTTGTTAACGGATTTCTTCATAAGAAAGAGTGAGTCTGGAATGACTTTGTTGGGACGCACCGGGTTTCATTAACACACAGATGGTGGGCTTCAAGAGGACAGTAGATGGGTAAGTGAAGGGAGGAAGGGAGGCAGGCAGGCAGGCAGGAAGGAAGGAAGTGTCTGTGTGTGTTCAGTATTTGACCTTTTGAGAGATCTAGAGGCCAACGCAGATTGTGTTTGAGCCTCAACTCAGTCTGGGTCTGACCTACAGCATTTAATACGGGCATTGCCATACCTCATTAACAGGAGCAGGAGGAGGTCATTCAGCCCCCGAGCCTGCTCTGCCCTGATTCTCCCCATCGCTGCCCTTCCTCCCCTCCCTTTAATATCCTCCATGTTTCCCTTGCGTTGAACTAGGTCAGTGTTTGCCCTGCGCCTAGTCTCGATCTGTGCCAAAAACAACAATAACTTGCAAACTTGCAAGCACAAGCACATATATACACACACGCACAATTGTGCCTTTCACGTTGTGAGGATGTGATTGAAGTTCTGTTCCTCCCTGATTCAAACCCTGATACCAGTCCACCAGCCTTGCCAACCATCTCTCACCAAACAGTAACGGGTAAAATAACTAACTTACATGGTTCATAAATCTCCCCAGGATTGGGGGGGTGGGTGGGTGGGGGGTGGACGGGGAAGAAAAGAACAAGGAAACTCTTCGAACTGTACAAGTTTATCTTTACTGACACAAAACAAGCAGCGACAGAGCAGACGTGAATTTACACAGCGTCCGGACGATGGGAGCGTGTGTGTGTGAGTGTGTGTGTGTGAGAGAGTGTGTGTGTGTGTGAGAGTGGGCAAGGGCAGGGATGGACTGTACACATCTTGGTGCCTGATTGTAGAGACTGATCGGAGCAGAATCTAATGGGAGCAATGTTGATGTGTGTGGCTGTGGGGTGGAAGTGTGTGGGGGGGTGGAAGTGTGTGGGGTGGTGGGGGGATATGGGACGCAAAGGTCCCTTATCATTCCCTGGTGTCTCTCTGGAATACACTGAGGGGCAGAGGGAGATCAGTGGGCTGGAGGAGGCAAAGAGAGATGTGGTCAACTCCCAGCGTTCATGGAGGATCATGGAGGCAGCTGCCCCCACTCAGGTCGATTTGTTTTGGGGTGAGAGTGTTTGAGTGGGGGACAGGGATGGGTAGTAGGGGAGGGGGAGGGGGTCAGGGAGTGGTGGGTTAGTGAGAGGGATGGGGAGAGGGTCAGGGAGGTGGGGTCAGGGAGAGGGATAGGTTGAGTGAGGGAAGAGGGTCAGGGGGAAGGATGGGGTGCAGTAAGGGGAGAGGGTCAGAGGGAGGGATGGCGTCAAGGTGTGGGGGGGAAGAGGGTTGGGAGGGAGATGGGTTGCAAGGGAGGGGGAGAAGGTCAGCGAGAGGGTCAGATAGAGAGTTGGGGTGCAATGGAGGGGAGAGGGTCAGGGAGAGGGAGGAGTTAGGGTTCCGATATGTCCATGAATTCCTTCTCTGGGGGTGAGCCCCCCCGGTACCAGCTACATGAGCCGTCGCTGCGTTTGATGCAGGAGAAGTACTTGGCCTGGGGTCCGTTCAGCGTCTTGTCGGTCAGACGGTCAGTCCACAGGCAGTCGTTCTCCGCAGACACAGAGCAGGGCAGAGTGTAACAGGTGGAGATCTGCAGCCAGGACAGGCAGTGTTAACACAGAGCAGCACAACACTCAGTACAACACCGAACAGCTATACACACATACACACACAATCGCACACACACACACACACACAGAACACCCACATACCCGGACACTCATACAGTCACAGACACCCATACACAGACGCAGACACCCGAGCGCGGACCTTTGGAAAATTCCCTTCTCCGTGTTTTTTGCCGGCGTGCGTGTGAATAGTAATCATAATAATCCTTGCATTTGATATAGCGCCTTACCACCTCATCGAGACGTCTCAAAGCGCTTCATATAATGGACTGTAAAGTGGAGAGTGACTGTGTGTTTTGCGGGTGAAACTCACCAGCCAACGGAACCACAGCCATTCAATTCTCCTGGTAAAGGGGGATGGTGGGGGGGGGGGGGGGGGGGCAAGGCGGGAGGTTTAACGTACCCGGCAATCACAGCCCATTTGGTATCTGTGGTTCAGGTTCTTTCTCTGCGACAGGGTCAGATCCTCCCAGGGTAGGATATAATTACACAGCCCCACCTGCACTCGACCATCATCCCCCAGGTGGCCTGAGACACGGACACAGACATGGGGTGGGGATGGGGGATGAGAGAGAGAGAGAGACAGAGGACTAGTAACAAGTAACTCTCGTATGTAGTCACCACAGCGCCAACAATAATAACATGTAATAATCCTTTCACTTGATATAGCGCTTTTTACATTTTATCGACATCTCAAAGCGCTTCACAGAATATACCGTAAAGTCAATTGACAGTATATTTGTGGGCGAAACATGGCAGCAGCGTCCCCACAAACAGTCATGGATTGAAAATGACTGATTTTTATTATTGTGTTTTTTTGGACGGATTATTATTAGGCGTGTGTATGTGTGGAGTAAGGAAACTTGCCCAAGGTTTCGCCCTGACCTGCCTGGATTCGAAGACAGGTCTGATGCTTGCAAGGCGAGCGCTCTAACCACTGAGCTGCAGGAGCTCCACTAATAACACAAATGATCATTACCAGCGCAGTTTATCTTTGCGTTTGACACAGCGCGTGGCACGTCAGGGAGGGATGTCTCAAAGTGCTTTGCAAGGTGTGTGCGGTCATGTGTGTGGGTGTGTGTGTGTGAGACGGGGATGGAGACAGTGGGGTGAGGGGAGAAGGTTGGTGGGTGGGGGAGGTGAGGCTGGTACCTGTGAGCAGATACTGGACTTTGCTGGTGGTGTTCAGCGTCACGCCGCAGGCCGCAGAGGTGGGCGCCGTGTACACAAACTGCACAGTCTTCTTCCTCTCAAACCCCTTAAACATCTGATAGAGAGAGAGAAAGAGGGAGAGAGGGCGATTCCATAGCCGGTGGGGGGGACGTGACACAGTTTCTGGGAAGGGAGTGCTCTCTAAACCCATTCCCTGCTCTCCCTCTCTCCCCATGGTGTCTGTGGTGGTGCTCTCTCCCCCAACTGGAGCTCTCTACTGTACAAATACGATTCCATATTCTCTTTCCAAAGCTATAAACTCGTCCCTGCTCCCCCTCCACCCACCCACCCACCCACCCATCGTCAGTGCCGCAGACTCTTGCCATTACCTTGATCTGTTTGACTTCGTACCGGATCAGGTCATTGTACACGTCAAAGGATTCTCCGTTGTTTTCAGAAATCAGCTTTTTCCCGGAGATTTTTGCTCTGATCACTGTTTTTTTTCATAAAAAAGGGAGAAACGATGATTGAATCACTGCTTCTTAGAGAGAGAGAGAGAGAGACCACGCTATCACAAATGCCGTTTGATGACGAGATTTCTTAATCAGGGGAGAGATCAGGGAATGGGGTTAGAGTAGAGAGCTCTAGTGGGGCGGAAGCGAGCGTCAGCACAGACACCATGGGGGGAGAGAGAGAGAGAGAGAGAGAGAGAGCAGGGAATGAATGGGGTTAGAGTAGAGAACTCCAGTGGGGGAGCGAGCACCAGCATAGACACCATGGGGATCGGGTGGGGGGGGGATAAATGTGTATCATTGTCAAGTGATTGTTTCACTCTAATCCTCTTGTAATGAGTGGTGTCTGTGGCACTGATTGAGCTGAGAGGCTGTGCTGTGGGTCCCTCTGCTTTGCAGCATCTTCTCACTTATATTATTCAAAACAAAATGAGTTGGTTCTGGCCCCAGCCTCCCAGAAACTCTCCAAAGGGGGGGTAGGGGGGAGGGGGAGAGGCGAGTTAGGGGGTTGGTTACCAGGCACCAAGAATGTGAGATGCCTGGGTCCAGCCAGCCTGCCTGACTTCGCTCACCCTGGCTTCTTTGAGATAGGTCAACTTCCGCATGCTATCACTGATCACTGTCTCTATGATAGCGTGGGAAAGAGAGCGAAATAAACAGAGAAAGACTCTCTGTGTGTGTGTGTGTGTATATATGTACTGTATATTAAAAAAAAGACACAGACAATAGAGAAAATAAACGACAGACAGAGAGAGAGAGAAAGAGAAACAAATGGACATTTTGAATCACCCGATCATGTTAAGATGTGTCCAATAGGTTTCAGAGAGCACAGTACTAAACTCAGATTACAATGTTATATCCTGTGAATTGCTTTGAGACGTTCAGCCGAAATGAAAGGCGCTGAATCATATGGGAGATGATGATGATGATGATTATTATTATTAGTTATTCCTGTCAAGTGATTTTGTTGGCAAACGCAGCAGCCATTTTACACAGAGCAAGAGAAAGTGATTAGAGACACACACACATACACTCATAGACATAGGTACACACGCACAGGTTAGAGCCAGACAGCCTGAGAGAGACCATAGACATATATACATTAGCGTGAACGCACACACGCAACAACAACAAAATTACATTTATAGAGCGCATTTCACGTTGGAAGGAAGTCCCAAGGCGCTGAACAACTAGGTCGGGAGTTGTGGGGGGGGGTGGTGGGGGGTGGGAATGGGTTGTGGTAGGGTCAGGGGGAAGGAGAGAGTAGGAACGGGGGGAGAGTTAGGAGGGGAGCAGAAGGCACGGTCGAAGAGGAAGGTCTTGAGACACACACACACACAAATGGTACATGCAACGGTTTCTGGGGGTAACAATATGTCCAAAAATAATAAGAAAAATAAGAATAATTTGGTCACTCGATCCATGACTTTTTGCGCATTGAAACAACAGCAACGGCTTGCACTTAGGCAGCGTTTCACACAGGTTCACATCGCAGAAACATAGTGTGCCGGAGCAGGGCTGACATCTATGGTGACGTATCACAGCTCAGGCAAATCCCCATTGCCATCAACGAATCTGCGCCGTAGAACTTACAGCCAGACTTTAGTATTTTCAGGGATAATTGGCTTGTTTTTCTCCCAGTGACTGCGGCACACAGTCTGGCACAAACCCTGCTCTCCTCTCCTGCACAGGGAGATTCTCGTTGTAAGAATATCGCAAATAATAATTGTGCGCAAACACTGTTCCCACTCCCCCCTACCCCCCCCCCCCCCCCACCCCCCCCACCCCAGCTGACAGACTCTGCCCTGCGTAAAGGCGCTGTGTAAATGCAAGTTGTTGTTGATGATTAAGCTGCTGTCTGCATTATGCTCTAGAATTAGAATTCGAGACAGCAGAGATCAGGAGTTGCACTCACGCCTCCTACACAAACTAACACAAGCCCCCCACCCTGTCTCCCCCCACCCTGTCTCCCCCCCAGCCCTTCTCCCCCCTCATCTCTCATTGTCTCCCCTTCTCTCTCTCCAATCCTGCCCCCCCACCCACCTAAACACACACACACAGTAGCTGGTTTGTTCTGTACATAGTCACCCTTTAACCACGACAACAACAAAATTCCATGTGTACAGGGGTGATGGGAAACCCAAGGTGATGGGAAATCCTCCACAATATTGATGTGACTACCACCCCCAACACCCTGATCTCTGTCTGAACAGCTAAAGGCTTGAATGTGTCAGAAGGTCAGAGGGAGATGGTGGGGAGTGGGGATGGAGGAGACAAACTCCATGGTCACTATAACCTAATACAGTGACAGTGAGTTAATTCAACTCCAGATTAAACCAAAGAGATTTCCAGCTCAGAGAAAGGAAGGCCTTCAATCTGTACTGCTTCAGAGCAAGAGCCACCCTTCCAGTCCTATTTACCTGACCTTCCTTCCCCCCCACTCCCTCCGCCCACGTTCCAACACTCCCTCACAACCCACCAGTGTAACCTTAGAACTCTGCCTTGTCTCGCTGGGTGGGTGGGGGGTGGGGGCAAAGGGTAATTTTGCTTTAAGACTCCACAAGTATTTATAAATATGTAAATAAAAAGACGAGTCCGAGAATAACATAGCTAAGGCACCCAGGATATAAACTGACAGCGAAAGGCAATTTACATTGGACAGAAAGCCAGTCAAGTGGGGAGGTGAAGTTATAACAGTGTTCAAAGCCAGCCAGCTAGCCAGCCTTGCATCTATTTTTCGCTCTCTTACCCCACCACCCCCACTACATACGCACGCACGCACGCACACACACACACACACACACCCCGAGCTGTGGCGTCTGTTTTTTTTTCCGCGACTCAATCTTGGGAGCCCGGAGAAAGCTTTCTGTCTGAGGCTGGATTTCGGGACGGCTGCCATGGATTCTCTAAGGCCACCCAAAGGGGACGCCCAAACACTTCATTGTGGGGAAGTGTGTTCTGAGGACAGCTTTGTTGAGCAAACTGAAAAGCCAGTGTAGTAAAACAAAAGGCCCCGGGCTGTCCAAAAACACACTGGGGTTCAGTTACTGTAAAAGAATGTTGTAAATTAACATTAGCAGATACTTTATCAAATTGGGGGACCGGGCAACGATAGAAAAGTGCCTTCTCTCTTGACAGGTGCTTGGATTTTCTGGTGGTGTGTTTGTGTGTGTGTGTGGAGGGGATTGGGGGGGGGGCGCGGGTTGATTGGGGGTGGAAGAGAAAGAGAGAGAGAAAAAGGAGAAATTACAGTTAAACTACCCACCGCTTGTTAGCTTGGAAGTCCTGTCTCTGCTATCTGACACCAATGATTCATGCATTATAACTGTACTGTCACACACCAGCTTGTGAAAGAGCCTTTCACTGCCTAGCAGTGCAGTTGTCAGTTTTAATGCTGTCTGTCTGTCAGGCCGGGGTGGGTGGGTTGAGGTGGGCTTGGGGTGTACCTAAGGACATCCGATCCGCCCCCCACAAATATACAATCAATTCTCTTTACGGTGTATTCTGCGAAGCGCTTTGAGACGTTGATAAGATGTGAAAAGCGCCTTATCAATTGAAAGGATTCTTATTATTACTCTCAACATGAAAGACCCGATATAAACAGTTTGTTATTATTGCTGTTGGGTGCTGACTCACATCTTATCTCTGGTCAAGCTCTCCCGCTGTGTGTCCAGCAAGGACCACCACCCATCAGTTAGTTAGGGCTTTGGCTACAGGGTTAACAGGAGATACTCTGCCCCCAGTGACTGGTCTGGCCTTCTAGGTTCTACGGATGGATGGGCTAGGGCTGTCAGCACCAGTGGGAACGAGCCCTGGATACACTGTGGACTTCAGCCCCTGGCTCAGGGACTGGGACTAGAGACTGTCACAGAGGGCTTGAGAGCTGGGGCTTGATTCCAATATTAATTTACCCCCTCCCCACCCTCACCTTGGAGACAGAGTCTATGTCCATGTATTTACCCCAGTGAGCTGTCTCCCCACATCCCCCAGCCCCCCACACCCACCCCTTCCCAAACCCCAATAGCTCCAACCAAGCCAGAGGAAGGTAATGGATTGACCTCAACATCCCAGCGAGGACACACACAACACACACACATCCAGCCAGCCAGCCAGCCAGGCTTTTGATCTCAGCTGGTGACTGGAGATGCAGGAAAGCAGTGTATGTTGACTTTGGAAATTGAATTCTCGCTATTCTATGACTGAGCCACAGGAGGGGGGGGGGGGGAAGCTTGGTCAGTACTGAGGCTGTCCTGAAATCACTGCCCAACCCTCCCTCCCCACCGCTCCACACTCCTCTCTCTCTCTCTAACCTTCCCCACAAATCCCCCTCCCTCCAAACAGACTGGATGGGGGTTGAGATGACTGACAGTGACTGAGCTCAGTTCTCTCTCTGTGGCTGAATGTTAACCAGAGACCGAGAAGAGGAAACTCCACCCAGGTTCTTTTTTTGAAAAAAATCTTATTGATGATCAGTATTTCTGGGCAAAAAAAAAGGCTTTGCTGATTCTCCGAGTGTGTGTATGTGTGCAGATATATATATTTTTATATATTATGTTTAAACAAAACAGGCAAGTGAGATAAAATGATTAAGAAAAGCTCCCCCCACCCACCTCAGTTTGTTTAAAAACGAGAGCAGCCTGTAGCTATCAATTCTCTTGAACTCTTTTCCATGAAAGTAAACGGCAAAGTTAAGTTTCAGAAAGTAAGGAGGTTTTACGCCAGGAGGGTGGGGGTGTGTGTGTGGGGGGAGATAATAATAATAATAATCTTCCCCCACCTCTCTCTCCTTCTCCCCCCCCCCCCCCCCCACCCCATATCTGGCTAGTCGCACGTTATCTGCCCTGGCTTGGGTTTGTTGCTGTGAGGACATACACACACACATATATATACACACACACACTTTCACACTTATATATACACACACACTTTCACACACGTATATACACACACACATATATACACACACACTTACATATATACACACACACTTACACACACATATATATACACACACATATATGCACATATATACACATATATATACACACACTTGCACACACATATATACACACATAACATATATACACACACTTACATATATATGTATACACACACACTTACACACACATATACACACACATATATATGCACATATATATATACACAAACACTTACACATATATACACACACATATACACACACACTACACTTACCTATGTCGGCGCTGCAGAAGGCTTGCTGGAGGTGAGCAGGTGAGCAGCTACAACCGTTCACAATCTGCTGCAGTCTGAGAGACAAGAGGAGCAGCGACGAGGCGAGGAAGCCAGTGCCTGGGTTCTTCATGGCTTCACTGTCTCCCTCTCTCCCTCACACACACAGAACCACAGCCACAGCCAAGCCACAGCCTGGGCTCTGGGCTTCGCTTCTGAGCTAAAGAAAAGCCTCACTCTCTCTGTTTGCTTTTCTTCTCTCCCTTCCTCCCTCCCTCCCTCTCCCTGCCTCTCTTCTCTTTCTTTCTGTGTCTTTTCTTGCCTCGAGTCTCAGTCACTGTTGGCGTTATGTGATTGTGTGTGTGTTTATGTGACTGTGTGTGTCTCTCTCTCTCTCTGTGTGTTTGTCTGTGTGTGTGTGTGTGTGTGTGTCTCTCTCTCTCTCTCTATGTGTTTGTGCTGTGATCTGCCCAAGTTTTGCAGAAGTAATTTGGAGCCCCCCAAAAAAAGCCGTTTGCCAGTCAGTCAGTCAGTTTGGGGCGTTTGTTAAAGCCAGGAAAAAACTTGTTGTGAAATGTGGCGTTTCCCCCCCTCTCTCTCTCTCTCCCTCTCCCTTGCCTGTATATCTAACTGTCTGTCTCGTACGCCTCTGAATTCTCTCACTTTGCTGGAATGGACAGTACAGTGTATGTATATATATGTATATATATATATATATGTACAGTCTGCCCTCTTCTCTCCCTCTCTCTCTCTCTCTCTAGCCACGCCTTCACACACCGCCTCCAGCCTGTCTTGTTGCTTTGAGTATTTATTTGTGTGACAGACCTGCAGTTACACGGTTGCCAAAAGCCCACACCAACTAATCACTTGTGGGGTCGATTTTACGCTGTTAATTGCCTCTGGTTCCTTACCAGTGAGGATATCTGTAAACAGCAGTCTGACAATGTGTTACTTTTAATGTGAAATATTAATCACGCAGACAGACAGACACACACACACACACACAGCTCCCTCAGCCAAAGGAGATACGAGTATTTTATGAAAAGTGAACGTTTCACAACCATCATTTATACTGTATTTAAAAAATAATGATTCTTGCATTATTCAATTCACATTACGGTATATTCTGTGAAGCGCTTCGAGACGTTGATAGGATGTGAAAAGCGCTGTATCAAACGCAAGGATTATTATCATTCTGTGAGGCACTTTGAGACGTCTAGAAGACGTGAAAATCCAATTCCGGGTTTGATGCAGCTTTGAATTTCACATCTTCTAATCTAGACGTCTCGAAAAGGAAGGTCTTTAGGCGGGATTTGAATCATGGGGAGGGATGGGGCCAAGGCGGAGGGAGTGGGAGAGATAAACAGTGGAATCAGTCACACTGGTCGATATTAAACCGGTTAGCTTTTTTTTAATAAAAAAATATGGAAACGAAAGATCCGCTTGTGAAGCACAATAATCTGTCCCCCTCAAAAAAACACAGTCATAAAATTGGTCATTTCAATCCACGACTGTCTGTGGGGACGCTGCTGTGCGCAATTGGCTGCCGCGTTTCGCCCACAAACATACAATCAATTCACTTTACAGTAGATTCTGTGAAGTGCTTTGAGACGTTGACAAGACGTTTGAAAAGCGCTATATCAAATGAAATTAGTATTATTATTTTATTATAAGCACACAACCTTAGTCAAAATACAGGGGGGGGTTTGCACCTTTTACACTTGGGTTGGACGGGGGTGGGGGTGGAATGTAAAGCGGTGATGGACAAGATAAGGGAGTTTCTCTCCGCCTGACCTATTGGCCAACAATTTCTCTCAAATAAAATCGGTCACTTAACCTCATGGCCATCTTTGGGAATGGTCAGCCAGTCAGCAGATCACAATCGCCACACTCCGCAGTAAATCCCTCAAAGTGCTTTCAGACTTGTTCGCTGAGGTGCTGTATTAGAGGCGAGCATTACTAGTTATTGTCGTTTGTCGTCGTTAAGGAATCAATCTGTTGGTAAATACCACGAATCTCAGCCTCGTCTCTCGCTCCCTGTTCCTCTACACACGTCACCCCCCCCCTGCCCCCCCCTCTCCCGCCCCCCCACCCCCTGCCCCCTCCCCCACCATTCAACCCGCCTCTCTCTCTCTCTCTCCCCGTTTTGTGTCTCACCCCGTCTTTCTCAACGACAGATTAATATTAGCCGACCAATGCAATAACGTGCATGTTATTTGGAAGTCAGAAGGCATTTGATGAGGTTCCACATGTGAGACGTTTGATGAGCAACGTATCCTCTCTGACGCCTGTGAGGGGTTTTGAATCCTCGCTAGACCTCGGGGCTAAACACCTCATCTGCGGGTTCCTGTCTCTCACCCAGGTGGAGATCAGGCACTGAAATCCGTTCATTCCCTCCGCATTTCCGCACGGTGTTTGGTAATCATGCTCATGTAGCGAATTCCGAGCCGCGGAAATGAATACTCAGCTCCAAGGGGCTGTTTCCAATAAACTGGTTGTCAGACACGCCATGTTCTGAAGCAAGTGAATTGCTTGAATCGGACTTTGTATTTCTCTTTCTGCCAATAAGAATCCGAGGTAACTAATCTCCTGTGTTTCAACTTCAATCAATTGCTCACCTGACCACCTCCCTGGTTTTAAACTCACCATTTTGTCAAGTGTCCCTTTGTTTCTCACCCCAACCCCCACTTTCCAACCTTCGCCCTACCTTCCCCCCCTCCCCCTTGCCCCCCACTCCACCACACACACACATAATAATAATAATTCTTGCATTTGAGATAACGCCTCCTTATCATATCTTCCAGACATCTCAAAGCGCTTCACGGAATCTACTGTAAAGTGAAATGACTGTGTATTTGGTGGGCTTCATGCGCAAATAAGCTGCTGAGTTCACCAGTCACTACAGTGCGCAGTTAAACTGGACAGGCTACAACACTGCATTAAACACAAAGATTATTATTATGATTATTATACGTGGGGAAGAATGCCTGCTTTCCCCCCCCACCCCCCACCTCCCCCGTCCCTGGGCAGGTATGTCTGTGCCCGCTTCTCTTTATTTAGCGGATTCGTCCTCGCACCATTAAAGAAAAACATTTCCATATTTGGGGACTATTTTTCCCAAGACAAGTGACTGATGTCAGCACTGCTGCGGAATGCACTCTGTTACCATGAGGATGAGCGTCTCATTATTGCTACCCAATTTGGACAGTTTAACCTCTAGAAGCTGGCAGCCGGCAGTGATGCACAGATGTGCAAAATGGGACTAATGCGTTAGCAAGTGGAACACTTTGAATTACCTTGGATTTTCATGCTTGTTACAGCGGCCCGGTTCTGCCAGTCCTCACCCTGTCAGTCCGGCTTTCCCCGTGACTGGGAATGATTGAAGTGAACAGTGCTGCCTCGATTGTGGAGGGTCTGCGGAGAGCTGCACCCCTGGGTGCCGTGTGTCACAGGACGTGATTTAAACAGACGGAGTGATTGCGAAGTGTGGCTCAGTGCTTAGAGCACTTGTCTTGCAAGGTGGGGAGACCAAGCTGGGCAGACCTGTGTTCGAATCCAGGCAGGTCAGCGCGAAACCTTGGGCAAGTTTCCTTACTCCATACGCCTAATAATAATCCCTCCAAAATAAACACAATAAAATTGGTCATTTCAATCTACGATTATTTGTGGGACGCAATTGGCTGCCGCAATTCGCCCACAAATATACAGTCAATTCACTTTACAGTATAATCTATGAGGCACTTTGGGACGTCAATAAGATGTGAAAAGCACTATATCAAATGCAAGGATTATTATTATTACAGGCCAACCAGTCTATCGTGTTTGTGCTGGTGCTCACTCCCCCCACGGCATCTCTCTACTCTAACCCCATTCCCTGCTATCTCTCTCTCTCCCCATGGTGTCTGTGCTGGTGCTTGCTCACCCACTGGAGCTCTCTACTTGAATGGGAGTAATAATATTGCAAATGATACCCCTGACAGCCCATTAATCTCCCGTCTCTACCAATAAGTTTCCTGTCTGTCTCTGTTAGTGGGAGTGCAGCAGATCCCTTTATTGCCGAGACCCACGATAAACAGCATCCAATTTCGTCCTCAACAAAACGATGGTGAAGGTGGGAGTGGGGAGGAGTGTTGTGGTGGGGGAGGCGGTGGGGATAGGGGAGTGTCAAAGCTAGTAACCACACGGCTTGCGATGGTGTGGAAGTGGAAGTGGCTGTGACGAGAGAGGAGCTTCGGGATAACCCGCGACTGAAAACTGTTTGTGCTTGTAGCTCAGCTTGCCGACGTTCCCAGTGGTGGTGAAGATCGGACATGCTCACGCGGGAATGGGGAAGGTAAGTAGGCTCTGCGAGGCCTCCTCACCAGGTAATGCACGGCCTGTATCCTCTTCACTGGTCAACCCTCATGTCACCTAGTGTTTGACTCCACGACAGTCTTGTCGTTGCTACTGTTGTTGTTGACTCCATGTGTACATACGTGAGCTCTTGTCGCTTAGCAGTTTCAGCACTTGTCTTGCAAGCCGGGGAGACCAAGCTGGGGAGACCTGTGTTCGAATCCAGGCAGGTCAGGGCGAAACCTTGGGCAAGTTTCCTTACTCCACACACATGCCTAATAATAATCCCTCCAAAAAAAATCACAATAATAAAATTGGTCATTTCAATCCACGACTGTTTGTGAGACACTGTTGTGTGCAATTGGCTGCCACATTTCGCCCACAAATATACAGTCAATTCACTTTACAGTATATTCTGTGAAGCGCTTTGAGACGTTGATAAGTTGTGAAAAACGCTATATCAAATGCAAGGATTATTATTATTATTGCATGTGTACCTGTGTGATTCTGAGTGTACAGGATGGACTGCAGTGTGAAAAACATCAGCTCCCAAAGTATCCCATGGTCTTAGTCATTAAGAACCGTCATCCTAAGGCGACTGCCAGGAATGTAGAAGAAGAACGAGATGGACTTTGGGTCTTTTTTTTTGTACCGTTCCGCATTTCTTATGTTCTTTCTCGTCTTTTTTGAGAAAATTCTTCAAGTCTTTCGATCTCTTTTCGTCGAAGAAGTGGGTTTCTTTTCTTGCTTGCCAGAGAAGGTCAGCTTTCAGATTAGGTCAGATCCAAATCTAGGAGTTTCCCGCCTGCCCGAAACTCTGCTCACAATGTTCTTCGACCTTGAGGTTGAGGCAGGAGGTGGCGGGATTCTGGGCGAGCGAAACCCTTGAGCATAACATGAAGTGCTTATGTGTTATATTTCAGAACCTGCTCTTTATCTGCTTCTTTTCTCTCTTTTCTTCCTCCCTCTTTCCCTCCCTCCTTCCCTCCATCCCCTTCGGCCATGTCCCTCTCTCTCCGGCCTGCTCCTCTGTGTTGCTACTGTGTGTGACGGTCAAGGTGAAAGTGGAAAATCACTATGATTTTCAGGACATAGCCAGTGTGGTGGCTCTAGCCAATACCTATGCCACAGCAGAACCTTTCATCGACGCCAAATACGATATAAGGATTCAAAAAATAGGAAGTAATTACAAGGCGTACATGTGAGTAATGATTGTTGTTATTAAGGCTATTGTTAATGTCTGTCCCGCTCGCTCGCAGGATTTGGGTCTTTGTGAATCCATGACTCCCATTTTTTGCTAACTCAAGTGAGACTGATGTTCTTAAAGGGTGTTGTGTGTGTTGATTCCCAGCCTTCTGATCCCTGAGTTCACCAACTCACCCGCAGTAACTGTTTCTCTATACGTTGTGTTAATGTCACTGCGCTTGTCAATCAATCAATCAATCAATCAATCAATCAAATTTAGAGAGCACACCGACAGCATGTCATTGAGAGATGAAACCATTGCTTTGCTGGCTGTTCGTGAGACCGTCACTGCGTGTGTCTCTATTCTCATTTCTAGGAGAACCTCAATCTCTGGAAACTGGAAAACAAATACTGGATCTGCCATGCTTGAACAGATTGCAATGACAGACAGGTGAGCGAGAGTGTCTGAGAGTGGGTTAGAGTAGATAGAGAGCTCCAGTGTGGGAGCGAGCAGCATCACAGACACCATGGGGAGAGAAAGAGCGAGAGAGAGCAGGGAATGGGGTTAGTGTAGAGAGCTCCAAGCAAGCACCAGCACAGACACCATGGAGAGAGAGAGAGAGAGAGAGAAAGAACAGGGAATGGGGTTAGAGTAGAGAGCTCCAGTGACGGGGTGGTGGTGGGGGGGGGGGGGGTGGGGG
Organism: Hydrolagus colliei; assembly: GCA_035084275.1. Taxonomy (NCBI): domain Eukaryota; kingdom Metazoa; phylum Chordata; class Chondrichthyes; order Chimaeriformes; family Chimaeridae; genus Hydrolagus; species Hydrolagus colliei. The sequence goes on from CM068753.1 coordinate 8,835,613, forward strand.
TGAGCACCAGCACAGACACGATGGGGAGAGAGCAGGTAGTAGAGTTCCCACCACCACCTTCTCAGAACTGTTTGGGATGGGCATTAAATGCTGATGATGTTTGTTGCCTGCAGCCTAATAAAAAGTTTGCGAAGTTTTGCTCACTCTCCAGATTCGGTATGTGACAGTCAGTGTCCTGCAGATCTAACCCTGCCTCCTGAGAAGCAAGGTCACTGAGCAAAGCCTCCCCAGAGAGCAGCCTCTCACACATTCTGACTTATATGAGGAACAAAACGGCTCTGAATATCTCTCTCCTTCTGCTCGGCGGTTGACATATGGCTCAGCAGGAGGAGGTTATGGTCATTATCTTTCTCCCAATTAAAACTAGATCAAGTAAATTGCCCCTTAACAGAATAATAAACTTGGATTAACATCAGTTAACAGATGTTTGTGAAATGTGGCTGGTTTTCATCCAATAGACTTGACCCTGAACCATTCGCTTGCACACTCAATGCCATTGTCTCTCAGACACTCAATGTCTCTCAGACACTCAATGTCATTGTCTCTCAGACACTCATTGTCTCTCAGACACTCAATGTCTCTCAGACACTCAATGTCTCTCAGACACTCAATGTCTCTCAGACACTCAATGTCCCTCAGACACTCAATGTCTCTCAGACACTCAATGTCCCTCAGACACTCAATGTCTCTCAGACACTCAATGCTGTTGTCTCTCAGACACTCAATGTCTTTCAGACACTCAATGTCATTGTCTCTCAGACACTCAATGTCTCTCAGACACTCAATGTCTCTCAGACACTCAATGTCATTGCCCCTCAGTCACTCAATGTCATTGACTCTCAGACAATCAATGTCATTATCTCTCAGACACTCAATGTCATAGTGCTTTTCACATCAGGAGGACGTCCCATTAGGATTAAATTTGGAAATCATTTCCTTTCATTTGCTCTCTGAGATGCCGTTTGGCGTGGAGGGTGCCATGTAAATCTAAGTTGTTGCCGCTGTTGTAGTTGACCAAATGGTGACAAACCGGATTGGAGAAGTTTCTGCGATTAGGTGTTGCGTGTGTGTGTGCGTGTGTGATGCCAAGCGCTGTGTGGGTGAGCGATGCTCCCAAAACACCTCATCAAACAGTTAGACCCTCACTTACACCCGTTTCCCCTGCCTGACAGATACAAGCTTTGGGTCGACACGTGTTCGGAGATCTTCGGCGGGCTGGACATTTGCGCCGTGAATGCTGTTCATGGCAAGGACGGCAAGGATTACATCATTGAGGTGAGGGACCGGTTACACGGGCAGCCTGACCCCACCAGAGCAGCCGGCGGTGGGAGGCACTGATAGACGGCTGATTCTCTCACGCGATGGTGCATTGGCATGAAATTGCGTCACCGGTCACCGCTGCCAGTGACTGGTATATGTGGCAGCCCAGAGTAGCATACAGACACAATCGCAGAAATCCTGGGGGCTTATTTATGCGTCTGTACAATATCAACCCCGAGACTTCACAGCTACGGTTTCAGCTTTTGGTCAGTCGGAACCGTTGCCGTGGCAACACCAGGAGCTGAATGGTGGAGGTGAAACAGTGGAGCACGGAGACTGCGACAGGAACGCCAGTCACAGTAGCCAGGATTAACAACCCCCCCCCCCCCCCCCCCCACCACCAACCCGTCTATCTGTCTGTCTGTCTGACTGTCTGTCTGCATAACCTCAAACACCAACACCAACTAACCTCTCCTAAGGCGACTGCCACACATACACACACACACCACAAGCACAACCAATCTAGAGCAACCAGGAGCAGTGACCCTGGCTGCTTTCCCCCTCCCTAACCCCCAACCCCCCCCCTCCCCCCCACCCTGATGGACAATTGAGCCCTGGTTGAGATCGGCAAGCTCAGCACGGACCGAGATTCGAACCACCCAACTATCATGGCTACTCTGTGCTGCCAGTGCCCTTAGGCTCCCTTACTGTCCCAGTCTGTACATAAGAGATACTTCCTGGACTCTGTCCTGAGCAGTCTCCTCCTGACCCCTGTGACGTTGACCTCCCTCCCTCCCTCCAACCCTCCCTCCCTCAGGTGATGGACTGCACCATGCCACTGATTGGCGAGTACCAGGCCGAGGACCGGGATCTCATCACCGAGATGGTCGTCAGCAAAATGAACCAAATGGCGAAGACATCAATCCCATCACCTCAGAAATTCACCGCCACCCGGCAACCCCAGGTAATATACCCTCCCCTCCCACCTCGCCCCCCACCCGCCCAACAACCCCAGGTATATACCCTCCCACTCAACAACCATTGGTGCCGCACTTCCGTTCACTTTGCCCCCAAACTCTGGATGACTTCCTGACTCCCTCTATCTGCTTTTCCAATTCCTTGCCCCATCTCCAGGTCGCGCCTCAAGACCTTCCTCATTGGCCGTGCCTACGTTCACCTCCTCCCTGCCCACCCCCAGCTCTCGGCTCAATGTCGCGCTCCATCACCGTCGTGCGCTCGGTAGGCCTGCATGAGGGAGGGAGGGAGGGGCGCTGTGTAAATACAACTTGTTGCCGTGGCTGTTGACTGAGTTGCTTTTTCGCCTGTTTGTGGGTTTGCTTTGCAGAGCGGAGGTTTGAAGGAGATACCAGTGGGCTCGCTCCCCGCCCAGCGGCCTCCACCACAAGGTTGTTTGCAGTATATTCTGGACTGTAATGGTGTGGCTGTAGGTCCTAAACAAGTGCAGGCTTCTTAATGCATATTTACAGGACACAGGATACGGTGCTTTTTAAGCTGTGGTTAACGGGGGAGGGGGAAAACTATTGTTCTCTGTGCAATGTGTGAGTGCTGACCTGGACTGTTCTTTTCTAACGCAGTGTCGAACCTGTGCAACTTTCTCTCTCTGTCACTGTGCGTAAGTGTGTAAGTGTGTAGGTGTGCATGGGTGTGTATCCTTGCTTCGCTCGTTGTGTTCTTGCTGTGTGTTTTTTTTGGTTTGGGTGGCCACGTTTGTGGGAACGGCAGCGATGTGCAAACATAGAGAGAGAGAAAGGGTGGTGGGGGGTGGGGAGTGGGAACAGGGAACACACACCTACACACACACACATACACACACACAAGGGGAGGCAGTGAACGAGAATAATTTTTATCTGTGGGTCAATTTCAGCCCCACTTCATCAATTCCTTGGGTTTTACTTTCATTTTATTGGACCCCATCACCAGCCACAGTCACTCTAGTCACTCCAACAACAACAAACAACAAAATTACACTTGTATAGCGCCTTTCACGTCAGCAGGAACTCCCAAGGCACCCACTGCAGCCACAACAACAACAATGTAGACCCTTTCATGTCAGAGGGACGCCCCAAAATGCTGGGCAATTAGCAGAGTCGCTTATTTTACTGAATCTACGTTTATTACGTATATTATTCCCACAAAAATCCCTCCCTCTCCCTGTTCAGTCCCCTCCTCGCCTCTTCCCTGCTCACTCCTCTCCTCCCACCCCACTCCCTGCTCACACCTCTCCGCCCCGGCTTGTTCCCCGTATCCCTCCGGGTGTGAGAGTAAGCCTTGGCGCTGGGTCCACACTGAGCAGAGAGCGACACCTGGAGTCTGACCACAGGACTGCAGCTCTCGCCTTTGTTGGCAGCTTTTTCCCAAGTGCTTTGGTGTCTGAGGCCAAACAACAACAACTTGCATTTATCTATCCATCTTCTCGTGGGGGGTGGGGGGGTGGGGTTGCATCTCGAGGAGCTTTGTCTCTGTGTGCTTGGGGCTGGGGACCTTGGGACCTTGTCAGCGCCTTGGGACGTCCTCCCGCCCTGAAAGGCGCTACTATAAATATAATTTTGTTGTGGTTGTTGAGTAAGAAAACAGTCACATCCCGAACAAGAACTTTTAAATGACAGGGTATTGCTGGGCGTGCGGAGCTAATCATGTAAGAGAGATGTGAAAGAAACTGGACAAGTTTATTGGGTTGAGGCTGATTGATGATGAGGTGTGGAGGGCAGCACCTCGGGACGTCCTCCCGACGTGAAAGGCGCTCTATAAATGTAATTTTGTTGCTGTTGTATTGGTTGCTGATGAAGTATGAAGCACTTAATGTGAGGAGGCTATGGTGAGGAGGTGAGGTTACGATGAGGAGGTTATGGTGGAAAGGTTATGGTGAGGAGGTTACGGTGAAGAAGTTATGGTGAGGAGGTTATGGTGAGGAGGTTATGGTGAAGAAGTTATGGTGAGGAGGTTATGGTGAGGAGGTTATGGTGAGGAGGTTACGATGGTGGCCGAGGTGTGGGAGAAACCTTCTCAGCAGTTGGCCACCATCGATGTTTCTGCAGGAACTAAACACAATGTGGTTATATTTGATTGAATCAAAAAACTAAGATTCCCCTCTCAGCTCGCCTCCGATTTTCAGGATTTAGTTTGACGTCTCATTTCAAATCACTAGAATCCCAGAGTTATGTTCAGAACTCGCCTGAAAATTGTGTATTTAATTTACCTTCAAAACATATCCATACAAATCTTTTCTTCTGTTTGTGTATGTATGTGCGTATGTATCTGTGTGTGTGTGTGTGTGTGTGTATCTCTGTGTGCATGTGTGTGTGTATCTGTGTGAATGTATCTGTCTGTGTGAATGTGTAAATGTGTCTGTATGTGTGTGCATCTGCATACTTGTATGTGTGTGCGTGTGTATATCTGTATGTGTACCATTGTGTATGTATCTGTGTGTCTTTGTGTGTATGATTGTCTGCGTGGATGTCTGCATGTGTATGTATGTCTGAGTATGTCCGTGTGAAAACATCTGCATGTGTGCGTGTGTGTTTATGTTTGCATGTGTGTGTGTGCGTCTTTGTGTTTACTTGTGTATATCTGTCCTGAACACTCACTGGCGATGCCACCAATTTTTGAAGCGCCTGTACCACTTCCCTCCCCTCCCCTTCCCCTCCCACCCACCCCCCACTACATTGTGCTCTCCCCTCAAGAGTTGAAAACATTTAAATCAAATTCAGATTCTATTATATTGGTGCAAAAGATTACAAGGTTCAGAGAGAAGTCCCGAGGGCCTGAAATTGCATCTTTGCGTTAATGTGGGGCAGGATGTGGGGCACATCATTTCTAAAATTCCAGCCTTTGTTTTGCAATCCTTTCTCCCCCACTGTCATCTTCAGACACACAAGAGGGGAAAGGCAGAACTGACAGATCTAACATAATAAATCCGTGCATTTGATGTAGCGCTTTATCACACCGTTGAGATGTCTCAAAGCGATTGACGGTACATACTATAAGAGCGGAATAAAAACAGAAGTGGCAGGTCAGGCAGCGTCTAGACAGAGAGGAAAGTGAGTTAACGTTTCAGGTCGGTGACCTTTCATCTGTTGTATACCGTGTCTCCCTTTTGTATACTGTACTGTGAAGTGTAGTGACTGTATTTTTTGAGTGAAACGCAGCAGCCAATTGCACACAGCAGATGGGGGCAGGGTGGGTGGTGGGGGCGGGAGAGGAGGGAGGGGGTGGCAATGGTTGGTGATATTTGGGAGGCTGGAGGCTGCCCACTTATCTTCCGAATGTGTGGAGTATTATACACTCACAGCCTTGTACCCTCAAGGTGGGGGGGAGGGGGGCTCTGTAGATAGTCAGTCAGTTGTCGCGGCTAAGAGGAATGAGAGTGAGAGAGAAACATACCCGTCCTTAAATATCTTGAATCTGGGAGGGTGTGTGAGTAACACAGCCCGACATAAACATTGCTGCTCAAATCACTTTATTGGGGATTGGGAGTGGGGTGGGTGGGGAAGTGAGGGAGGGAGGGAGGGAATGTGGGAGGGAGGGGGCAAGGGTGCATGCCAGCATGTGACCAATAAATGTTAACCATTGAGGTGACAAAGTGTGTTCGGTCGTTTGCGGAGAGCGAGGGGATGTGTCACTCGCTCGCTCTCTCGCCCGCCCACCCGCCCGCCGTTGCCTGCGGTTGGAAGCAGACAGACCCGCGGTGGGTTGGCGTCAGCGCCATGCGGGGCCTGGAGGACCAGCTTTGATGTGCAATAAAACACAAAACGGCAGAGCCCGAAGTCTAGGCTGTTTTGCTGATTCCGTGTCTGTGACCATAACCTGTCAGGGCTTCCCTCCTGTGTGAGCTGTTAGTCCTGCGTGTGTGTGCGTGTGTGTGTGTGCGCATGTGTCCATGTGTGTATATGTGCCTGTGTCTATGTGTGTATTCACGTATATGTGAGAATGTGTGTGTGTGCGTCCATGTGCGTGTCCGCGCGTGTGTGTGTGTGTATACGTGTGTGTTTGTTTCCTCGTGTGTGTAAATTGCTGGATTCTCACCAAGTGACGCCAAAAAAGACCTGCTGATTGTTGCAGCAGCTATGTCTCCTTCACTCTCTCATTCTTACACACTCTCTCACACTCACCCTCTCTCTCTCTCTCTCGCTTGCTCGCTCAGTCCACGCTGCTCACACCCCCTTTTCTGATGCCCAGAGAGATCCCCTGTTGAACCACTCACTCAGGTTGTGTCTCTGTTACTCACTGACAATCTGGTGCAAAAGTGATGTACATTGCGAAGGCAACTGTAATGTTTTATGTAAACTGTTTGTGTTTTATTTAAAGGCAAAATGTTTAATTGTCTGGTATGATGGCGAGACAGGAACAGCGAGGGACTGAAATCCAGCACTTGGAGTGTGTGTATGGGTGGGGGAACGGGGGGGACACAGGAACAGAAGGAGGCCATTCAGCCCATCCAGCCTGTTTCTTAAGCTATTAGATGATGGCAGAACTTCACCCCCCATTCCCATCCCAAACCCAATGGTTCACAAGTCTCTCTGTTTTGTTGTTATGGGTGGGGAGTGAGATTAGGGCCAGGCCACTTGCTTTTAATAACCCTCAAATCCCACACATTCACACATCGGGAGGACCCCTCAAAGCGCTTCACAGGATTCACTGTGAGGTGCGGTGACTGTGTTTTTTTTGCGGGCGAACGTATTTCCCACGTGTTACCAAACGTGACTGACTTCCAGCATTGGTTTCGCCAAATCAGCAAAGGTTCAAGAAGGACATTAAATAATGATCTAGACATATCGCAGCCAGGCTGGGGTGCCTGGCTTGGCTGGTTGTATCTCTCTTGGTATCTGGCACGCTGCTTACTGAGCGAGCTCATTATCTGTCTGGCTTAGCGTGAACTTGTCTATTGTTGCTGCTCTCAGTGACCTAGCCCTTTATCTCTGTACAGTGTGTTCTGAAAACCTAGACTACCTTCTTCTCGATACTGAGTTAATTTTATCCTTAATCCCCCGATCGGTTCACTCTCCCCCATCACCCACCATGCACACACACACATTCCCTCCCAACAAAAAATCCCTCCAAAATAAAAGTACATCTCGCCCTAACTATGTTTTTGGTCCACATCCACAATTCTCCAGGTTCAGTGCTTCCCAGAGAAACACTTTGAGATAGGTGTCCTATGTGGGGGTGTAAGCTGTCTCTGTATTAGCTTTATATTGACAGCATTTTTCCTTGCAACAAAAACAAAATTACATTTGTATAGCACCTTTCACGTCGGGAGGACGTCTCAAAGACACATGTACAACCTTCCCTGGACCTCAAAAATCATGAGTGACTATGAATTCACTAGTCTACAAAATGACTGGACATGGCTCCAGGATTGGTGAGTGGTCTCCTGTGATCCTGCCTTGCATTTGATACAGCTCTTTGTCACGTCTTCTAGACGCCTCAAAGGATATACGGTAAAGTGAATTGATTGTACTTGTATCTGTACATCTAGGTGCTGGGTTTCAGGGTTTAATGAGAATTCTTGTCAATGTAACTTTGGTGAAGTTTTTCTTGTGCTGAACGTAGGGGGCCCAACACAACCCCAAGGATTGCGTCCATCTGGCCCGGATCCTGCTCATCAACAGCGCCCTGGCCCCCAGGGGCCACGTCCAGGTGGGCCCTCGCAGACCACGGGCCCCCCACCACCGAGGCAGCAACCGCAGCAAAGACCACCTGGCCAAGCAGCACCGCCGTTAAAGGCACAACCTCTGAGAGGCCCCCAAGGTCAACTGCCGAAGGCATCTCAAGGCCAACTGCCAAGAGGACCCCAAAGCCAACCACCAATAGGACCCCTGGGCCAGCCAATGAGAGGACCACAAGGTCAACCCCCAAAGGCAACTCAAGGTCAACCACCAATAAGCCAATCGCCAAGAGGACCTCAAAGCCAACCACCAATAGGACCTCTGGGCCCGCCAATGAGAGGACCACAAGGTCAACTCCCAAAGGCACCTCAAGGTCAACCACCAATAGGACCCCAGGGTCAACCGGCTTCTCAAGCACAACCCGTGAAAAGACCCCCTGAACAGCAGGTCCAGAGCCAACCGCCAATCGACTCACAACCGCCACCCCCTCAGCGGCCACCGCCCCACCCACATCTGAAGTAAGATCATATTACGCTTCATTCAGTTTTGTTTTAATAGAATAATATTAACAGTCATAGCAGCAATCCTCTTGTTTGACACAGCGGCCAGAACGTTCCCTAAATGTCCAAACAGCTTCACAGCAAAATGCTGTCAAGTCTAGTGATTGTGAAGCCATTACGCGCGCACACACACACATCATGCTGTGAATAGCAACAACAACTTGCATTTATATACAACCATAACCAATTATATGTACCGAGCCATACACGTCAGGGGGACGTCCCAAAGCGCAGGACAATCAACAACAACAACAACACAATTACACTTGTACAGCGCCTTTCACGTCAGGAGGCCGTCCCTAGCCACTGGACAGTTACTGTTACAGTCAGGGATCCGCACCCCAGCTGGTGGTTGGGATCAGGAGGGGTGTGGAGGGAGCGGAGGGCAGGGGTAGAAAGATGACGGAGAGGGTGCGCATTTGAAAGGTGTAGCGTCCCTCAGAGGGTGGGGAGAAAAAGGTCCTGGAGCGCGTGGAAGCGTCCTATGAAGTGCGAGTGAAGTGCGAGGGCGCTTTGCGTCTCGACAGTAACTGAACAGTGCATTTCCCCTCCCTCCCTCCCTCCGCAGCAAGTCGCAATCTCTGACCAACGCTTTCAACATCTCTGAGTCGTCCTTCTTCCGATCGAACCCGAACCAGGACGAGGCCAAGGCCGAGACCATCCGGAAACTGCGCAAGTCCTTCGCCAGTTTATTCTCCGACTAGAGAGCAAGAGGGAGAGAGAAAGCGCGTGTGTGCGTAAAACAAAATACAACCCAACCAGCGTATCTTCACATGTCGTATCCGTGTCGCGATCGAGCTTGTAATGTGCTAACCTCCCAGTGACTGGAGGCGTTCTGTGCTGTACGTGTAGATCCTAACACTTTTGCGCAGTGCACTGCTGAGCAGAGTGTGTGTAAAGGTAATTGAGTGATGTGTGTTACCGGATGAAATTCGCTCAGCCAGATTCAAGCCAAACAAACAAACAAACAAAAAGAAATCAACAAGCGGCGTTTAGCGGTGGCGTTTCAATCGATCCTTGTGTGGATCTCAATGAGTGGTTTCAACAGGGGACGAACGGTTTCCTACCCTCCCCTCCTTCACTCCCCTCCCTCTCCGCCCCCCACCCCCCCCCCCCCCACCCACCAATGTGGTCATTTTGAGGCTGTGGTCGGTATCTGTGTGGAGCTGCCTTCTGGGGAAACCCTACCCTTTCCAATCATTATTCCGTTAGTGAAATACGTGAGTGTACTAGTCAGTGATTGCACCCTTCAGTGTTCACTTCCTTGCCAGTGATGCCCTGTTGCTGACTGTGCTGTGTGGTACGTGTTTGATGCACTTGTTTGTGTCGTGGCTACTAATACCCCCTTTTACTCTTACTCTCGAATTGGCCGCAAGGTAACAACAGTGTGTATCAGTCTTGATTCCAAGTGTAAAAATTACATCTCAATTAATCACACAACTGTCCGGAGTGAGTGAAACTTCTATCTCGCTGTGTTCTCCACCACAGTGTTTCCAAACCTGTTCTCCTCAATTTGAAGGTTGCGTCGCCTCGCCCTGGCGTGTGTCACCATGACTTGCTGTGACGGCCACTGGACATGTTGCAATGACGCTTGCCTGTCCGCTGTTGAGCTGTTATGTTCTCCGCGCCTTGATTCCTATCGCTCTGTCCCCGTCTCTTGCTTTCGTGAGGGAGCGGGGAGGGAGTGGGTTCGAACTGGGATGAGATTTGGGATTTGGGGTGAGTTGTGTTCAGTGTCGAATAAACTCTGGGTTGTTTGTGAAGGGGGTGTGGGTGGGTGGATGGTTGGTCGGGGTGGTGGAAAGGGTGGGGGGGTGTGGATTCGCTGGGTGGGTAGGGGTATGAAATTCCATCTCCGAACACAACCGTGAGGAGGTGACAAATCACCGGCTGCCGAGTGCGGCCGGCAGCTGCCTGCGTTCAGACGCAAGCCAGAGGCGTGGGACCTGGAGCAGGGGACAAGCAGTGGACCTGTGTGTCATGACGGACATCTGTCAGTCAGTGGCTGAGTGGCGATGGTGATGGCGTTAGCGTAGCACTGACCTGACGCAGGCAGAGTCACGAGGTAAACTAGCAACATCATTCACTACAGAAACACACAGTCACTACACACTGTCACTACACATTGTCTTACACACAGTCACAACACCTTTACCATAAACCCTCTGAGGCCTACTTGAGATAAAGTAAAACTCCCACTTTACCAGACTCTGGATATAATAATGATAATCCTTGCATTTGATATAATGCTTTTCACATCTTCTAGACTGTGTCTCAAAGCGCTTCACAGAATATACTGTAAATTGACTATATGTGTGGGTGAAACAAAATAATTCATTATTATTAAGTTAGAGCACATGCCTCACAAGTGAGAGACCTGGGTTCGATTCCCGGCAGGTCAGGGCGAAACCCTTGGACAGGTTTCCTTCCTCCACTCACGCGCCTGATGATAATCCCTCGAGAACATATAATAAATCGGTCATTTCTCGATCCAGCACCGTGTGTGGGGGAGACGCCGCTGTGTGCGATTGGCTGCCACGTTTCGCCCACAAAATATACAGTCAATTCACTTCACAGTGAAGCGCTTTGAGACACAGTCTAGAAGACTATGTATATATCAAAAGCAAGGATTATTCTTATTATTATTAGGGCTCAGTCCCTCGGTGTCCCTTTAAATCAAGTACCACACGAGCAGTGAGTGACGGGCTGTGTAGAGAGTGGGGAGGGCAGTCAGTGGATTTACCCCTCTCAGTAACCCACCCCCCACCCCAAATAAACCCACAGCAATTCCCCTGGTTTCACACACAGTCTGTGGGTGGGACGGGGGGCGGGGGGGGGGAGCTGGGGCTCAGAGGCTTGATAACTTCCACAGGAGTTTTACTTGTTTTTAAATGTAAACTAAAGGGTAGAGTAATTCCTGCTGTGCACACACACACACACACACACATACAGTCACACACTCACATACACCATAGACACACACACACATACACCATAGACACATTGTCACACACACACACATATACCATAGACACACACACAAATACACGCACAGTCACCCACATACTGTCACACACCGCACACTGTCACACACACACCACAGACACAAACACCACAGATAGACACACACCCCCTGTCACACACCACAGATGCACACACACACACACACCACAGATAGACACACACCATAGACACACACCCCCTGTCACACACCACAGATGCACACACACACACACACCACAGATAGACACACACCATAGACACACACCCCCTGTCACACACCACAGATGCACACACACACACACACCACACACATATACCCAGTCACCCACACCGCAGGCACCCACACTCTCCTTGTTGTGGCTGAATGGATTTGGGAAGAATGTCTTCCGCGTTTGGGGTTGTTGTAGGGGGCGGGGAGCCTGGCTGGGGGTGGTTTAGTTCAACCAGGACACTGGCAAGACAAGACACACAGACACAGAGAGAGAGACAGGACAGACAGGGAGTGAGAGGGACACAAGGCAGGAGGCGAGCTCCTGGGATGCGAGGAACTCTCCAACTCAGTGCTGAGTGATCCAAGGAGAGAGACAGACACACACACAGACAGACAGACACACAGACAGGTTAGTGTGTCTAACTGGGGGGCCGTCTCTACACCCACATAATGTGGGAAAAGACAGAGAGACACACACACACACAAAGACACAGAAAGAGAGAGACAGGCACACAGATTAACAGATACAGAGAGAGAGAGAGACACACACACAAACAGAGACAGACATATTAACGGATACACAGAGGGAGAGACACACACACACACACACATATATACACAGAGAGAGACACATACACAGAGACAAACATATTAACAGATACACAGAGAGAGACACATACACAGAGACAGACATATTAACAGATACACAGAGAGAGACACATACACAGAGACAGACATATTAACAGATACACAGAGAGAGACACATACACAGAGACAGACATATTAACAGATACACAGAGAGAGAGACACACACACACACACAGAGATACTTTCAGATACGAAGAGACAGACAGACATATGCACACACGTATATAGACAGATACATAGCCACAGAGTGGAAAGGTTTCAGAATAGAAACTTTGACCAAAGTTGTGATTTGACAATAGACGCAAAGACACTGGCGAGTCGGAATCGGTGTGAGGATATGTGTGTAACTGTGTCTATGGTGGTGTCTGTGTGTTGTGACAGACAGACAGACAGACAGATAGACAGACAGATAGACAGACAGATAGTATAAATGTTACTGTATATAAAGTGTTCTCTGGTGAGATTGGCATCAGGTGGGAAAACTTGGGAGTTTATTGGGACTGACTAGAATGGAGTTGGTTTTCTCCCTTCCCTTCTCTCTGGTCAAACGTCACCAGTTAACCAGTTGGGTGGCTCCACAGGTGAGGCAAGGGGTGTGACTGTCCCACCCTGATGTGCTGTGAGCAGGTGGGACAGGTTACTGTAAGGTGGGTGGGGGGGGGGTGGGAGAGGAAGAGAGTTTAACCTGGTTACTGGCAAACAAATTTACCCACCCACTCACTCATTCACCCAGCCACCCACTCACTCACTCGCCCACCCATCCATTCATTCACTCACTCACTCACCCTTTCACCCAGATACCCTAACCACTCACTCATTTGGCCATTCACTTATCTGAAACATTGACTGTCCAGCACCTTGGGACGTCCTCCCGACGTGAAAGGCGCTTTACAAGTATAATTTTATTGTTGTTGTTGTTGCTGGATGGTACAACTGGGGCCAGGGTAGATTTTTGTTTTATCCTTTGTGAAGAGTCCCTTTTAAACCCCTACAATGTTCTGCACATCCCCAATAAACAAAACTCATGGGATCGGTAATAATTTAACCTTGTGTTATTAAGAAGCTTTCCTCTCTGTCGACCGCCAATTTCATCGTAATAATCCTTGCATTTGATACACTCACTGTCGTTGAGACGTCTCAAAGCCTTCCACAGGATATACCGTAAAGTGGAGTGACTGTACATTTTGTGGGCGAAACACGGCAGCCAATCGCGCACAGCCGTGTCCCACATACAGTCACGGATGGAATGACGGCAATAAAAATAATAATAATTTTGAAGGGATTATTACTCCCGGGAAAATGATCTAGAAATACCTGCTTACTGCCAGGTAAACAGAGGAGTGAGTGTTGGAGTAAAGAAACTCGCCAAAGGTTTTGCCCTGCCCAGGAATGGAACCCAGGTCCTCTCGTTTGCAAGGCGAGTGAGCGTGCTCACCACTTAACCTATTTCTTAATTAAAAATTCATTTCATCCCACGTATGAGAGGGGGGGGAGCAGTGTGTGGCATTGGGGTTTTCCCCCGACACCCCTCCTCAGTGTGATACACGTCCACTAACCGTGAGGAACTCCCCAAGTGCGTTTATCAATTAATAAATCTGTCACACAGTGCAACAAAATTGACCCAATTACAGAGGGTAATTCACAGAATTTAGAACCACCGATTGTAACTGTAGATATTGAAACCATCCTTCCATTTTGGTGCAACTCCTTTCACGCCTCACGCAGTTATCTTATCAAATATGTGTACTCTCAGGAACGGCATCTCACAGCCCCTTCGCCTAACCTCGCCGCCTCCCTCACCTCCTTCAAGGCTGGTCTCAAGACCCCTCATCTTTGAGCATATCTTCTGCTGCCCTCCCAATTCTCTCCCTTCCTTCCTAACTCTCTCTCCCCACCCCCACCTTGCCCCTCTCCCTTGCTCGGGCAGCCAATTGTGCACAGCAACATCCCATAAACAGCTGTGGAGTGAGTGACCAATGTTATTTGCGGAATTGCTGGCCAGGACTCAGAGAGAGAGTGAGGGAGTGAAAGAGAGAGAGAGAAACTCCCTTTCCTTTTTGAATAACGCCTAATGGGATCTTTATCATCACGTAGACAGTTTAACATCTTACCTAATGTATGGGTGGAGGATAGGAGAGCAGTGAGGTGTGGCACACCCTCTACTGGGGGTAAAAATCCAAACTGCTCACCTCCTCCGTGTCACTCAGCTCTACCTCCTGCGTTCGGTGTTTTATTGATATCTGGGATTTTTTGGTGGGGGAAAGTGTGAGTTGTTGGCTGGTGAGGTGTGGTGCTGTATTGTGTTGTGTGCAGCGGTTATTCTGGTTTGGCTGATCGAAAGATCGTCGGTGCTGATAAACAGGCTGTGGAGAAAATAGCACAGATTCCTGCCTGTTCCCATTGGAAGCTAACTGTGTGCTTCCTGCTACTCACACACACACCCACCCACCCACACACACGCAGCATCTCAAGCCTAGTATTGGTAACTGGCCAAACCTGCTCACCAGCCTGTTATCACACTGTGCCTCGGGGAACTCCATCATGTCCTAACTGGCACTCCCCCCCCCCCACTCCCTCCCTAATCCTATTCCCTGCTGGTTACCCCACCCGACATCTCTCAATTATCTCATCAAATACGTGTCTTATTCGCTTTCAAAAAGCGGTCACAACAAACCAAGAGTGATAGCCACAAACCACTTAGCGCCCAGTAACCCTCCACAATAGCTCACTGTAGTACTGTATTTAATGAATTTTGCCCACAAAACACACAGCCAATTTGCTTTTCAGTACATCATCCTCTGAAGGGCTTTGAGACGTCTAAACAACGTGATAAGGAACTATATCAAATGTAAGAATTATTATTATCATTACTGACTCACGGCCATCTGCGTGTGTGGTGGTGGGGGATGGAGGGAAGGTGTCTGTACAGATTGGCTGCCAACTCCAACTAAGATTATACAATCACTACACTTGACTGAGATTTCCCTGTGACCTGCTGTGAGCTGGTCTGGGTGATTGTGCCGTCGTGGGTTAGAGAGACATTTGTGGATTTCATATTGAACAAATGAGTGAGTGAGGGATGGAGGGAGTGAGGGATGGTGTGATATTGACTGAACAGCAGCTTGTTAATGAGTCATTAGCTTGTGATGTGGCCTGTAATTTGTGAACCCTCCTCACGCCCCCCCACTCCACTCCCCTCCAATCAGTCGTATGATGTCCTTGTTACGATGATTACACTGGGAGGGAGAACATTAAGAGTCCTGCAGAGTAGTGGTTAGCATTCTCGTCTCGCAAGCAAGAGGACCCAGGTTCAATTCACGGTCAGGGCGAAACCTTGGGTAAGTTTCTTTACTCTGTTTATGCCTCTGTTTAGCGAGCAGCAAGTAGAAACCGGGTTGTTAGTTGATTGATGGGTTGCTTTCCGGGGACAACAACAACAACTTCGATTTATATAGCACCCTCCAAGCCGGACAGCGTCTCAGAGCCCTAAATCACTTCCCCCCAAAAAAACATTGGTCACTCAATCCAGGACTGTTTGTGTGACCCTGCTGTGCACAATTGACTGCCGCGTTTCACCCACAAAATGCTCAATCACTACACTTTATAGTATATCCAGTGAAGCGCTTTGAGACATTTCAATGATGTGATAAGGCGCTGTGTCAAATCCCCCCTTTTTTGTTTTCCAGCTAAATGAACCAAGTCAGAATGTCCCACCGATACTTTCTGGTTCTTTTATATAGAAGGGGGGTAGGGGGAAACCTGTATTTAGTCTTGGAAATTTATCTACTGAGGGCATTGCTCTATGTCTCAAGGCTCCTCTCTCGCTATCCCGGCGTTGGCCTTGCCTTGGCTCCACATTCCACACACACTTCATTGCAACTACGTCGGGTGTTTGGGTTAAGATTTCTTTGGCATTAAACTCACCTGTGACTGCAGTGGTCTGGCCTGGTCTGGCTCAGCCCCTCGTCCTCTCTCCACCTCGGTTTGTCCAGGTCACACATGGACAGAAAGTCAGGGTTTTGACCCCCTCTTCCCCCCCCCCCCCCCCCCCCCCATCCACCCTGCCATGTCTCACATCTGGGAACTTTGACTGCTTGGGGAAGTGTTGGGCGGGGAAGACCAGAAACCTCCAGAGGTGCAACACTGCTGTGCTCAATTGGCTGCCGTGTTTTTCCAGCAAAATACACAGTCACTGCACTTTACAGTATATTCGGTGAAGCGCCTTTGAGACGCCTCGACAAGGTGATAAGACGCTGTGTCAAATGCAAGGATTATTATTATTATAATTATTATTACTACTTTTTGCGTGGTTTCATTCCCTTTTGGAAGCGGATTCTGCCTCAGTTATGAAAACATCACCTCGCGACTGATGATTTTCTTGCTACTTTAACCTGATCTCCTCCAGTCACTGGGTCAAACAGTGGGAATAATCTCCCCACTTGACTCTATCGAGGTGTGTGTGAGTGTATGTGTGTACAGTGTATATGTGTGTGCTGGAGATGTGGGGTGGGGTATGCTTGGAATTAATCTGGCTCCAATGTGATGTGTTTGGCAATGGATTGTAGGAATGGAGCCCCCAGCCCCTCTGTGATGGTCTCTAGTTCCCGGTTCCTGAGCTAGGCTGAGGTCCACAGTATATCCTGAGCTCCCACTGGTGCTGGCAGCCCCAGCCCTGGCTCATCAACAGGACCCGGGAGGACAGATCAATGACTGGGGGCAGATAATCCACCAACTACAGCTCCAGTTAACCCTGCAGTCAAAGCCCTAACTAAGTAAATTACTAACTAACTTAGGACAAGCAGTGGGAAAGCTTGGCCAGACAGCTCTTTCTCTCTCAATGCCAACTTGTGTGGTTTGCACTGTCGACACGATCAAAACTCCTGATTATTTTAAGCACTGTGTGTGTGTGATCCTATCAGGGTGAAGATTTGCAACCCCCAACTCTTTGTGTTTAGGAGGAGGAGGGGGGAGCACAGACACTGGGAGGGGTAGTGGGGGAATCAGGCGTCAGTTGCCAGGATTTTTTCCCAGTGGGAGGGCGTTTTGATGCCGGAATTCACGGGATTCTCCGGGAAAACTGAGGTTTTTCCTGATCCGGGAGAAGGAAGTGTCCTGGCTCCCAATGGAGGTAGGAGGCAATCCCGTGGGATGTGTAGGAAATGGGAGGAAAGATCACACAGGCTCTCCCTCATCCCCAGCCATGTCATACACAACATAAATAACCTCATTGTCTTCCCCTCCCCTCAACAGCCCCCTATCCACTCTTCCCCCCTCCCCACTCCCCCCCCCCCCCCACCCAGCTTGGTTCATGTGACACACTGTGCGATAACACAGTCAATCCATCCTCCCAATGGCTTCCTCTGCCATTTGGCCTGGCTGTGTCCTCGCTTCCAAAATCACCTTGTGTTCTATTCCTGCCTCTTCACAGCCTAAAGGAGCAGATTGGCCAGAACACACTACACCGTCATTCCTATCAAAGCATCCCATCTGTCTCACCACAGGCGCCATTCAGCCATGGTGTCTGTGCTGGAGCTCGCTCCTTCGCTGGAGCTCTCTACTCTAAGCCCATTCCCTGCTCTCTCTCTCTCTCTCTCTCTCCCTATGGTGTCTGTGCTGGGGCTCGCTCCCCACTGGAGCTCTCTACTCTACCCCACACACATGCGCACACTTACACACACGTGAATCCCTGTACACACACACTCGCACACATGTGCGCATATATCAAATGCACGGATTATTATCATTATTATTATCTACACGCGTAGCTGCTCTCACATCCATTTCAAATATCTCTCTGTTCCCTTTTAGAAGCTCTGATGATTCTGTGACAGTCAATGGGGTTTGTTGGATGGGATGAGTGGGGGGGGGGGGGCAGGGGGGAGTTGCAGAGAGGAGACGAGGCTGATTGAGACGTCTTGTCAAAGCTTGTGGTCAACTGGCGCCGAGACTTTGGGGAAGAGCGGTCTGTGGGCTCAGTCCCTACCACGTTTCCCCCCCCCCCCCTCCTCTCACACACAGCTCCCTCCCACACACAGCTTCAGCCCACACCGCATGCACACACATTCATTCACACCCACACACAATCAGCTCCAACCCTCCCAACCATGAGCACACACACACAGTGACACACACATAGCTCCAGCCCCTCTGTACACACACACTCATTCACACATATACTCACACTCACACATACACACATTCACACATATATAGCTGCATACACACACATATATAGCTGCAGCCCCGCTGTGCACACACACACACACACACGTACACACACATGTATACACACACACATATATTCAGCTCCAGCCCTCCCTACCATGCGCGCTCAAACAGCTCCAGCCTCCCTCCCACCCCCCACACACACAACACACACAAAGAACCAGCCTACACACTTGAGTCAGCTTGGTGGTGGTGGTGGGGGGCGGCGGGGGGCGGGGGGCCTTGTCCCCTTTAAGAAAGAGGAAACATGTCATTTACACATGGGAGACGAAGAGGCGACAATCTAAATACAGAACTTCCCTTAAACTGTGGTTTACGAGAAAGTTTCTGGACACTGATGTCAGGATCCAGGGTTCTTATGTGGGTCACAGAACATAATTCCCTCCCTCCCTCATTGTGTCATAGAAAGCTCCTGTAGCTCAGTAGTTAGAGCGCTCACCTTACAAGCACGAGACTTGTGTTCGAATCCAGGCAGAACAGGGTGAAACCTTGGGCAAGTTTCCTTATTCCACGTGATTAATAATAATCCGTCCAAAAAAAGCACAATTATAAAAATTGGTCATTTTCAATCCACGACTGTTTGTGGGGACGCTGCTGTGCACAATTGGCTGCCGCGTTTCACCCACAAATTTACAATCAATTTATTTTACAGTATATTCTGCAAAGACGTCGATAAGATGTGAAAAGCGCTATATCAAATGCAAGGATTATTATTATTTTATTATAAGATAGTTGACAGTCAGAGAATCAGGCTATTCAGCTTAACCTGTAGCCAAACAGGAGCTCACGACTCTAAACCCATTCCCCACCCCACCTACCCTCCCACCCACCCCTCCTACCCTCCCCTTCACCCCTCTCCCCTCGCTCGCTCCCAAAGTGGTATCTATTCTTCAGATGAGTCGTTAAACTGAGATCCTGTTTGGATCCGGTCCAATTGGCTGTCACGTTTCGCCCACAAAACATCCAGTATTTTGCAGTATATCCTGTGAAGTGCTTTGAAACGTGTCCACAACATGCTATAATAACAATAATAATCCTTGCATTTGATATAGCGCTTTTCACATCTTATTGACGTCTCAAAGCGCTTCACAAAATATACTGTAAAGTGAATTGATCGTATAATTGTGGGTGAAACACGGCAGCCAATTGCGCACAGCAGTCCCCACAAACATTCGTGGATTGAAATGACCATTTTTTTATTATTGTGGTTTTTTTGGACGGATTATGATTAGGCATGTGTGTGTGTGTGTGTGTGGAGTAAGGAAACTTGCCCAAGGTTTCGCCCTGACCTGCCTGGATTTGAACACAGGCCTCACGCTTGTAAGCCGAGTGCTTTAACCACTGAGCTATAGGAGCTGCATTATTATTACTCATCAAGTGCCGGAGCTCGCAAGTAATAATGATAGTAACAACCATGGTGTTTCATAAAACCTTGCCTTATCACGTCTTCTAGACGTCTCAGAGCGCTCCCCAGGCTATACTGTAACGTGAATTGAGTGTGGATCTTGTAGGTGAAATGCTGAGGCCATTTGCTAATGGCATCCACAAAGCTTTTGCGTCCCACAAACAGCCACGGAGTGGGGTGACAATAAAATAATTGTTGTCTATTGAATACCATAATGATAAGAAAAAAATCCTTGTATCTGATTAATGCTGATGATGTTAGAGACACGAGGTCAGGAGTTCATCGCGCTTCTGTGCACAGATTAGCTTCTGGCTTCCTGTGTGCGGTCTCCTGTCTATACCGAGACCCTGAATTGCTCCCGCTGTGGCTGACAGCGTGGAGACGAGAGCAGAGCCCAATGTCAGGCAGCAAATCCCTCCCCCCACCTCTCCCCCGAGATAGATCGTGGGGCTCACGCCTGGGTTATCATCACAGCATCTTGAGCAATATGAGTCCAGTGCCTCGCGCTGCTGATTAATATCTCTCTCGAGGCGTCAAGTGTTTCATGTGACGGACACGTAGCCACGTTGCGAATATATATTTAAAAAAATGTGCTGCCCTTTCAGTGAACTGTCTGTCTGTCTGGCACAGACATAGAAACAAGAACGTGCATGTTCACGGCGCCTTATCTGGTCCAGCATCTCGCAGAGCCTCGCAAGCAATCACTGGCGGGTGCAGTGACTGTAGTGTTGTAGGAGAATACGCAAGCCTTTGTTCAGCGAAGCTCCTGTAACACAGCCCTGAGATACAGGACCTTAGGAATATTGGGTCATTGGGACTCATTTAACAATCAGGCTGGACTAGTTGACAAAAAATACCCAGTTGGCTACACTTCACAGTATATATCTAGCCTGTGAAATGGTTTGAAACGTCTCAATGACATGATCAGGTTCTATATCACATTAAAGGATTGTGATTATTATTATAATAAGTGATCTCAGTAATCTGTGAGTTTGTGTGTACGTGGGTGAGGGATCTTTCCAAGTCTGTGTGTGACTCTGTCTTGCGTGCACACATACATACATGTATTGAACATACATACGCACAAGATACAGTGTCTTGCTCTTGTGTCTATATCTTGCTGTGTGTAGCATCATTAGTGCCTGTGGGTGTCAGAGTGTGTGTGTCTTCTGTGTGTGTGTGTGGGTATGAGTGGGTGTCTGCGTGTGTGTCTGTGGGTGTGGAAGTGATGTCAGGAGCTGTGATGTGTGTTGTGGTTGACAGAGGGAGGATATCATTCTGTGAGTCTCAGTAGCTGTGAGCGTGATTTTATTTGGCTCTCCACATCTCTCCATCTCTCCCCCACCGTCCCGGGCAAGGTATCAAATGTTCTTTCCTCATCACGGATGCTCAGGATGTACAAAATGTTTTTAATTCCTGCCACAGGTAAGTCGGTACCTCATTGAGTTCTGCCAGTCTCCACCTGACTGTGAGATTGTCCTGGCCCCACCAGGTGTGAGACACAGAGGAGAACCTCAACTAACTTAACTAATCTTAACTAAGTAATGCTGCAAAGTCTATTTTTGGTTATCACTTTGACTAAACGTTAAGATCCGCTTCCGTAAAATTATCTGTTGACTTGTTAAAATCATTGGGTTAAGGGCTTTGAAGGGGGGTAAGGAGAAAGCGCCAGTAGGGGAGCGAGCACCAGCACATGGGGGGAGAGAGAGAGAGAGCAGGGAATGGGGTTAGAGTGGGGGAGTGAGCACCGGTACAGACACCATGGGGATAAGGGGAGCAAAGTGATTGAAAACATCTTCTCGCTCTTGACTCAATGGATCGAATGGCCTCTCTCTGCACTCTGGACTTCTACGCTTCTATTGCAGACACTTCGGCAAGTTTCTAACGTTGTGGTTAGACCTAACTTGCTGTCAATTACGTTTTGCCCACAGAGTGCAGTCACTCTGTTCCAGTGTGTCCCTGAAGATGTCTCGAAGATGTGATAAGGGGCTGTATCTAATGCAAGGATGATGATTATTAGTATTATCATAATAGCAATCCTTGCATTTGCTATAGCACTTTTAACGTCTACTAGATGTTTCAAAGCGCTTCACAGAATATATTATATATCATATAGTAAAGTGAATTGACTGTATATTTGTGGGCGAAACATGGCAGACAATTATTATTATTATTACATACCTCTCTTTCCTTTCAAGGTATGTAATGATATAGCAGGATTGTTTTTGTGAGGCTGACAGTCTGTTCTGACCTCCCCCAGCCCCCACCTCCTTCTCCACCACTACTGGCCAGGGTTCGGGGTATAAACTACTCTGATTCCCCCAGTGAAAATGACTGCCTGGAAACACAGGAGTCTGCCTGGCCCTCTTTCCCACCGGAATGCTGTGGTTATGTGTAAGCTCACAGTCTAGGCTTCTACTCCAATGCAGGGCTGACGGGTGAGGTGGGTGGGGGCCTGGGCAGGGGGCCAGGGAGAAGAGGGTGGGAGGGGGGAAGGTTTGGGAGTTTCTCATTGTCGGAGACACTGTCCATCAGATGCGATGTTAAATCCGGATTCTAAAATTCCTCCAAATCACATTGTTAAAATCAATGTCGGTTTGTTTCAAAGAACTGGCCGTGATTTTCCAGCTGCCTGTTCCATACTGAATGTTAAGTGTCTACATCCCCACCCACTGGAACCCGCAGCCTCTACCCCTCTGCCTGCCCTCTTCACCCCCCCCCCCCCCCCCCAGCTCTCCACCCACCACTACCACCACTCGAACTATCTTATGTTTGAGCCCTGTAGCTAAGTGGTTAGGGAGCTTGCCTCGCACACGAGAAGACCAGGGTTCAATTCCCGGACAGGGCGAATCCTTAGGCAAGTTTCCATCCCACTTATCACGTCCTCGAGACAACTCAAAGCGCTTCAAGAATATTAGTGTAAAGTGAGTTGACTGGATATTTTGTGGGTGAAACGCATTTCTCAAAGTGAACGTGGTCACTAAATCTCTGACTGTTTGGATGTGGGACATTTGCTGTGCACAATTGGGGTGCCGCATTATGGCCACAACACCCTCAATCAGCTCACTTTACAGGATATTCTGCGAAGTGCTTTGAGATGTCGCAACGATATATCGAGCTTTATCAAATGGAAGGATTTGATAACGATCACCCCTCCCTCCCATTGCTCCTAATTCAGTGTCCAACTCCGCCACGGTGAAGCGCTCTGTGTAAATATAACTTGTGGGTGAATTGTACAAGTGTATCTTGTCTGGGAGTTATTAATAGTTTGCAGCAAAGGAGCCTACAGAAATAGGTAGCTGAAGTTCCTGTTTACAAAGAGATTACAGGATGGCAAGCTTTCACTTTGACTTTGACCAGTTATCAGTGGGCTAGGTTTTATGAGCACAAGTTACTGTTTATATACTGTGTTGAGGCAGGACTTTAGATCAGGCAGATTGAAGGGTCACTGAGCACATTGCAAGCCTCAAGATATTTCCTGTATTAACTCTGGTTTGAACACCGATTTCTTTTCCGCTGTAAGCGTGTGCGGCCCATGGACTCACAGAGTTTTAACACTTCAAACAGTCGGAGCCCGGTTCAGTCAAAGTCCAGTTGTGCGTCAGACCAGCTCGGGGTCTGACAACACATAGTCACGCCACTTTACAGCAAATCCTGTGTGGTACTTTGAAACGTTCTCCTGATGTGAAAGTTGCCGTATGTATGAAACTCCAGGATTATTATCTTTTAAACAATCTATTGTACCTTAAAATTTAACGTGGCTCAGAACTGCGAAAAAATTGTTTAACCCACAAAGAATTTTCCATAAAGTTACTTCCTTCTGTGGGCGAAATTTTCAGATAACCGTCCCACTCACAGAGACATGAGGCGAGTGAGTAATTTCATCTGGGGATTGTCGGGCAGGACACTGGGGGAAGAGAAAGAAACATTACCTTCTTTTTTTCCGATAGTATTGGGGAAGCTTCATTTTTTAATTATTTGGGGCTGGTTAGAACACTCACCTTGCAAGCCAGAGACCTGGGTTCGATACCCAGCAGGGAAAAACTTTGGGCTAGCTTCCTTACTCCACATGCCTGATAATAATCCTTGGAGAAAAAAAAGAATAAAATGGTCATTTCAACCCATGACTGTTTGTGGGGACGCTGCTGTGTGCAATTGGCTGCCGTGTTTCACCCACAAATATACAGTCATTTCACTTCACAGTCTATTCTGTGAAGCGCTTTGAGACGTCTAGAAGATGTGATAAGCGCTGTATCAAATGCAAGGAGTATTATTAATTAAATATCCTTCAGTCACAAAAATCATAATACAGAAAACATGTACAAGAAAATGAATAAAAATCCCACGGGTTGTGGGATGTTTAACGTCTGCCTGAGCGCTAAAGGTACAGATGGCAAATTTGGTTTAACGTCTCATCCAAAGGAGCGCGTCCCAACAATGAGAAACAGACAATTAATTTTTTTACATACACAAACTGGTTACTCACTCCACAACTGTTTGTGGGACATCACTTTGCGTAAGTGGCTGCCGTGTTTCGCTTGCAAGGTACACGGTCACCACACTTTACAGTGGATCCTGCGAGGCACTTTGAGACGTCTCAGCAACGTGATGAGATGCGAGGTCGAATGCAAGTATTATTATTTAGATAGTGTCTTTAATATTACGATGACATCCCAGGCCAATGCCTTGGGACGTCCTCCTGACGTGAAAGGCGCTCTATAAGTGTAATTCTGTTGTTGTTGTTGGTGGTCGTGTTTCTTACAGGTGGACTCCACTGATTGCGTGTTTGTTCTCTCTCCCCCCTGCCTCCCCCCCGCCCCCCCCACCCTCCCCCCCACAGGACAGAGAATGGTGGATACTCGAATGCCCCTGTGGCCGGGGGGTTTTGGGTTGAGTGGGCTGGACCTGCTGGAGCTCAGGGACAACCCCCTGGCTCTCTCCCTACCCCTGCCCCTGGAGCGCAAGTCATTCGACAGTGTGGATGCCTGCGGGGTGGTCTCGATGGATTACTATCAGCCCCTCGGCCCCCTGAGACTCGAGGACACCTCATGCGACTCACAATATGATGACAGCAGCCCAGCAGGTCAGATACTGCCCAGCTTTACACTTGGTCACACCTCACTGTCAGTTATCTCTTTCATGGGATCAGGTGTTTTTCTACCTCTTTATCGTCCTCACTTTGCTCCCTTTCCGCCCACCTCCTCCACCCCCAGCCCTCCCCCACTTTTCCCAATCCACCCCCACTCCCCCCCACCCCCACCCCTTAATAGCTACGTGTGAAACAGGACCATGATGGGGAAACTCGTGTAAAATGGGATTTTTCTCTCTCTCTCTCTCTGTTGTTTTCAGGTGGGTTTAGGACTGAGCTGAACTCTGTGAGTGAGCAGCCCGGGAGAGGAGGCAAGTTGCTCGAAGAAACGTCTAATCCAGGGTTGTTCATCGAGTGCCGAGTGTGCGGGGACAAGGCCTCTGGCTTCCACTATGGGGTGCACGCGTGTGAGGGGTGTAAGGTGGGTGAGAGTCTGTGTCCGCTCCCTCTGCTTGGCGGACTTTGGCCTGCTCCGTGTGTCTGTATGTTTACCACCCTGCTTACCCCACCATTGGTGGTCAGGCCTTCTGTTGGTTTGACATTGCCTTTGGTGTTGGCAATGGGTTGTGTTAGTGTGGTGTATGCGTGGTGTGTCATGGCCTTGGTTTGGAGAGGAACTGGTCCTTCAGATGAAATGCTAAACCTCACTCCCCTCCCCATCTGCCTGTTGAGGCGGACGTTAAATATCCCACAGCGCTGTTGGAAAAAGAACTGTTGGTTTCTCTCTCTCCATGTGTCTCTGTCGACAATCCCCTACCCAATCTGTGACTGTTTGTGGGGACGTTGCTGTGTGAAATTGGCTGCCACATTTCGCCCACAAAATACAGTCAGCGCACTTTATAATATATCCTGGGAAGCGCTTTGAGAAGTCTCGATGGCGTAATGAGGCGCTATAGTAAATGCAAGGGGATGATGATGATGATGATGGCGACGCTGTGTGTGGGGCAGGGGTTTTTCCGCAGGACCATCCGGCTGAAGCTGATGTACGATCGCTGTGATCTCAACTGCCGCATCCAGAAGAAGAACCGGAACAAATGCCAGAGCTGCCGTTTCCGCAAGTGCCTGACTGTGGGCATGTCACACAACGGTGAGTCTCCGGCTACACCAGCCTGGTACAGCGCCGCTCGGCAAAGAGCCCACCGCACTGTCCCCGCTCAGTGAACGCCCCGCTGCACCGCTCGGCAAAGAGCCACACTACACCAGAGCCGCTCGGCAAATGCTGGACTACTCTGGCTCTGCTCGGCAAAGAACTGGTAAAGCTTGGGAAAGTGTCGGTTCCACCCCATGCACTGTCCTCACTCTCACGCACTGCACCAAAACCACCACCACCACCGACAACAGCAGCACATCACACTTGCACAGCACCCGTCACAATGTTCTGATTGACCTGCAGCTATTCGGTTTGGCCGGATGCCGCAGTCGGAGAAGGAGAAGCTTTTGGCCGAGATCAGCGGAGACGCCGAGCAGCTGAACCCTGAGGCAGCTGATCTCCGGAGTCTGGCCCGGCACATGTTCGAGTCCTACTGCAAGTACTTCCCCATCACCAAGGCCAAGGCTCGAGCGATCATGACCGGGAAAGCGGGAGATAAATCGGTACGATGTTCCTTAATAATCACTGCGCAGCCTGTGTTGGGTTGGGCTGTGTTGGGTTGGGCTGTGTTGGGTTGGGCTGTGTTGGGTTGGGCTGTGTTGGGTTGGGCTGTGTTGGGTTGGGCTGTGTTGGGTTGGGCTGTGTTGGGTTGGGCTGTGTTGGGTTGGGCTGTGTTGGGTTGGGCTGTGTTGGGTTGGGCTGTGTTGGGTTGGGCTGTGTTGGGTTGGGCTGTGTTGGGTTGGGCTGTGTTGGGCTGTGTTGGGTTGGGCTGTGTTGGGTTGGGTTGGGCTGTGTTGGGTTGGGCAGTGTTCCCACATGATGTGTTTTCGTGTGAAATTATATGTTGCAACACGCAGTATCCACTTGTGGTGGGCGGTGGGGTGGGGGTGGGTGGGTGACCTGAGCCAGGCTAAGGTCCACAGGATTCTAGGTTCTCACTGCTGATGACAGCCCAGCCTGGCTCATCCACCGGCAGGATCTGGAAGGGCGGACGAGTCACTGTATAATGCATTGCAACGTGAGGAGTTGAGATGTGGTGGGTTGGGATGAGCCTGTGATATGTTGGCCTGTGTTGTGATGGGCTTTGATGTACTGTGATGGGTTGGTCCCTGCAGCCGTTTGTGATCTACGATATGAGCTCACTCAAGGCCGGGGAGGAGTGCATCACGTTCCGGCAGCAGGCGGCTGTGCCGGTCCACGGCACGGCGGTGGAGATGCGCATCTTCCAGCGTTGCCAGTTCCGCTCGGTGGAGGCCGTGCGGGAGATCACGGAATTCGCCAAGTCCATCCCGGGCTTCGTGTCGCTGGATCTGAACGACCAGGTGACTCTGCTGAAGTACGGGGTACACGAGGTGATCTTCACCATGCTGGCTTCCCTCATGAACAAGGACGGGGTCCTGATCGCGGCCGGCCAGGGCTTCATGACCCGCGAGTTCATCAAGAGCCTCCGAGAACCCTTCTGCCACATGCTGGAGCCCAAGTTCGGTTTCGCCGTCAAGTTCAACTCCCTGGGCTTGGACGACGGGGACATCGCAGTGTTCATCGCCATCATCATCCTCAGCGGAGGTGAGAACAACTAACACAGTGGCCATCAGCACTTAGCGCTGGTGGGAGGTGGGTGGGGGGGGGGTGGGGGGGGGGTGGGGGGGGGGGGGTGCCGAGGCTAAGCCGGGGGTGGAGGGAGAGAGAGGGAGGTAACTGTAAAGCACAGTTATAGAAGGATAATTGCTGTTGTAGAAACCACACAGTTAACGTGGCACAGTCAGTCAGTCAATCACAGTCAGTATGTGGTCGAAACCTGCTTCTGTTTATCCAGCAGTAAAGTAGGGACTGGTCGTTAGTCGGTTGGTGAGTCGCTTTGCAGGAGTAATGATCCCTCCACCACAAACAATAATTATTGGGTCACTCAATCCACAGCTGTTTGTGGGGATGCTCCTGTGTGTAATTGGCTGCCGCGTTTTGCCCACACACTGTACAGTCACTTCACTTTAGTATATCCTGTGAAGCGCTTTGGGACGTCTCAGTGATTTAATAAGGTGCTGTATCAAATATTAGGATTATTATTATTGCGTATTTTATTATAACAAGTCATTTCCAACGGGAGATTGGAAGGCTGTCCCTGGCCTCGTTTCAGCGCCTTGGGACATCCTCTTGACGTGAAAGGCGCTTTATATGTAAGTTTTGATTGATTGATCGATCTCCTCCTGACGTAAAAGGCGCTGAACCAATGTCATTTGTTGTTTCTGACAGACCGCCCCGGGCTGGTGAACGTGAAGCCAATCGAGGATTTACAGGACAGCCTCCTCCAGGCTCTGGCTCTGCAGCTCAAGCTCAACCACCCGGACTCCCCTCACCTCTTCGCCAAGCTACTGCAGAAAATGACTGACCTGCGGCAGATAGTGACTGAGCATGTGCAGTTCCTGCACACCATCAGGAAGACGGAGGGTGAGATGAACATGCACCCACTCCTGCAGGAGATCTACAAGGACCTGTATTAAACCTCCGATCCTCTCCTCTCCAACAACAACAACAACAAATTAGATTTACGCAGTGCCTTTCATGTCAGGCGGACTATCCGTGGAGTCCTGTAGCTCGGTGGTTAGAGCCCTCGCCTTGCAAGTGAGAGATCTGGGTTCAATTCCAGGCAGGCCAGGGCGAAACCTTGGGCAAGTTTCCTTACTCCACATGCCTAACAATAGTCCCTAGAAAAAAAACACACAATATTAAATTGGTCATTTCAACACACGACTGTTTATAGGGGCACTGCCGTGCACACCCACAAAATATACAGTCAATTCACTTTACAGTATATTCTGTGAAGCGCTTTCAGATGTCTAGAAGATGTGAAAAGCCATTATATCAAATGCAAGGATTATTATATTATTTTTACTGTACAGTACCAAGGTGTGGACAGTCGGGGATCCGCACCTGAGAAAAATTATGAAAAATGACTATAGGGTGTTAACAACAACAATAAAATTACACTTGTATAGCGCTTTTCACGTCAGGAGGACATCCCAAAACACTGTTACCCCCATGTTTTTTTTCCACTGCACTGAACAACACCTGAAACATGTGGAACAATGATAATCCTTGTCTAGAAGTTACTTCATTGTATTCAGTACGATCGTTCAACTGTATTTAGAATTCCAGAGGACTGGTGTGTGTATGCGAGTATGTGTGTGCATGTATGGGCATGTGTGTGCATGCAGGCGTGTGTGTGTGTGTATGTCTGTGCATGCGCATGTATGAGTGTGTGTGTGTGTGACTGAGTATGTGTCTGCCGGTGGCTTTGCGTATGCATATGTCTGTGTTTGTCTGAATGTCTGCGTGAGATGTAAGTGCGGGTGTGTGTATATCTGTATGTGGGTTTGTGTCTGCGCGCAAGCGCTTGTAAAATAACAAGTTCTGAACCAAGTTAAACAATTTACGAAAACAGGTTGATTAACTGTCCATTGTAAGTCGAGTCTGGGGCGAGCGATTCCAGTCACTTCCGTTGTGTCTCAAGATCTTCTCTGTACCTCACACTGAGATTAGATGCTCTGAATATATATATATATATTAATCCTCTCCCCACCTTGCCTTACAATGCTAAGATGATGTTTGGTGGTATCTCTCCTTGGAGACAAGAGAGGGAGAGACACCATGGCAATAATTAACAGGGAGCAAACGGGTATCAACCTGGTTCAGTCAGGCAAGTCAGTGCCTGTGGTGCTATGTGACAAGAGAAGGGAGTTTCTCTCTCCCAAAGTCCTGGCCAACAAGCCCGCGAATAAAATTGGCTGCTCGCTTTATCGCTGTTGTGGGACACTGCTGTGCATAATTGACTGTGCCACATTTCGCCCATAAAAATAGTCACTCCACTTCACAGTATATTCTGTGAAGCGCTTTGAGGCGTGAAAATCGCTACATCGAATGCAAGGATTATTTTTATCATTATAATCCCGTGAAGCGCTTTGAGACGTCTCCACGATGTTGATAACACACTGTATTAAATGCTGAGATTATTTATAATCTGCCCAGAAATCAGTCTTCATTTCTTCCGTTAGTTTTTCCTTTTTTTAAAAAAAAAAGTGTTTCAAATAAACCAGAAGAACAAAAGGCAAAGGTGATGTGAATTTAAATCTTTCGGAAATGTTACGTTTTGTTTGGAACGAACAGCACACCTCCTCAGTGTAGGGACCATTACCGAATGAAGAATTGATGCAAGAACCCGCGGAGTCTTGTAGCTCAGTGGTTCGAGTGCAATCGCCTCGCAAGTGAGTGGACCCAGGTTCGATTCCACACACCTCTGTTTACCTAGAGATCAGTCGGAAGCCAGTTGTGTGGCAATTGGCGCATTGTTTTCCCGGGGAGGGACAAAAATCCCTTCAAAACAAAAATATGAATAATTTGTTCACTTTATTATTATTAAGGACTTTTGAAACTTCAGTGGGACCTCACCCTCCTGCCAGAAAGCTGAGACCAAGAGAAATTTTTTTGAAAGGGGGAGGGAAGGGCGTGTGGTTAGAGAGGAAACTCTGACCTCTGTTTGCGCTGTGGAAAGATGTCAGGAGCAATGCTGGACTTTGTGCCCTGTCGATGATTAACTGGTTCTGAATCAGCAAGGCACATAGTCAAGACGATTACACTGGCTCAGCCTGCGCTCTGGCTAGTGCGTCTTGTGCAACAAGTCATTGCATCGTTCAGCACAGCACTTCCCATCACACACAGAGACTCAGCGAGTGAGCCTGAGTCATCTGCCCTCCCTCCCGCTCCCACCCCCACAACACTCTTTCCTCCCCTCCAGTTCACGTTCAGTCCTGTGGTCTCTCGCCCCACAAATGGTTCCTCTTTGAGGCTCCAGCTTGTTGGGAAATACAGTAGAAGTTATCACCAGTTACATTCACTACCATCTTATTATTGCGGAGTCCTGTAGCTCAGTGGTTAGAGCACCCACTTTGCGAGTAAGACACCTGGGTTCAATTCCGGGTAGGTCAGGGCGAAACCTTGGGCAAGTTTCCTTGCTCTACACGCCTGAAAATCCCTCAAAAAAAAAATTGGTCATTTCAATCCAAGACTGTTTGTGGGGACGCTGCTGTGTGCAATTGGCTGCCATGTTTTACCCACAAAATATACAGACAATTCACTTTACACTGAATTGTGAAGCTCTTTGAGACGTTTAGAAGACGGGAAGGTTGGGACATTACCTGGGTATCTGAGGCGGTTGGGACATTAGCTGAGGCAGCCAGTAGGTGTCGCTTGATGTACATAATAACAGAGCCAATTGTGACATTGACATTGGACGATGGACTGACGATAGTGAGTGTGCGCTACAGCTAGAGCTTAGAGCAAGAGAAGTATTTGGTCAACACACCAGGAGAAACACTAGGAGAGACTGCACAGGGTTTATTGTAAAGTGTGGTGACTGTGTAATGCATGGAGCAGACCATTCAACCCAACCAGTTTGTGCCAGCCTTTATACTCCACACCTTCCTCTCTCCCTCCTGTACTCTTCCCATTCTCTTTCATACAAGGTCTAGCTTCCTGTTGAAGGCATCTACAGCTATTATCAGGTTTAGCCACTGGAGCTCTCCAAATCCCATTACTGTAATAATACGTATTTGATGCATCGCCTTATCAGGAGTTCGAGACATCTCAAAGCGCTTCACAGGATATACTGTAAAGTGGAGTGTATATATATTGTGGGGGGGAAAAGCATTCCCTGCTCCCTCTCTCTCCTCCATCATATGCAAGTAAGTGCAAGTTGTTGAATCGTGTCTGAACTGGAGCTCTCTACTCTATCCCCATTCTCTCTCTCTTCTTTCTCCCCCCCATCATGTCTGTGCTGGTGCTCACGCCCCCACTGGAGCTCTCTACTCTAACCCCATTCCCTGCTCTCTCTCTCTCTCTTTCTCCCCCCATTGTGTCTGTGCTGGTGCTCCTTTCCCCCCACTGGAATATGATAGCACCTGTGTGTGTGTACTGTATATACAAACGAGAGGACAGGTTCTTTACCGACCAAATATTTTCAATAAAAGTGATATTTAAATGATTGAAGCTTTGGCGTTTCTCACTTATTTTGCCTGTCACGGAGACATTACGTTTTATTTCTTCTGTGTGATGTTTCCAGTTGTTGTGCGGCTTGAGGGGCTGAGTGGCTTACTCCTGCTCCTATTTCTTAGGTCCTTCCAGGACCTAAGAAATGCGTTCAACTGAATAATCAGTCACTACACCCTACCACCCACCCCCACTCCCCCCAAAAAACAGTCACTACACCCAATAAACAGTCACTACATCCAAAAAACAGTCACTACATCCAAAAAGTCACCATACCAACCAAACCAGTCACTAAACCCCCCACACACCCCAAAAAAACAGTCACTACACCTAAAAAAAAGCGTTTAATACACCAACAAAACGCCAGGTCATGTGGCTGTGAAGTGTGTGTGGGGGGGGGGGGAAGTGGGGCAGAGACTTTGATCGAAACAACTGGGAAAAGTAAAACACAGAGAGAGTCACTGGGGGTGGGGGGGGGACCA
Source organism: Hydrolagus colliei (assembly GCA_035084275.1). Lineage (NCBI taxonomy): Eukaryota > Metazoa > Chordata > Chondrichthyes > Chimaeriformes > Chimaeridae > Hydrolagus > Hydrolagus colliei. Next base: position 8,868,251 of record CM068753.1, read on the forward strand.
ATAAGCTGCGACAACCCACACCGGGGACTGGTTAGCGGTGGGACCAGAACAGCGTGTCCGACACACACAGTCTTCCCCCTCCCAACCCCCTCACCTCCTGCTCTTAACCCTCATCGTCCCCTCCATTTCCCCCCCCCCCCACCCCTCCCTCACTCTCTCCCTCACTCTCTCCCTCCCATTTACACATTTATAATCATATTAATCCTTGCATTTGATACAGCGCTTTTCACGTCTTCTAGACTGTGTCTCACACAGAATACACCGTAAAGTGAATTGACTCTCTCTCTCTCTCTCTCTATATATATATATACACATTTGTGGGCGAAACGCGGCAGCCAATTGCCCACAGCAGCGTCCCCCACAAACAGCCGTGGGTTGAAGTGACCAATTTGATTATTGTTTGGTATTTTTTCTACTTGCTGCTCGGTCGACAGAGTCTGTGTGTGTGTCTGTGTGTGTGTGTGTGTGTGTCTGGGAGTGTGGAGTAAAGAAACTTGCCCAAGGTTTCGCCCTGACCTGACTCTGACCTGCCGGGAATCATCGACCCCAGGTCTTCTCTCTGGCTTACGAGGCGAGACGCTCTGAACCGCTGAGCTACAGAAGGCTCCGCTTGCCCGGACGGCGGGGGCCGAGTGAGGATTGTCGCTGTGCGCGGCCGGCCGGCTGCTCGGTCGCTCGGTCGGGGGTCGATGGCGGAGGCGGTTTTCCGGGAACCGAAGCGCAGACGCCGGGTTTATGAGGCATACAAGGCGCCGTTCCCGGTGCCGCTCGGCCGGGGGGAGAGTCTCGGGGAGGAATCACGGCATTGCCGAGCCGAGATCCTGAGCAACAACGTGATCGTCAGGAAGCCGGAGGATATCAACGCGCTTTACGGGCAGGTACTGAATAACAAACCCCTCGTGTCACCTCGCCGGGTCTCAATGGTAACCTCACCCCCACCCCCACCCACCCTCCACCCCCACCCACCCTCCACCCCCACCCACCCTCCACCCCCACCCACCCTCCACGCCCACACACCCTCCACCCCCACACACCCTCCACCCCCACACACCCTCCACCCCCACACACCCTCCACCCCCACACACCCTCCACGCCCACACACCCTCCACCCCCACACACCCTCCACCCCCACACACCCTCCACCCCCACACACCCTCCACCCCCACACACCCTCCACGCCCACACACCCTCCACCCCCACACACCCTCCACCCCCACACACCCTCCACCCCCACACACCCTCCACCCCCACACACCCTCCACCCCCACACACCCTCCACCCCCACACACCCTCCACCCCCACACACTCTCCACCCCCACAATGCGCCCGGGGACGTGAAAGTGAAAGGCGCTGTATAAATGTCATTTTGTTCTTGTTAAATGCACCGTCTCGAGACCCTCCACTTTGACGTCGCCTTCGGCCACCCCCCACCCCCCTCTCCTATCCCTACCCTCGGCCCTCCGCCCGTCCCGATCCCTGACTGTCCAGCGCCTTGGGCCGTCCTCCTGATGTGAAAGGAGCTGTACAAATGGAAAAACAATTTGTGTGTGGTTGTTGCTGTGTAAAGATGGCGTTCTCCATTTGGCTCCCTCTCTCTCTGTCTGTCTGTCTCTGTCTCTCTCTCTGTTTAGGGGTACTTTGGGAAAGGGGTGCTGTCGAGGAGCCGGCCCGAGTACAATATCTCAGACCCCGCTTTGGCCGCTAAGTGGAAAGGTAAATATCATTTAACAGCGGATTTCTCCCGGATTCCTCGATAACCAGTTTGTGGCTTTCCTCTGAGTCAAAATATTCCCAGGCAGCGCGCAGCAGCGTCCTGATAATAATAATAATAGTAAATAATCCTTGCGTTTGATAAAGCGCCTTAAAGCGTCATTGAGACGTCGCGAAATGATTAGAGAATGGCCTCATTTGTGTTGTTCATCTTCTAAGCCACATAAATATAAGTATGATGCTACCACTTGATTTTCGCATTGGCTGAAAAGACAGAATGCACAGACACATAAATACACATACACACACACACACACACACAGACACACACACAGATATTAACTCTTGTGTTTCTATACAGGTGGCGCCACTCTGCACTTGCCGATCATTTCGTCGAAAAAGTGAGTTCCTCTCTTTGCCGTGAGTGCAATTCCCTAATGAGCCAGAGGTTGTTTCTTGTTTGATTTGCCGTCGTGTCGGGTTCGTGGACGTGAGGTTTAATCCCCGTCCTCCGTCCCCGTTCCTGCTCTAAACTGTCTCGATTTGCAGACAGATTCGCCCTCAATATGAATTCGGGATCCAAACGCCAGGAACTCAAGCCACTCAGTCCGCGACTGTTTGACTCTGAGCGCGATCGGCTGCCGCGTTTGGCCCACCACACACACAAGTCGCTCCACTTCGCTTATTCAGTCAAGCGCTTTGCGACGGCTCGAGGCCGCAATAAGACGCTGTGTTACATGTAATAAATGATTCCCCGTCGCCCTGTCAGGTATCAGCACCACGTCGAGTGGGCGAAGGGCCTGCTGTCGGCACAGGGGCTGGAGGACAGTTGTGTGGACAGAATCCTCACCACCTACACTGCAGCCGTCACGTTTCCCGGTGACGCGTCCGAGACCGACGGCGGAGACAAGAGCTCCGACTCCCGAGTCCCGGTGAGGAAAACTCCAGCCGGAGAGGGAGAGGGAGAGGGGGCGTTAGGGGATCCGGCTGCCAAGAGACCGCGTGTGGAGGAGGCCGAGCGCTCTCATCGCTCGCCGTCAAATGGACACGGTGACTGCGCACCGATCGCTGGGGAGGTCGCAGGCGTCGAGGCCGGGGGCGGGGAGGACGGGCACTGCCTGGAGCATGAGCTGGTGCTGGTGGAGGAGGAGTCGGTGGGAAGCGAGGACGATGACATGGGCAACGCGGTGAGTCCAGTGATCTCATAGCTCTCTCCCCCACCCACCCCCAGCTCCGCTCTGTGTCCTCCACCCGGTCACTCCACCATCAGTGGTCAATCTTTCAGCCTCTCTGCCCTCACCCTCTGGAACTCCCATCGCACAGAGCCTCTCCCTCCCTCCCTCCCTCCCTCCCTCATCTCCTTCAAGGCACGTCTCAAGACCCTGCTCTTTGACCGCGCCTTTGTCACCCTCCTTGTTGGATTGATAGAATTATTTCTGATTTATGTTTCTGCAGCTGAGACGGAGGGAGAGGTTGGTGTGCAGGAGGAACCCATTCAGGATTTTTGAATATTTGCAGCTCTCGTTACAGGAGGTGTGTGTGTGTGTGTGTGTTGGGTGGTCAGTATGTGTGTGTATGTGAGACTCTGTTTACAAACCACCGGAAACAAAATTCACTACAATCCTCTTCCTCAATGTCATCCCTTTCCAATTGTTAAACTGTATACAGTCTGTGTCTATAATAATTCTTGCCTTTAACCTAGTCCATTATCAATCATGTTGTTGAGATGCGTCCAAAGTGTTCGACCCTCACATCTCCGCTGTGCACTACACCGCACTGATTCTGTTCCTTTCTGTTGCATTTTGCGTTCAGGCCTTTTTCCTAGTTTACGCTCTGGGCTGTTTGACGATCTGTCACAATGAGGTGAGTGACATTTGGCCTCTTGTCCTCACTGCCAGTCGTGCAGTTAAAGCGACGTCCCTCTTCCCCCACACCCTCTCCCCTCGCCGCCCTCTCCCCTCCCCAGTGGCAGCTCAGCCCCCCTCCCCTCTCTCCCTTCCCCCGCCCCGTGTCTCTTGTGTGTGCGTTACTGCTGTGTGTGTGCACGGTGCTGTGTTCACGCCATTGCCATGTGGGTTGGGTGTCATGTGTGTGTGTGTTTCAGGAGCCTCTGACCATTATCAAGCTGTGGGAGGTGTTTGACCTGATTCAGCCGGGCTTTAAAGCCAATTACATGGCCTATCACTACTTCAGGAGCAGGGTGCCAAAGACTGGCCTGAAATATGGCACAGACCTTTGTGAGTGTTTACCTCATCAATTTTGTTTGGTAGTTATTACCGGTGTGTACGTGTCAGCCCAGTCAGGCTTTCCCTACCAGGTCAGAAGGTTACGGGTTCAATACCCACCACGTTAGGACTTTAGGCTTCAGTCTACCCTGATCCTTCTAGTGCAGTAATGGGGGAGATGTCTGAAGTACTGTAAGAGGGGAATGGGGTTAGAATAGGGAGCTCCAGTGGGGGAGCGAGCACCGGTTGGGTGTGTTCGGTGTGGTATGTAGGCCAGGGTTTTGTGTGCTAGATTGTGAGTGACTTTGCTGTTATGTTTCAGTGCTGTATCGAAAAGGACCACCATTTTATCATTCAAGGTGAGAATCGCTCGTGAGGGGGAGCTCTGTCAGTGCGGGGTGGGGAGGGAGGGAGGGAGGGAGACTAGTCGGGTTCGGGATTAATAGAGACTTGTGTGACTGTGTAGCTCAGGACAGGTGGCTGATCTCTCTGTCTCTCCCCTCAGTTATTCTGTGGTGGTTGAAATGACCGATGACACGTTTCAGACTCCGGCTCACCGGCCCTTCAGCTGGAACTCGCTGGCGGGGTTAAACCGCATCACAGGCAACGTCCGCAAGGTGAGGGGTCAGACTGTTCCGTGTCCCCAGCCATCGCTCCCCTCCTCCTCCCCCCCCCCCCCCCCATTCCCTTCCCTCCCCCTCGCCCCACTCTTCCACAGCCCCGCTGCCCACTCCTGGGGACGTTTGCCACTGTTGTTCTCAGTGCTGGGAGGAGCAGTGAGCGCTCCCTGCTTATTTACTGTAATATCATTAATAATCCGTGCATTTGATACAGCTCCATATCCCGCTGAAGAGAGGTCTCAAAGCGCTTCACGGTATATACACTGTAAAGTGTAGTGAGTGTGTGTAGATGCTGATTGCACATAGCAGTGTCCCATAAACAGCCATGGAGTGAGTGAGTCAGTGACCAATTTTATTTGGCGGATGGTTGGCCAGGTCGCTGGGGAAGTGAGAGAGAGAGAGAGAGAGAGAGACTCGCTTCTCTTTGCTGCGAGATCTTTAATGTCCACCTGAACAGGCAGATGGGGAGTGAGGTTTTAACGTCTCATCTGAAGGGACAGCTTCTCTGACAATGCCACACACCCCAGCGCTGCATTGGAACGTCAGCTTAGACTGCATGATTCCAAGTCCTAACGTGGAACCCTACAACCTGCTAACTCCTGAGGCAAGAGAGCTACACACACACAGTCCCTCTCACTGTCTTATCACCCACCCTCCCTCTCTCACAGGAGCTGATGCTGTGCTATTTAATCCGACCATCAGACATGGGTGAGGAGGAGATGGCGTCTCCGGACTGTATGAGGAAGATCAAGGTTCAGGTCAGTGAGCGAATAGGGAGAGGTGTTTCCCTCACCCGGTCTCCTTCCTCCTCTAACCCCCACTTCCAACCTCTCCCCCACTCTGTACCTATGGCATTCCCAAATTCATTCCCATATCCTTGGGCTTCCAGGAAGTGATTGTCAGCCGCTGGGTGTCTTCCCGGGAGCGTACGGATCAGGACGAGATATAGAGCCTGGATGGACGGACCGAGCGCTCGAGTAGCTATTTGATGGGATATTAGATCGAGGATTGATGGAATTATTGATCGAGTGGAACCAAACGGATGTAAGTTGAGATGGCGGCAGTGAATAGCTCAGAAGGAATAGCAGACGCCTCTCTCTCTGGTGGATTCAGGGAATAATGAGCCTGTGACTCTCAACGAGCTGCTTATTCAGCAGCGATTCTAACAGTGAGACTCCGGCTTGAAAGTGATGCGGGTGGATTGAGTGGCAGTGAGGTGTAGGTTGCAGGGCTCAGTTTGCGTACTGTTCACCCAGCACTGAACCAATCATTCATGCCCTGGGTTCAGGCAGGTTTGTTTGTGGAGGGATTTGCTTTTAATGGAGATAAGTTGTTTTTTTGTTTCATTAAAAATGACTTGAACCCAAAGCGGCTTGTTCTAAAGTTTTTATGCCTGCGGAGTCCTGCCTGTGGCGCAGTGGTTAGAGCGCTCGCCTCGCAACAGAAACGATTCAGTTTCGATTCCCAGGACAGTGAGAACCCTTAGGCAAGTTCCCTTGCTTCACACACGCATATATATATATATATATATATACACACACATCTCTCGTTACTTATTTACCAGCAATAAGTAGGAACCCATTTGTTAGTTGACCGGCGGAACACTTTCCGGGGGGTAATAATCCCGTTCTAAAAAAAAAATTGGGTCACTTCAACCCACGACTGTTTGTGGGGACAATTGGCTGCTGGGCTTCATCCACAATACACTTTACAATATATCCCGTGAAGCTCTTTCGTGATGTCTCAACGACGTGATAAGGCGCCCTATACGAGTAACATCATTATTATTAGGTTCGCGTTGGGTCGAATTGCGTTTGGCGATGAGAAGAAAAGGCAAAGATTGTCAGCACAGATAGCTCGCTCAGGCCGCCGTAAAGCATCGCAAAGAAGTTTCCAAGGAATTAAAAGCAAACCTCATTAAGGCCTCAAGTGCGACAAAGGCCGTGTATCAAATTGCCCTCCTCGCCCACCGCCTCCTACTCACAGATTGCGGCTTTCATCCATTATGCATTTACCTTTCATGGCTAATCGCTGCTCATTCCGCATTGTCGCTCGCACACAATGGCTTTGCTTTATGCTGTCTGCCTGAGCACTAAGTGGAAACTCTGCGACAGAGGATCTGGATGACGAGCGGCAGCGGAGCCGGGCGCTGCAGAGGTTTGCGTGAGATTGTGACGGGCGGAATATTTAATAGGACGCCACCGGCAATTCGAGCGGCAAGAGCGTCCGTCGTGCGTTGTCGAAGCCTCTGTAAGAGCCTCACGGAATAGCTGTCTGCCCTGAGCTCTGTTCGCTACGGGACAGCTCAGCCAAGGGCCAGCACAACTGCAAATAGGACCCCCCACCCTCCTCACCACTGCTCAGTTCATCTACTCGTCTGAGGGACGTCAGCGCAAGACGGTTTTGCCCCCCCTCTCCCCTCTAACACCTACATCAACATGGTTATTCCGTTTAATACAAACAATAACCTGGATATTATATATATAATAGGCACAGCTTACATGATGTATAATACAGTCATAGTTCGCCCAGAAAAATATACAGTCACTTCACTTTACAGTGTATCCTGTGAAACGCTCCCGAGGCTTCTCGGATGAGGAGATCTTGGGAAGGCGCTGTGTCAAATACAAGGATTATTACTCTTACATATTCATACAGACCATATCTACAAAGACGTCTGTCCGTCCATGTGTGTGTGTGTGTGTCTGTCTATCTGTGTGCGTCTGTGTGTGTGTGTGTGTATATAAAGCTCTCAGGTCTGACCGCTGTCCTGCGTGTCCACGATGTAGAAGTAGCTCCTGCACAGCTCCCGGTACAGGGTCAGGTACCTGGAGCCTCGCCTGGTCTTGGGCAACACAAATCGCTCCGTGAACTCAGTCCTGCTCAGCTGCCGCCTGGTCTGAGCGGCCAACACACGGTTAATGAAGGTCAGGGCGAAGGCGTAGCAATTGTGCTCAGATTCCTCGTACCTGGGAGTGGGGTGTGGTGGGGGGAGTGGCACAGGGCAGAGGGGAACATTACAGTCAGGAACAGGGAGAAAATTTTAAAGAGACAAAAGAACTATCCTAACCAGTGAGATGTTACTGTCCAGAACAATAGGGAGAGGGAGATAGCTTTCGGAGGGAATTGGATAGGAACTTGAAAAGGAAAAATGTTCAGGGATATAGGGAGAGAGCAGGGACTACTTGGAGTAAGAACGGGGCAGGGAATGGGACTAATTGGGAAAGTTTTCAAACAGTCAGCACAGACACAGTGGGCCAAATGGCCTCCTTCTGTGCTGTAAGATTCTGTGATTCCCATCTATATCTGGGATTTCCATGTGTAGGTGGGATGTGTGGAATTCTCAGTTGGGTTTGGAGACTCTTAAGCAACTGTGACGGGTTTCTGCGTGTGTCAGACACCCGGCCGACCGAAACAATCAGCTCAGATGTGATGGGCCCAAGGAGCCATGTGTGAGCTGTAGGTTTCTGGGAGGTGGATGTCTAATCAAGTGGTAGCCATTGGAATTGCTCAACAGGAGAGAGGAGACCACCCGCATTGAGCTTGTGCCACTGTCTGGAAGGTCAGTGTGACGGGGGAGAGGGGTGGCCGGGTGGGGGGGTAAATTACCCGATCCTTACCTGTGAGGAAGCCAGAGATCAGCTCGGGAGATCTGCTCCAGGTAATGGTCCCACCGATCCATCAACCCAAACATGTCCGGCTGTACTAGAGCTACGCTGACGCACTCCTCCCAGCCACAGGCCTCTCGCCTCACACCCGCCTCCGTGAAGTTATACACCACACCTGCAAACAGTAACGGAAGGGGTGTTGTAGTGAAAGGACTCTCTCCATCCACAACAAGGTGGTGGGGGGGGTGGGGGGGGGCATTGACTTAAAATTACAGCTGGGCCATTTAAGTGAAATCAGGAAGCGCCTGAGAATTATCCCATCACCACAGCCCAGTCAGTGTACACATAATTGCATAATTGCAGCCTCTTTTCTCTGCTGTTAACTTCCTCAATCCGTGCCCCACCCCCCACCCCTCCCCCTCCGCCATTTCCATGTTAGTATCAGGGATCGTTATCATGAATTGAATATTGCGTCAGTCTCACTATCTGATCTTTGCTTTGCTTGCGATTATTTCAACCAAGGGTGTAAATGTTTAGCTCAAAGTGAAATGTTTCCACCTCAGAAACTCACCACTGGTGTTTGAGATTCCAACATGGAGGTCAGAATGTCCATCGTACTCTCTGTGAAGCAAGGGCAGATCATAATAAAAATATTAATAAGAATAATCCCGATATTTAATAAACTCAAAGCGTTTCACAGAATGTACTGTAAAGTGAATTGACTCTATACTTGTGGGCGAAACGCGGCAGCCAAATCGTGCATGGCAGCGTCCCCACACAAACAGTTGTGGATTGAAATTACCAATTTTAATAGTGCGTTTTTTTTGTGGGAGGGATTATCTGTTACATCAACAGGGAAAATCGATCCCGGAATCCTCTCGCCTGCGAGCCGAGCACTCTGAATGCTACCCGCGACTGGACTCTTTACCTGATGAAGGTCCCTTTGGTGGGTTTGACCAGGAAGGAGCACTTCTCGTGGTGACCATTGACGAAGGGGTTGGGGACACAGACGGGGGCGTCCCTCAGGCTCCTGGCCGCCAGCCCCTGGCCGCAGATCGGGCATTGCTCTGGCACAAAGAAGCAATAGACCTCCCTCCCGCAGTGGTGGAACATTATTATACGCTTGTCCATCTCCTGCCTCGGCTTTGCTTCAGGTTTGTTGGTAAGGAAGCCAGTCGCCGGTGCCCTGTGAGAGTGTGTGAGAGAGAGAGAGATAGTGAGGAGGTAGTGTGCTGTTGGTTAGAAGGTGCAGTCCCTTTAAATACTCGCTTTGTTCAATCCTTTGGGCGTATTGGATGGGTTGAGGGGTGGGGGTGGGAGTGCGTGGGTGGAGAGAGATTCATTCACAAAAGCAGGAGCCAATTGGGGAACTGTTATATTCACAACATCTTTAAGATAGTAATAATTAATGACGTACATTTTGATATCACACCTTATCACACCCTTTCGCAGCGCCGCACGGGACTTCACTGTAACGTGTGGTGACTGTGTGTTTCGGGAGGAAAACAACTGATAATTTCTGTTGTCCGGAGGGGTGGGAGGGTGAGGATTGGCAGCTGAGGAAACGCTCCCTTCTCTTTAGGGGTAGTTGTCCCAGATCATTGACCCGCAGTCTGGTTTTACAGCACGGCAGGTGGCCAGTCGTGAAAGGAATTCAACTCATACAACAATAAGCATTAAACTCGCACACCAATCCTTGTAACTGAAACAGCGCCTCATCATGTCGTCGAGACATCTCAAAGCGCTTCACAGGGTAGACTGTAAAGCGAATTGACTGTAGTGGCAGAGAAACAACAAACAAGTGGCAGAGACACAGCCCAGTGTAGCCTGCGATAGGGGGATCGATGCGTAAATCACAAGCAGTCACCTACCTTTCGAGGTAAACATGGATTTGCCCAGTGGCTGTGGTGAAGCCGGCCGGCCGGGGCTGGGTAAGTGTGTGTGTGGGGGTGGGGGTGGGGGGGTTTGCTGATATGATAGGAACACAGGAATACAATCCTCCAGGGACGACTCGGGATTAAACTCCGGCTGTCGCCTGGACCGAGACACAGAGTGGATGGAAGGCAGGATTCTTCCTGAATCTGATAACACATCAGGTAAACAAACTCTCACGGGATTTCAGCCCAACATCATGAACAACAGCACCAACCTGTGGCACACTTTAAGATCACTTTGGGCTTCTTTTATGCTGTACTGTATATCTGTAGCTGTACCTGTAGCTCAGTGGTTAGAGCACTCGCCTTACAAGCGTGTTTCGAATCCAGGCAGATCAGGGTAAAGCCTTGGGCAAGTTTCTGTAGCCCACACGCCTAATAATAATCCGTCCCCAAAAAACCACTACAGTATAATAAAAATGGTAATTTCAACCCACGACTGTTTGTGGGAACCACTGCTGTGCGCCATTGGCTGCCGCGTTTCACCCGCAAATATACAGTCAATTTACTTTACAGTATATCCCGTGGAACGCTTTGAGACGTCGATAGGACGTGAAAGGCACCACTGTTCATAGAATCATAGAATTTTACGGCACAAAGGGAGGCCATTCAGCCCATCTAGTCTGTGCCGGTATCTCGTGCGCGTATCGCCCAAACACGCTACTCTGTGCAATATATTCCAAGAAGCGCTTTGAGACATCTTGGCAATGTGCTAAAGGCACCACATCAAATGCAAGTATCATTATTATTATATTGTATACACCTCGTTATATTCTATACTGTGTGTACTGTATAATATAATACTGTATGTGTGAAATAACATTCTGAGGGGCTGAAGGGCGGTATATAAATGCAAGTTATTGTTTCTGATATGATATAACTGTCTGTATCTTGTTATATTTGACAGGAAAACAGTGATTGATGAGCAATGAGCAGCAGTGACTGACTACTGCTGATGCTGATGATGTGCTTAGGGTTACGACACAAACAGCCGCGGGGGGCGCTGTTGAGGCCGGAACCTTGTGTCGGCGGCATCGCCTGAGGGGAAGGGAGAGGGGGGGGGGGAGGAATCACAGAGCTGCTGCACCGGAAGTCACTGTGGGGGAAGCGGGATGGTGACGGACCGGCGATGAGTACCAAGCAGGTGACGTGCAGGTACCCGGAGCCGTTAGCAGAGAAAGACCGCGGCTTCGGCCTATGGCTGGGGGGCGACGCGTGCTGGGGGTGGGGGGTGGGGAGCGAGGAGGGAGGAGGGGGGGAGAACAGGAGGGCAGGGATCCCGAGAGGCGGCGGCGGCGGCTTCCCCTCGGCCTGAAGCCGGGACCCGGGAGCCTGAGCGAGGCCAGAGCCCCCGGGCCCGGGGCAACCATTCCCGCCATCAGCGCTGCACCCCCCCCCCCCCCCCCCCCACACCCCGTACCTAACCCTCCTCCCCCCCTTACCTCCCCACTCCCCCCCGTACCCCCCCTCCACCACCACCCCTGTACCCCCCACTCCCCCCTGTACCCCCCCACTCCCCCCCCTGTACCCCCTCATTCCCCCCCCTGTACCCCCCCACTCCCCCCTGTACCTCCCCACTCCCCCACTGTACCTTCCCTCATCCCCTGTACCAACCCCACCCCTCCCCCCTTTACCTGCCCTCAGCCCCTGAGCCTCCCCGCCCTCCCCACAATCTATACGTGCCCCCCACCCTGTGTAGCCTTATTACCCTTTAAGTAGATCTATTATGAAGAACTTCTCCCCCAGCCTTTGGAGAATGCACTGGTCACATAAAAATCCTAATAAAAATAATAATCCTTGCATTTGATATGGAGACGTCTCAAAGCGCCTCGCAGGATACAGCGGGGTCAAACCTTGGGCGAGTTTCCTTACTCCACACACACGCGCCTAATAATAATCCCTCAAGAAATAATAATAGTAATTTGGTCACTCAATCCACAACTGTTTGCGGGGGACGCCGCTGTGCGCAATTGGCTGCCGCGTTTTGCCCACAAAAACATAGTCAATTCACTTTACAGTATATTTTGTGAAGCGCTTTGAGACGCAGTCTAGAAGAAGTGATAAGGCGCTGTGTCGATGATGTGGGTGAAACGGTGTCCCCACAAACAGTGGTGAAGGAGGAAGGAATATGATCCTACGAGAGGAATAGTGAGACCATGTTTGCATCCGGCTTTGCTGTTGTGTGTTGGCTGGAGGTGGGGTGGGGTTTTTTAGCGCCTTGGGACGTCCTCCCGACGTGAAAGGCGCTATATAAATGTAAATTGTTGTTGTTGTTGTTGAGCAGGGGGGGGGTGAGCTGCACAGTCTGTGCTGTGAGTGGTAATCAGATGCCTGGTGACTCCTTGTGTTCAGGTACTTTATGCATGGGGTCTGTCGAGAAGGGAGTCGCTGTTTGTTTTCCCATGACTTGTCCACAAGCAAACCGTCCACTATCTGCAAGTTCTACCAGAAAGGGCTGTGTGCGTATGGGGTGCACTGCAGGTACGTCCACAGCACAGCACCTTACACTGCCTGTAATACACCTGATATTAGCAGGTACGGAAACAGTGTGGATATCAGCTCTGCGTGTGTGTGTATTTATTTACCTCTGACAGATGTGCGTATTGAAACAGATGTGTGTGTGTAATACTGTACCAGTGTTGTGTGTTTGATTACCTCTGTGTGTGTGTGTACCAGTGTTCTGTGTTTGACTATCTGTGTGTGTGTGTGATGATGTGGATAGTCTCTGATTATATGATATCAGTCTTTTGGTTTTTTTTCCCCCCACCGGTTGATAAGATACGATCACGTGAAGTTGCCTGGGTTTCGAGCTGTAGTGCCCAACGTACCGAGAGTCGCGCCCGTCAGTGTCACTTACAATGTGGTGCCGATGCCGGCGCCTGTGCCGGTCGGAGTGGAGCCGGTTTTGCCCATCAAAGCCACGGAACCGACGCGGCACAAAAAGAAACCACTGGAGTTAAAAGACCGAGGTTAGTGTCCGCACGTTGAGCCCTCTGGCTTTGCGAGGCTTTGCCTGGGAAACTGCACCTCTCTCAGTGAGAGACACACACACACACAGGCACACAGACATACACACACCAGGCACACATACACCACACACACACACAGACATCACAGACACAACCACACTACACACACAGACAGATAGATAGGCACACACATATATACCAGACACACACACACACATACACTGCACTGATTGAGTTGAATTAACACAAGATGAGAGTCTTTGTGGAGAGCGGTTATTGGGGCCTATACTGTAATGACATTGAGAGAGTGGGAGAGAGAGAGGCTGACGTTCTCACTCACACGTCTCGAGTTTGGATGAACTGAAAATGGATGTGAGTTACAGTATCTCCCTGTGGCCACTGGAGAGAGCTAGAGGTTTACCACAGCCTAGGTGCTCATCAGGATGGAATTGCGATAGAGACAGAGCTCCCCCCACCCTCTGTTTACCCCTGGCCACCTGCTGCGATACATGGGAGTGTTTGGGCCCTTGTGCGCAACCGCCCCAACAATCCTAAATCAATTATATATATTAATATACAATTATGATTAATTAGAACTATACATTAATTTATTAATTATGATGAATTGTAGTTGTGTGATACATTTAATTCATGTTCATAATTTAATTAATTAAAATACATGATTAGAATTCATCATCCAGGACACTGGGAGAGAAAGACTCCCTTCATGATAATAATCCTTGCGTTTGATATAGCGCTTTTCACATTTTATCGACGTCTCAAAGCGCCTCACAGAATATACTGTAAAATGACCGTATATTTGTGGGCGAAACGCGGCATCCAATTGTGCACAGCAGCGTCCCCACAAACAGCTGGGAGTTGAAACTACCTTTTGTTTTTATCAGTGTGGTTTTTTCGAGGGATTATTATTAGGCGCGTGTGTAGAGTAAGAGGTTTCGCCGCCAACCTGCCTGGGTAAACATTCTCCCAGACCGGAAACACTGAAACTGACACTGGAATCCTGTTCCTCTCTCCTAGACCTTTGCAACCGGTCGGCAGAGAAATCAAAGCTGTTTCCTTTCCCCCCGGGCTCGGTGGCCGGCGGTGTGAAGCCGGGCTCGGGGCCGGCGCCGCCAGACGTGACGGGCTTCGCGTTCGAGAAGCTCCCGCCGCCCTCGTACCTGGCCGCGGTGCGGAGCGGACTGGAGCACACGCCGGCGCCAGAGATGGTGGGAGTGGGAGGCGGAGTGGGGCTGGGAGGGGGGCTCGCTCCCCAGCAACTGTGTCCGTTCGCGGCCGCTGGGCAGTGCAACTACGGCGAGACCTGCCTGTACCTGCACGGGGAACGGTGCGATGTGTGCGGCCTCCAGGTGTTGCACCCCACTGACCTGGAGCAGCGCAGAGAGCACGAGCAGGTAAGAGAGGCCAGGGCTGGGCAGGGGGCGGGGGGGGGGGGGGAGGGCCTCTCTCTGTCACATCACTGCTGTGTGGTCCCAGTGCTCTATAAGTGCAAGTGATTGCTGTTGTTGTTACAAAAATAACCACAGATATATAGACACACAACACAGACACTCATACCACAACAACGACAACAACAAAGCACCTTTCACGCCAGGAGGACATCCCAAGACGCTGGAAAGTCAGTGTTTCAGACCCGAGGCAGGGACAGAGAGGGTGGAGGGAAAGGGTGGGTATTCGAAGTGACAGATGGGACCTGCGAAGAGGAGGGTCTTGAGGCAGTACATGCTACACTGGTACAGACACAAACACATGGGTAGAATCACATACACAGCCGGTATAGTGTGCTCTCGTTTGTAGACTGTCGTTGAGCAGTTCCCCGCCCCCCCCTCCCACCCCAGACAGTCGATTGTCTCTCCCACTCCTGACTCTAGGAGTCTCCACCTCTCACTCCTCCCGGTTCGAGTGACCGACTGGAGCTCTCCAGACCATTCCCCCCAGTCCCAGCTCCCACTCCCTCTTATCGGCATTATACTGGAGCATTAGCCCAAATTTAGACTTGAGAGAATAGAACCCACGACTTTGCGAATCCCTGGTGACTGACGCCCATAATGTATAGATTGAGCCTGTCTCTGGTACAATGCGATGTGGCTGATTTGTTGCCATCTGTGCCAAACAGTTGTGTCTCCGTGCCTTTGAACAAGACATGGAGAAGGCGTTTGCTGTGCAAAAGAGCGAAGATAAAGTCTGCAACATCTGTATGGAGGTAGTTTACGAGAAGCCCATCCCATCGGAGAGGAGGTTTGGGATTCTGTCGGACTGTGTCCACCCGTACTGTCTCTCCTGTATCAGACAGTGGCGATGCGCCAAGCAGTTTGAGAATAAAATCATCAAGTAAGTCTCTCTCTCTCTCTCTCTCTCTCTCTCTCTCTCTCTCTCTCTCTGGTTTGGCCACACGGTAATAATAACAGTGATCTCTGCATGTTTGATCCACACTGAAAATGTCAAAGCATCTCCAAGCGCCTTGCGAAGTGACGGACTAGCGGTCGAATGTAGTGACTGTTTTTTGAAGCCGCAACCACCACAGACACGATGGAGGTATCACCTCTCCCTGTCCTCCGTGATTTTGGTAAATCGGGAACTTTCCATTTGAAAACCCTGTAGTCCTGTAGCGTTTGTTTAGAACAGTCACCGGGAGCACGAGCAACCAAAGAGGACCTGGGTTCGAATCCCAAGCAGGGAGAAATCTGAGGCAGGTTTTCTTACTCCACACCCACGAGCAGTAAGCAGGTTGTTAGTCGATCGGCTTCTGGGGGTGGTCATTCCTTTTTTTTAAAAAAATGTGAATAATTTCACATTCTACTCAGTCCACCGCTGTTTGTGTGATGCTGTTGTGCATAACTAGCTGCCGTGTTTCACCCACAAAATACAGTCACTACACTTTACAGTATATTCTGTGAAGCGTATTGTGGCATCTAAACGACATGTATATCAATTACAAGGATTATTATCATTAATAACCTCTGTATGTGTGCGTCTGTCTGTGTGTCAGGTCCTGCCCCGAGTGCCGGGTGGTGTCGGAATTTGTGATCCCCAGTGCGTACTGGGTGGAGGAGCAAGAGGAGAAGGAGAGACTCATTGAAGCCTTCAAGCAGGGGATGAGGTGAGTCTGGTGGGTTTGATGGCATCGGGGCAGCGCGCGGTGGAATTTCCACTAAACACACAGCCAGGCCGGCATAGCCTCCACACACACACAGCTGGTTACAGCTCTGCTCAACCAATAGCGCCTCCTTTCATGTCCGGCGGACATCCCAAGGTGCCAGACAGTCAAGGGTTTGCACCAGAGCTGGGGATTGGGATCAGAGAGGGGTGGAGGGCATTGCCAGTTGGGGGTGAGGGGTTAAGATGACTGAAGGTGCAGTTGAAGAGGAGCCCCAAACCCCCACCCCAGTCAGGGTTGCAAATGACCCGAGTTTTTCTTGGGTTTGTGTGTGCGGTCGAATCAACAACTTGTATTGATGTCTCACCTCTCAATGGTTTCGGGCTGCTGCTGCTGTGCGAGCCGGCCAGACACACCATGTCCGAGGTGCCAGGGCTATCACAGAGTCCCCGGGTTCATCGACTGAGGAGCTGGTCGGTTTTGGGGCCTGACACCACACTGGGCCCTTTTTTCCGCGCCCTTTTTTTTCCCGCCATCTCAGGGATCGTCCGGGCGGGCGGCGAGGACAGGGAGTGGTTGCTGGACGATTGTTGGTTATTGTTTGTTGCTGTTTTTGTTGTTAATATTATTGCTTTTGTTGTTTATTATTGTTGTTTGATTCCCCCCACCCCTGCCCCCATCTTCTTCTTCCCTCACTCCCTTTCCCCACTTTCTCTCCTCCCTTTTCCCCTTCCCTCCCTCTTCCCTTTTCCCCTTCCCTCCCTCTTCCCTCTTCCTGATCTTGCCCCCACCCATCTTTCCCTCCCTCTCTTCCTTTCCCCCCTTTCTCCCCCCTCTTCCTCCCTAACCCTAACCCATCCCACCTTTCCCTCCCTCTCCCCCCCTTACCCTCTTTTCCCCCTTTCTCCCCTGGCCCCATTTTCGCGATTGTTTGTGGGGACACTGCTGTGCGCAATTTGGCTGCCGCGTTTCGCCCACAAATATACAGTCGACTTTCCTGCTTTTCTTCCCCCTGCCTCGACCCCTCCCCTTTTGCTTCTTTACCCCCTTTTGCCCCTAGTCCCACTTCCGTGACTGATTGTGGGACACTGCTGTGCGCAATTTGGCTGCCGCGTTTCGCCCACTAATACAGTTACTTTTCCTATTATTCTTCATCCTGCCCTGATCCTTCCCACCCTGCTCTTGTCCTACCTGACTGTACAGCGCCTTGGGATGTCCTCTCGACGTGAAAGGCGCTATATAAATGTAAGTTTTGTTGTTGTTGTTGTTGCTGTATTCTATAGTTTTATATTATATACATCAACAACAACATCAAAATTATATTTGTAGAGACGCCTTTTATGTTGGGAGGACATCTGAAAGCGCTGGACAGTCAAGAGGTCAGGACCCGAGCATGGGTGGGGTGGGGTGGGGTGGGGGGATGAGGGAGGGCAGAGACATAGGGTGGCTGAAGGCACGGTCGAAGAGGAGGGTCTTGAGATTGGCCTTGAAGGAGATGAGCGAGGGAGGGAGCGAGGGAGGGAGCGAGGCGAAGTAAACGCAATAAACAGGCCTCACTCGGCTTATTAACCGCTGAATCTAGATTCTTCTCTCACTACGTTCGTTGCCAGTTTGGACAAAGTGTTCAGTGGGGCTCACAGCGCGGGTCCCGTGTGCTGCTGTTTGCCACTGCTATAAATACTGGCTCTGGTTCATTTATAGCTCTGGGATGGTGATCGGCATACCACAGCCAGCAATCATCCACTTAGCTCAGCTTCTCCACTGGCCAGGAATAGAGAGAGCCCAGGCAACACAACCGGGGGCAACAGATACTTTAATCCGCTCTGTAAAGAGCCACGCGCTCACCCCAATCAGCTTCGGTCTGTCCACTTACGTTACACATCAGGGGGTGCGTGTGTGTGCATGTATTTGTGAGTATGTGCGTATGTGTTTGGGGGGCATTTATTTACGGGTTTATCACTGGCTCCCCAAAATCCCCTCCCCTCCCTCCTCCCTCTCCCCCCCCCCCCCCCCCGCCTCCTTCCCTCCCTCTCCCCCCCTCCCTCCCTCCCTCCCTCCATGCTCACCCCGTAGCTGCTATTGTTGCTTTTTCCCTAACGATTTTCCCTCTCGTTCCCCGAACAGCAAGAAGTCGTGTAAATACTTCAACCAGGGCAGGGGGAACTGCCCGTTTGGTGGCAAGTGCCTGTACCTCCACGCTTACCCCGACGGCACCTTGGCACAGCCGGAACTCCCACGGAAACAGCTCAGCTCCGAGGGCAACATTAGGGTAACTCATCTTGATTCTCGAGATTGCGCAAGTCAGAAGGCTGTGGGTTCAACTCCCCGCGTTTTTTTTAGAGTTGGAGGAATCACATTGTCTAAACTTGGCGCACCAGTGCAGGGTTGGGGGATGTGCTGGTTTATCAGGGTGTCGTCCTTTGGGCGAGCCTGTTTAGGTGGATGTTGTAAAGATCCCCTTGAGGCTGTTCGTAAAGAAACAGGAGTCTCTCTCTCTCTCTCTCAGTGTCCTGGCCGACAATCCAACCCCCAAATAAAACTGGTCACTTTATGGAAGTTGAAGGGACACTGGTGTGCGCAATTGGGTTGCCTCGAAATACCCAAGAAATACAGTCACTACACGTTACAATCTAATCCTGCTGGTACAGTAATCCTCCTCTTCCTCCCGCAGTTCCTTCACTCTGTGCGGCTCTGGGATTTTATTGAGGAGCGGGAGCAGCGTGATGTGGTGCCACTTCGCGAGGCGGGGGGGGAGGAGGACGACGAGGAGGAAGAGGAGGACATGGCGGAGCTGAGCCACATCTTCTCCCATCTTTCAGGGACATCGGAACGTGGGGAGAGCCAGGCTGAGCAGGCTGTCTTATTGTAGATTCTATAAAACCCTAAAATGGCAGCTGTTCCCGGTCACTGGTACCTACTGGTATGCGTGCTCTTCGCTCGTGCTCTAGCTCTGGACTTGGAACGGGAGTCGGTGCCTCCGCTTCCACCACTCAACACATTTTCGGTTTTATTCATGGACAGTTCATAAAGCCACGGCGGATTGGTTTTTTTTCACTGAATGAGTAGATGGGAAGTCATTCAGCCCTTTCTCCCCCACCCCTAACCCCACCCCTCCCTCCAGTTTTATCTGAAAAGCTCCACCAACCACCACCCCCCCCCCCATATTCCCTCTACCCGCCCCAATTAAAATGAAGTGTCCCTCACAGTTCAGGGTGGAGGAGCCAGGTACTGGAACGCTGTTTCTCTTGGTTGTCATTGAGTTGGCATCGTTCTCCTGCCCTCCTCCCCAGCCCTACATACATACACCCACCCTAGTCTAGTGTTTGGGTGTTGGGCAGGGATGGCATTTAACAGCCTCCTCCCCCACCCCCCCCAAACTGCAACACGCTTGCTGATACTTGCCCTCCGTGCTCACACATGAAGCACATCAGTCTGGGTCAGATACACACAGACCCTCTCTGGAGTGGAGTCCTCCCTGACCCACCTCTGGTTTACTCTGTGTTTCTCTCTCGGCTAAAAGTTTTTCGAGAGGCCATTTCAAGTGCGAGAGGCCATTTTGTGGGATGAGAGACATCAAGTGGACATCAAAACTGCCACGTCGCTGTTTGAAAAGAGAAGCAGAGTTCCTCTCTCTCTCTCTCTCTGTGTCCTGGCCAACAATCCTCGAGATAAAATCATTCATTTCCATCAACATAGACGTAGTTGGAAATATGCAATAGCAATGCAGGGAGCATCCACAGAGAGGAAAATGAGTTAAATTTTCAGGTCTTACGAGACCTGAAATGAACAGGTCGTTCATTATAACTAAAAAAAAGGATGTGTTATTGAAGAGGGATCTGTTCTTAGACACATCTGTTGTCCAACGCTTTGGGACGTCCTCCTGACGTGAAAACTACTATACAAGTGTTATTTTGTTCAGTAATCCCCCTTTTGCACCATCACCACCTCTCGTCTCGTCTAAGACAAATTCCTTTGTCCTTCTTTCCCCACCCCCTCTCTGCTTGTCCTCGTAATCGTCTCCTTTAACGTTCCCCCCCCCCCCAGTTCTGACAAAAGGTCACAGGCCTAAAATGTTAACTCGTTCTCCTTTCTTCATGGATGCTGCCTGCTGACCTGCTGAGTGTTCCAGCCACTTCTGTGTTTATGCCAGGTTGACAGCATCTGCAGTACTTTGCCCTTCATTCATCTCCACAGCTGTTTGTGGGATGTGGCTCTGTGTAAATTGGCTGCTGCATTCGACTACAAAATACATAGTAAAAAAATCCTGTGAAGTACTTTGAGGTGTTTTGATGGTATTGAAGTGAAATGCAAGGATTAGTATTATGTGAAGCCTTTTTTTTTCTGCTGGAGAAAACTTGTCTGGATTTAGGAATTGTCCAAAATTTTGAACTTAAATTTTAAGAACAAAATGGTGGTTAGAGGCTGAGATGGAGTAATGTCTGGATTAAATGTGTGTGGATGGCAGGCAGGGCTAACCCACTCACTGTCACAAGAGCAACTCACCAGCTGTAACACACAGTTACTCTCTTCCTCTCTTTACATCTGAACTGTTTTGTGGAATGCGTATTAAAGGAAATGAAGCAATACAATCAAATATACTGACATTTTGGGAATTGTTAAAGTTATACAAAGGTAACTGCAGTGCTGGCAGTCAGGACTCCTCGGGGGGTGTGTGAGGTATCACATTGCCCTCTCTGGCTGTGTTCTGAGTATGATTGAGTGAGTGTAATAGCCACTGCTTGGGGAGTTTCTGACTTTACACAACTGACTGTCTTCTCCATTGTGTAGGTAGTGCTTTAAATAAACGTCTCCTATGGTAGAGAACCCAGCTGTCCTGTCTCAAAGTTATACCATTTGATTTCAGCTTTTCATCTTCAGCTGCCCGCCCTCTCCCCACCTCCCCTATTCTTTTATAAACCATTAAAAGTCTTTAACACAAACATAAATATTTCCTGGGGTAATGGGGTGAGGGGTGGGAGGGGGTGGAGCTGCCAACCACAGCTATAAATTGCACCTTTCACGTTGGGAGGACCTGCTAAGTCGCTGCACAGTGAAGGCTTGCACTTCTCCCTATCTCAATTCTTTCAGAAATTGGCACCAACCAATCCATAAGAGTAATAATAATCCGTGCACAGACAGTAAAATTCACAGCTTCAAAGCGCTTCACAGGTACACGGCTGTCACACTTAGCGCCTGAGTTTGCTGGCAATCAGATACATATCCCTGCAAAAGAATGAAATGTTTTAACTTATTTTATTAAAACAAGCAGGAAGGACAATTTTACAGGAACCCGGGCGACCACTGTGCTTTCCTCACACAAACCCCAACCCCATCCCCTACCCACCCCAACACCCTCCCCCCACCCACACACACGCGCGCGCACACACACACAGAGTCACTCTCACACAAACAAAATTAAAATATTTATCATCACTTCAACACACTTGTATCAGACACTCACAGCTTTTACCACATTAGTGCATCTTGGAACTACTGTCAGTTTAAAATCCGTCGCAAGTTTGCTCACTCACTTGGCCTTTGTATGAAAGAGAACCCCCCTACCCCTATCCCCACCCACACTAACACAGTACCTCATCCTTATAGCTAGTTCCTGGGCAAACTTGAGAGAGAGATAGCGAGAGGAAAATACATAATCTCCAACCTGGCCGTACTGAAGTTAAGTGCAAGTGACATCTCGGAGGCCAGTGACAGGAGCTGATGTTGGGGTGAGCTGAGCTGAATAAAGCCAGTGACTGTTCCTCTCTCTCTGAGCGACGGACGGACTGTGATGTTTTGGCTGTTAATCTGCTCGCCGGGGAGTGAAATGACCTGTCATTTGATCCGAGCAGGTTTGCAAACCAAACCTGACCAGTAGCAGCTTTTTAAAATCGGGATCGATTTTTTTTTTGCTCGGAGGTGGATGGGAGAAAAGCCCTCTCCCCATCCGTAGACCACCCCCCACACACCCCCCCACCCACTCCCACCACCACCCATCCTGACAGTATTGTCGCAGGGGGACTGAGCCACACTTCGCTCCCTCTTCACTGCCTGCCCCCCACCCTCTGAGCTCGGCTAGCAAACAACCAGTTTGATGGAGGTCAGGGCAAAGGGGTTCAGGTCTTCGTTCTGTGCCGCTCGGTGCAGGGAAGGCTCGGATGCACTGCGGTGGATCTTCGGCAGCGAATGTTGTAACACCTCAACAGTGGCTAAAATCTGTGGGCAGAGCAGACTGAGTGAGGAGCGAGAGAGAGAGGGAAAAATGAAACACATACCTTCATAATAGGGAACGGCGATATATCGGTATATCGCTATATCGCTAAAACCCGATATGATTTTCATATCGATATGCCGATATAGACATTTTAAAAATATCGATATATCGAAAAACGGTATATCGAGGTAAAAAATCGGGATGCGAGCACAATCAACTACAAGACCCAGAATGCTCATCTCTATGCACAATGCACAGACCGAGGTGCAAAGCCGCCATCTTGTATTCATAGTCCTCAAATACAATATACAGGTATGCAAGGGGTGGGGGGAGAGAGACGGCTGTGGGTGGGGGGGGTGAGGGGGAGAGAGACGGCTGGGGGTGGGGGGGGGGTGAGGGGGAGAGAGACGGCTGGGGGGGGGTGAGGGGGAGAGAGACGGCTGGGGGGAGGGGGAGATAGACGGCTGGGGGGGGGGGGAGAGGGGTAGAGAGATGGCTGGGGGGGGGAGAGGGGGAGAGAGACGGCTGGGGGGGGAGGAGAGGGGGAGAGACGGCTGGGGGTGGGGAGGAGAGGGGGAGAGAGACGGCTGGGGAGAGGGGGAGAGAGACGGCTGGGGGGAGGGGGAGATAGACGGCTGGGGGGGGGAGAGGGGAGAGAGACGGCTGGGGGGGGGGGAGAGGGGGAGAGAGACGGCTGGGGGGGAGAGGGAGAGAGACGGCTGTGGGGGAGAGGGGGAGAGAGATGGCTGGGGGGGAGAGGGGGAGAGAGATGGCTGGGGGGGAGAGGGGGAGAGAGATGGCTGGGGGAGAGAGGGGGAGAGAGACGGCTGGGCGGGGGGAGGGGGACAGAGACGGCTGGGGGGGGGGGGGAGGAGAGGGGGAGAGAGACGGCTGGGGGGAGGGGGAGAGAGACGGCTGGGTGGGGGGAGGAGAGGGGGAGAGAGACGGCTGGGGGGAGGGGGAGAGAGACGGCTGGGGGGGGTGGGAGAGAGAGACGGCTGGGGGGGGGAGGGAGAAAGAGACGGCTGGGGGGGTGGTGGGGGAGAGAGACGACGGAGGTGGGGGGTGCGAGAGAGGGACGGCGGGGGGGGGGGGGGGCGGGGGGGGGGGGAGAGACGGGGTGGATGTGATAATATACAGATAGATTGATGTGAGAGAGGAGAGAGGGAGAGAGACATAGAGAGACACAGACAGAAAAACACAGAGATGGAGAGAGTGAGAGACACAAAGAGAGAAAGATATTTACCTCCTGAGAAGATAGGCCCCGAATGTGCGCGCACCCGGAATGCGCGCGCAACTGGAATGCGCGCGCACTCCGATGCGCGCGCGCATGCGCAGTACGAAAAAACTGAAAATATCGATATTTCGTTATATCTCGATATGGGCCAACTGATATATCCATATCCGGAAAATTCCCATATCGCCGTTCCCTACTTCATAATAATAATAATAATCATTGTATTTGATACAGTGCTTTTCACGTTTTCCTAGACTGTGTCTCAAAGCCCTTTGCAGAATATACTGTAAATTTGTGAGCAGAATTCGGCAGCTAATCGTGCACAGCAGCGACCCCCACACGAACAGTCGTGGGTTGTAGTGACCAATTTATTATTGTTTTTGATGGATTGTTATTAGGCATGTGGAGTAAGGAAACTTGCCCAAGGTTTCGCCCTGCTTGAAATTAAACCCTGGTCTCTCACTTGAGAGGCCACTGACCACAGCTCTAACCACTGAGCTACAGGACTCCACCTTACACAATCACAGAATGTTACAACACTGGTAAAATGATGGGTGATTTGGTTCATTGTGCTCACTGAAATAATGTTCCATTCAGTCCCATAGCACCCCGCACTCCCCAACCCCCTCGGAGTGAGAAGTGAGGACCAGACCATGTTGATTAAGGTGAATGTGATTGAACTCTCTGGTTACCTGTGGGAATAGAGGCCGCTGTTCTTTCTCTCTGCTCACGCAGTCCGACACTAGTCTCTTCATCGTCTTGGGGCAGTTTTTGTAGAGTTTGCTGAGGTCGGGTGTCAGAAAGCCTCTCCCTACCATGAAGATGATCTGAACGGGCACAAGAACAAAGCAGAGAGGTCAGCTGTGGCCCGCTGATACACATCTCTGCAATAGACGAGCCAGAAAAACAACTGCGTTACATTTGCACAGCAGCTTTCTCATCGGGAGGATGTCCCAAGCTGTTGGATAGTGAACGGTTTGCACCTATGTTGTGGGTATGGAATTGAGATGGGTGGGCGGAGTGGGTAGCCAATAGCACAATCAAAGAGAAAAGTCTTGAGACAGGCCTTGAAGAAGGCGAAGGATGGGGCGAGGCAAAGGGATTTCAGGAAGGAGTTCCAGAGGCCAGTTAATCGAGTTTGGGAAGGAGCACAGGGAATATAGTTCGGGAGAGAGAGAGAGAGAGAGAGAGAGAGACGTGTGGGAGGAAGAGGAGGCAAGGTACTCTGACCTGATCACGGTTGTTGACGTGTGAGTAAGGCAACTCCCCCGTCATCAGCTCATACAGAACGATCCCATACGAATACACATCGGACTGGAAGCTGTAAGGGTTAACCTCTTCCATCCGGATTACTTCGGGAGCCTGCGAGCAATAAATAATAACACAGCGCCTTATTGGGGGGTCTCAAAGCTCTTCACAGAATATATTGTAAAGTGTATTTTGTGGGCAAAACGCGGCAGCCAATTGTGCGCAGCAGCGTCCCACAAACAGTCCTAACAAACAGTCAAATTATTATTTATTTATAGGGCAGGCACCTTTGCCTATATGGCAGGCATTTTTCACCCCCAGGAAAGCCATCCACCAATTGACTAATGACCCGCGGGGCTGTGACTTTGCCAGATTTCATAACAATTATTACCGGTGATAATCGTACAGCCCTCCCTCCTAACCCCCTCTCCCCCCACCCCCTCTATAAACATAATTTTTTTATAAAGCATTTGAAAGTAGCTACAAAGCGAGAGAAGAGGGGGAGAGTGGGAGAGAGAAAGAGAGAGGACAAGTGGCTGTTTGGAGCAGGCAGAGTGTGTAACTGTAGCCACTTGCAGAGGCAGCAGCCCAATGTTAATGGAATGTGCTGTTATCTACGAGGAACACAAGGTCAGAAGGCTCCTTCTCTATCTGATCCTCTCACAGATCAGCTCCTTCCTGTCAGTTGAGCATTTATTTTTGAGGATAACTCTTCCCCCAGAGACTGGTCTGACCTTCTAGGTCCCTTCGCTGAGCTAGGCTGGGGTGGGAGCCGGGCTGTGTTGTGTGTCCACGGCAGTGCCCTGGAATACCACCGACTCCACCGACTCGGGAACCGGACGAGAGACCGTGACGAAGGGCTGGCTAGGATTCCAACATTCTGTTGCCAAGGCTGTCACCTTGGGAGGCAGTTCAACTATCTGAACTCCCTCCCTCTCTCCCTCCCCCGTCCCCCCCCCCATCCCTCCCCCCCCCCCCCCCCCCCCCCCCCCCATCCCCCCCCTCATCCTTCCTCTCTCCCCAGGAAAGACAACAACAACAGCTTTCATTTAGATATCGCGACCCTCAGCGTGATGATGCCAAGTTGCGAGGAGGTGACCGGCAGCGAGAGAGAGTGAGATAAAGTGAGAGTACATAGTGAGAGTGAGAGAGTGAGACACACACACACACACACACACAAGGCAAAGGGTGGTTCCTCACCATCCAGAGGATAGAGCCTGTCGGCTGCTCCACCTGCTGGGACCCGCTCCAGCGTGACTTGACGGTGGCCAGGCCAAAGTCCCCGATCTTCACCGTCAGCCCCTCGTGGAGGAAAATATCTTGAGCAGCCGTTAAGGAGAATCAGCCTCGTTACAAACTGACACCACACCATTCACCTCACCTTCCCAGAGTGATCAAATCCCCACCCGCACCCCCCCCCCCCCACCCCACCTCCTTGAGAACACGCCCGAGAGACCCCCTCATAACCACACACCCATCCACACACCCAAAGCTCTCACTCCTCTCACCCCCCCCTTGATAAAATCAGGTCTCTCCAGATAATGGGAAAACTTTAGCTGTGGGATTGTCTCCATTGTTTCCAACCAGCTAATCCCAAAGTGATTGAATCCCTCCCTGCCCCTTGGCTGAGTGTTGGCAGCCACACTGGGTGAGAGTGTGTGAAGCCGGTCAGTCACAGGAGAAGTTGTAAAAAGGATACTGTTGGATTTCATGTCCCTGTGAATAATATTCTTTGCGTGTAGGTAACTGTGAAAAATTCAACAAGAGAGACATCAGAAACAGCAGCAGCACCGACTGATGAAAGAACACATGACCCGCGGCAAAAAGGAGTAGATAGGGAGGGAGGAGGGAGGTAGTGGATGGGAGGGAGAGGAAGAAGGGGAGGGTGGGAGGGAGGAGGGTTGTAGTGAGTGGGGAGGGAGAAGGGCAGAGGTTAGATGGTGTAGTGGGGGAAAGGAGGGGAGGGAGAAGGGGTGACGGGGGTAGGGAGAAAGGGTGAGGGGGGGAGGGAGGAGGGGTTAATGGCAGGGAGGGAGGTAGTGAAAGGAGAGAGGGGAAATGAGGACCTGTTCTGGTCACTCACTCCATGCCCTGCGCTGCCTGTCGGGCAATGTCGATCAGCTGGAAGGTCTGGAACTTGGTGTCCTGGACGTGTAGGTGTTTGTACAGGCTGCTGCCCTCACACCACTGGGTAACGATGGCCAGGTTGAAGGTGGTCATGTAACCCATGAAGAGCAGAATATTGACGTGCCGAGTCTTCCTACCGAGAGAGAGAAATAGAGTGTGTTACCATGACAACACACTCAACACGGCACTGCGAAAACCCAGTTGAAGCGCAGAGTTCTGCACCCCCCGCCCCCCACCATGCCACCCCCTACCTCTCACATGCCTCCACCATGCCCCCCTCCACCCCCCGCCATGCCACCTCCCCACCCCCCACCATGCCAAGCCCCCATCTCTCACCATGCCTCCCCCATCATGCCCCCCCACCATGCCACCCCCCCCACCTCTCACCTTACTCACCTCCATCATGCTCCCCCACCCCCCACCATGCCACCCCCACCCCTCACGATGCCACCTCCCACCCCTCACCATGCCACTCCCTCCCAGACACTAGGAGCCAGGCTGGTACCTGAGAACTTGCACCTCATTGCGGAACGCCTGGAGCTGCTCCGGAGTCGGGTCAGTCACTTTCAGGATCTTCACAGCCACGTCACCTACAACACAACCAGACACACACACACACACATACAACCAGATACACACACAACCAGATACCAACATACACACAACCAAACACCAACACACAAACACAACGTAGATATTAAAAATCATGTCTTAAGAGTAAAAAACAGACTTCCTCTTGTTTGTAGTGGGCCGCCAGGCTGAGTGTGGCAGCGCCAGCCTCACGCTAACACCAGGGGTACTCACCGTGCCATTTCCCTTTAAACACCGTACCGAATGAGCCCGAGCCGATCCTCTTCACCAGCACCACCTCATCCCCTTTGATCTCCCAATAGTAACTGGAATCCCGCTGCTCACGGGTACGCTGGAGGGAGGGAGACAGCGGAATCCACACTCGGTAAGTCAGCTCTCTCTCTTGTTCTCGGTCTCTCTTTCTCTCCCTCTCTCGCTCGCTCTCACACTCATCACACACAAACACTTACAATCTTTGTTGCTCCGTCAGGCGTTCCCGAGGACCATATCTCTCGGTGGGATTGAACTGGAGACTTGGGTTTGGGCTCCCTTGTGGGGCTGATGCTGGGCGGACTATGTGAGGTCACAGACGGGGAGACTGAGGGAGAACAGCAGGCAGAGAGAGAGAGAAGAGTCAGGCTGAGTTCAGGAGGACATCCCAAGGCGCTGGACAATCAGGGATTTGCACCCGAGCCGGGGGTTGGGATCGGGAGGGACGGAGGACAGGGTAGGAGAGTGAACGAAGACACGGTCGATGAAGAAGATCTTGAGATGTGCTTTGAAGGAGGCAACGGAGAGAGCGAGACAAAGGGACTGCATGATGGAGGGTGTGTGAGCAGAGAAGGGCTGACAATCAATGGTGGGGAGTGCTGGGCAGATGACATGGAATAGGCTGGAGCCCGCTGAGTAGAGGGAGTGGACAGGTCGATATGGAGTTAATAAGTAACACAAACAGAGAAAGGAAACTGATTACCTGATGGATTGCAATTTCTTATCGCATCCTGCAGAGAAAAAAAAATAGACATTAAGAAAACAGACGAGCAGAGGGAGGGGGAGTCAGCGGAAGAGGCTGTGAATGTTAAGCAGGAATTGTACCTCTATGACGTTGCTGTCGACGGGCATGTGTATGCTGGACATGTGGACATTGGGAGTGGAGGACGACCGCTGTCGCTGGCAAAGTTGACCTTCTCCGGGTGGGAAGGGCAGTGAGCAGTGGTCAGCCTGGGAGGTGGAGTTCCGATACTGTAAGCTGCGGAGCCAAAACAAGTCCACAAACAGTTAGGAGAGGCTGCCTGGCGGTGTAGGACACTGGCGTCACTCAGCCCTCAGAGGGCCTTTCGAGGGGCTTTTTTGTCTACTTGCCTCTCGGGGAGGCGTGAGAGAGACTCTCGGACACGGCGGGTGGTCATCTGCGTGATGGATGGGACCACCCCGTCTCCAGCCGCCTGCGGGAGCAGCCGGTAATGCGGCGCAGTGGCCTGGTAGGCTCTGAAACACATCAGAAAACAATCACGTCACCACCGCTCCGACAGCCACTATGTCACCGTATAATTATACCACAACAGTAACAACAACTTGGATTTACGTAGCGCCATCCGCGCCAGACAGCGTCTCAGAGTGCTTCACAAATTTAATACAAACTCCGCATCACATCGCCGAGACATCTCAAAGCGCTTCACAGAATGTACTGTATATTCAGTATACAGTGACTGTGTACTTTATGGACGAAAATCCACAGCCAAGTGTGCAAAGCCGTGGCCCACAAACAGTCGTGCATTGAGTGACCACATTTTATTTCTCAAGAGATCATTACCCCAGGAAAATGATCCCCCAAATCAACCAATACTGGGTTCCTACTTACTGCCAGGTAAACAGAGACCTGTGAGTGCGGTCAGGAAACTTGCTGAAGGTTTCGCCTCGCAGGGAATCGAACCTGGGTCCTCTTGCTTGCGATGCTCACCATTACACTACGGGACTCCACTAGGTAATTAGCTCCACCCAACAACTCACCCAATGGTCTGAGCTGTGCGGCTGTCCCTGGGCTAGCTGTGGGGTCGGTTGTTGCCCCCCACCCCCCACCGTCGGCCCCTACAGAGACTCGGATACCTGACATTGCTCCAATCGATACACATTGTGGGCACGCGGGAGCTGCAGTGCTCGTGGAACTTGTAACCGCACGTCTGACAGCGGAAACCGTTCAACAGGAATTTCTGGCAGAAGTCACAGAACGCCAGCTTCAGGAAGGTTTTCCGGACCTTTTGTGAGGGGGGGGGGGGGGAGAGGTGGGGTGGGGGTGAGCGGGGGGGGAGAGAGAGAGAGATAGAGAGAGAGAGAAAGAGATAGGTGGGGGCAGGAAACAAAAGAGAAGGGGTGAGATCGGTAGAACTATTGAACGGATGAAGTGCTGCTGTAATTCCATCTCTGGTACAGAAAAAAAAGTCGCAAATGTGCGCAATGCTGGGTCAGGACAGATAGAGGGACACAAAAATACACACAGTTAGAGATAGATAGATGTACAAACACATAGAGTTTGAGATATATATAATATATATATATATACACACACACATACACAGAGTTAGATATACAGACACACAGACACAGTTGGAGAGACAGAGAAGGTCAGATAAGTATGCCATATGCCACACTATCCTCATAGCCACAATGTACTTACGAAGTTGTGTGTGGTTAAGGGGAGATGATCGAGTACCTGGACCACTAGCTCCTCACCAATCAGGGAGGTGGCGTCCGTGCCCCAGTCTAAACGGTATTTCGGGCTGTAAACAGGCCAAGACAGTGTTAGTTTTTCTCACTGTGTGTAAATGCCTCCTCCTCACACGGCGTTTCCTCTCCTCCGTCACCTGCTTTTATTTACACCTGTAGCTCCCCTTCCCCAGGGATAGGGTCTGTCCAGCTAACCCGTTCCTCAGCCCCGCTCGCACATGTCCCACTCCCCACACCCCATCCCAGTCCTACAGGCATCCTGCACAGCCCCTGTGAATGCACCCTACCCTCTCCTACAGCTGCCTCGTTCCGCGCCCCCCCCCCCCCCCACCCACCCACTCAACCACACTCTCACTGGCTCCATCCCCACCCCCTAACCCCCCACCCCAGTTCCGTGCTGACTGAGCGAGAGGAGGTTGAGGCTGGAATAGAACAATGACTTGGTTGATCCAGTAAAACGGCCAGTGTATGGTGAGGTGGGTGTGGGCCTGGCGCCAGGCCTGGCGTCTGTGCTGTGCTTACCCTCCGTGTGAGAGCCTGAACACAGCACAGCAATCCGGCTGCAGCCCCCGCATCTTCAGCGCCTTCTTCAGGCTGTCCTGCACCGTCATACCTGGCCGCACACTCACCTGCACGGCAGAGAGAGAGAGAGAGAGAGGAAGAGAAGGTCAGAGAATAGCAGAACATTATACAGATAGACCCCGCTTAACATCGTAGTTTGGTTCTTGAATACCTGTAATACCCAAACCAGGCACTCAGCCCCAACTCTGCGCTAGTGTTTGTTCGGTATGTGAGACTGAACCCCACTCTACCCCTTTCACAAGAATGTCAACCTGGTCTGTGACCCAGAACCTTATTCTTGTTAGGTCAGGGTAGCAATGGTTTTGGGACAAAGGCCAAGTATCCGGAGTTGAGGCACAGATCAGCCATGATTTAACAGAATGGCGAAACAGGCCATTGAGTTCTGATTCAGAGGCCAGCGTATCGGTGACTGAACTTACCACGGTGCGTTGTTTGTTTGGCAGGTAAACCCGAATGGTGCCGCCAGCCTTGAACACATCCGCCAATCGGCCGTCTTCGGATTCCCGGCGATACGCAAAGTGCTGGGAGAAGGTGGGAGAGACGGAGGTGGAGCTATCGTGGAAAGCCTCCTGGACATTGAAACCGTTGCTGAAGGACTTCAGGAAGCTGGGGTTACACTCCATCCTGTTCAGGTCAGCTGGGAACCTGCCAACCTGCAGAGGACAGATTAGACACAGCAATCAGACTGCTCCACCAGAGGATAGGAGCTTTCACACAGGTTATCACAGAGGCCGGAAATCATTTAAATAGTAATTACATAGTTGAAAATATTAGTAATGTTTGCATTTGATTTAGCGCCTGATCACATCGTTCTCAAAACACTTCAGAGGAAACACAGTTTTTTTTTGTGGGGGGCAAAACGCAGGCAGCCAATTGCGCACAGCACTGACCCACAAACAACAACACCATTTCATTTATAGAGCGCTTTTCACGTCGGGAGGATGTCCCAAGGCATCCTCCTGATGTGAAAGCAGGACGACGTCTTAATACCCTTTATGCAGACATGGATTGAGTGACCAAATGGAGGGTTTATTCAAGAGGGAATTGAAGAGAGCTGTTAGACAAAGAAATCAATTGGTTAGCCTGAACCTCCTCTTTCTCTCTATAGGTTTGTGGTCTCTCAGACATATAGTCGATGTCACAGTCTCCACGTTTACAATAGCCGCTTTCACATCAGGAGGACGTCCTAACGCCCTTTATACAGCTGGATAGCCCTCCAAGCACATGGGGGGGGGGGGGGGGGGGCGCGTAGAGTGGAGGGATGAAAGAGATGACCAAAAGTCTCACAAAATGTTTAACAATTGTTGGTTTGAAGGAAAATAACAATGTGGGCGAGGGAATGCAGTGGTGACAAATGTATCTGTCCTTTTGGTTATAATTGTGATTGGTGACAAAAA
The DNA here is from genome assembly GCA_035084275.1 of Hydrolagus colliei. Taxonomy (NCBI): domain Eukaryota; kingdom Metazoa; phylum Chordata; class Chondrichthyes; order Chimaeriformes; family Chimaeridae; genus Hydrolagus; species Hydrolagus colliei. The sequence continues at coordinate 8,900,531 of CM068753.1, forward strand.
ACATCTGGTTAAAATTGCTGATCGTATGGAGTCAAGACTCCAGTGAATTTTTTACCATGATTTTTGTGGGGGGGGGGGGGGGGAGGGGGGGAGGGGGGTGTGCGGAGGAAACTAAAAGGTTACAGCCACAATTTTTGAAGTTTACAGGACTGCTTAAATGTCAGCCTGGTTTACTGTGGTTAGCAAAAGTTCAACAGATGCGAGGTTTAAACAGTTTATAGTTGACTGCATTCCTTACAGGCTGAATGTACATGGTTGAGATTTACCAATTTGTACCCAAATACCTTCCCCCTCACCCACCCCTCCACCGTCACTCCCTCCCTCCCCAAACACTTCCACTCCGCGCATACCCAAACCCTTCATCAGACCTCCCTCACTTTCATCATTCCACTTAATGATGTTATCTTTTTAAACTAGTTTGAACACCAGTGGTTTATTTATACACCAGGAAACCCCACATTATCTAGCTCTCAAACCCAACCCCCACCCCCGACAAGATCTCAAGCTGCACTGTGTGTGAGTGTTTATGGGGGGGGTGGGGGGGAGGGTGTATGTATGTACCCCCATCACATCTGCCAATCTGAGGAGGGAAGCTTTAAGTGCAGACAAACATGCACTTGTGTTTCACTCTCTTCGCTTTGGGAATTTCCAGCATTTGGATGAAAACAAACATTTGGGACAAATGGAAACTTTGTCCAGGGTGGCAGAGACAGACAGACGGCCCCGCCATTACTGGCCAACTGACAATCATAACAACAGCAACTCGCATTTGCACGTGGAATCCTGTAGCTCAGAGGTTAGAGCGCTTGCCTCACAAGCAAGAGCCCGGGTTCAATTCCAGGCAGAGGGAAAACTTGGGCAAGTTTCTTTACTTCACACGCCTAATAATAATTCTTTTAAAAAAATTGGTCAGTCAATCCACGACTGTTTGTTGCACGCAGCAGATGCAGATTATTATTTTATTTAATCTCAAAGAGACTGTCTGACTCTAAGCACGTCATAGAATGGCAGCTAAACTAGGCCAGTGTCACATCCCTCAACTCAAGGAGAAGTATAGCCAATTCACTTTGACATTAATTTGGAAGGAGGAGGGAATATAAGGTAGGAAAACTTGGGAGGAAAACTCTTGTGATGGGGAGAGAGCAGGGATTGGGATTAGAGTAGAACGCTCCAGTGGGGGCAAGTGAGCACCAGCACGATGGACTCCTTCTGCGATGTCATTTCTATTGCATGATGATATAACAGTGAGACCTTTTGTATCTGTATCACTAAGAATACAATCCATCTCATGCCCCAGGCAGCTTTGGTTCGATGCCCACTTTAAGCATTTTCACTCTCAGTAGCCCACCCATTGGGATAACGATTTAACATAAACCAAATGAGTTAGTTATAAGGCTGAATGTAATACTGAGCCCCAGGTCTCCTAATCTAGCCATAAACCTGGCCACTCTCCATAACACAGATTACCAACACAGGCTTCAGGAACTAAATAGCTGAACATTCCCACGACATTGTACATTTAGTGCACTAACTGCTTTAAATCATACCCACTTTCTGATCAGAATAATTTTATCCCTGTTAATTATGGATTCTGCATCACAGGGCTAGAGCGACATCAAAATATTGTGAGCGGGTTTGTGCGCTAAATAAATAGGGAGAAACTATCTCCACTGGTTAGCGAGTCGGTATCAGAGAAGGCATCAATCTAAACTCACCACACAAAATACAGGATTCTATTTTTACATTCACACAAACGTATACTCACACAGATACTGTTATATAAGGATATGTAACACCCAACCAGAAATGCTGGTTTAAGTAGAATCCATCATAGCCTTTGATTTGAAAAACATTTGGAAAAAAATTTGAAAAGAAAAATATAAAAGTATCTGTGGTGGGGAAAGATCAAGAATGGGACTAAATGGCCCTTTCAGTCAGCCGGCAAGGACATGCTGGGCTGAATGGCCTCCTGTCCTGCAGCATTCTATAACTAAGAGTAATGAGGTTGCGTGGGGTTTAGGCCTCGTTCTGCAAGTTTACACAAAACCTGATGTTTTTTTTCTAGAAAAGCCCCAAACTAATCTCTCCTTTACTCTGTGGCTGTTCTGCACAGGCGTGCTGTACTCTGGCTTCTGGAAACACAGGATATTACTTAAACCTTCAGATAAGATTGCGCTACACTGTTGGACAAGAGTTCTTCATGTGCAGCAATCCTCCCGATAATTTCACTGACTTCGCGTGTATTGACTGTGTTTTGGTGACAAACAGAGCATCTCTTTCTGCACAGCAAGTTTCCATAAACAGCCTTGCTTAAAGCTGAGTTTCCAACACTAAATGGCACAGTTGCAGCAGTGTGCAAGAACCACTCATATATCTGGTAGATTGCTGGCCTGGACAGTGAGAGAAACTCCCTTCTCTATTTTTTTTGTTACTAGGTGACCCTGGATTATATTCCCTTCCCTGTCCAACTTCAGCACAAACAGTGAAATGAATCGCCTGCTCCTCTCACTCCCTGTCGTGTATGAGACATCTTTGACTCTTGATCTCACCTCCAACAATGACATCCATTTCATTTCTAATTAATTTCATTCTATAAAACGACTTGAGATGTTTCTTTTAGGTGGAAGGCACTCTGGCAATGACAGTCATTGCAGATTGTGGGTTTTTTCAAAAGAAAGTTCCTCTTTCTACAAAGGTGCTTAGAAAAAAGTACAGCCATTGCTGTTTGGGCCTGCAACCTCGCTGCCGCCAACCCCTAGAACTGCATCCCCAGAGCCCCTCTGTCCCAGAGTCTCACCCTCTCCTTGCCTCCATCAAGACCGTCTCAAGATCCTCCTCTTTGACCGTGCCTTTGTCACCTTCTTCCCACTATCCTCTCTGCCCTTCACCCCCTCCTGATCCCAAACACCATCTTGGGTACAAATCCCTGACTGCCTTTGGATGTCCTTCCGACGTGAAAGGTCGCTGTGTTAATGTAATTCGTTGTTGTTGCTTGTACAAAACGCCGAACAGCAGTGCAGTTTGCTAACTGTCTGTCCCAGGGAGACCTTACATGTGCACAGGCCAGTGACCTAACCCAAACCTATTACAGCGTGAGCAGTGTGCGTTCCTCATGGCCCTGATTCACACAGCACTCACTGAATGCAAATTTGCGTAACTCCTATTCATAAGGTTACACAAAGAAATGCCAGTGTCTGTAGAGCTGGATCCACGGTCCTCACAGGAATGAATAGCTTGGGGATTGCCAGCGTGTTTTCAGGCAGTCAGAAGGGATGTATGCAGCAGTCGTTGCCCAAAGCAACTTCGGGAAGTGTGTCTGATATTGAGGTTAGTGGGGTCCACAATAACATAGCGGCTGTGATAAACTCCACATCTATTTGTGCACCCTACCTTTGCACAACACCCTCTCCCACTCCTCCCCACCCGAAACACACACACCAAAAACTCTTGGGGTAATAATTCCCCACAAAAAATTGGTCACTCAATCTACAACTGTTTGTGGGACACTGCTGTGCACAATTGGCTGCTGTATTTCACCCAGAAAATATACAAACAAACAACTTAGATTTATATAGCGCCCTCCATACCAGACAGTATCTCAGATCGCTTCACAATAGCGGAGCACGAGGCTGAGTTGGGGAGGGGAGGGGGAATACAGTGAATTAACTTTACAGTATATTCTGCGAAGCGCTTTGAGACGTCACAAAGACCCAATAAGGCACTATATCAAATGCAAGGATTGTTATTATTATAATAACGTGCATTTATATAGCGCCCTTCGCACAGGGCAACGCCTAAGAGCGCTTGACAAACAGAGTAAAGGTGGAGGGAGTGCTAGCGGGGGGAGGGTTGGAGGATAATTGCACTGTGTACACAACACCATCTCGCTCTTCTCGCTGCTTACATAAGTGACCCCCGGTCACAGTTTTCACTGGACATTCCAGCTGGGACCTTCAATGTGGTTTGTTATAATAGTCACATGGTCACAGTTTTCACAGCCTCCCTACGTGCTCACTGAAGCTGGGGCTCTCTCTTTCTCCCCTTCCCCCACCCCGTCTGACTGCTGACACTTAAGACTAATGGGGGAAGAGGAAAATGAGAGAGAGAGAGAGAAAGAGCGACAGTATTGTGCTAGACCTCATTTAGTTGACCGACAAAAATAATCCTAGAAATAACAATATGTCTCAGAATGAGTTAGGCTATAAATCAAGAAATATTCAATCAGAAAACATTTATTTTGTTGGCCAACCAAAAAGGTGATTAATTTGTATTACACTGCTATTGATTGACATAGCAAATTATACTTGCTTTCAATGTCATCTGAATATCTCGCTCAATGAGGTAACTGCGTGTGGAGAATTTGCATGAGGGGGGAAGCGAACACTCGGCCAGAAAACTTCCTGCTTATCTCTCAAATAGCACTGTTTGATCCTTAAGGTGTACCTAAACCTCGGCAACAACCAGGCTGGTCCTTTGTTTAAAGTCTCATCCAAATAACGGCACCTCCAAAACTGCAGCGCTCCCCCGTACAGTAGTGCAGGAATGTGGCGTCCCAAGGCATAGTGGTTAGCAAGTGAGAGGACCCAGGTTTGATTCCCAGATGGGCCGAAACCTTAAGCAAGTTTCCCTACTCCACATGCCTGTTTACCTAGCAATAACTAGGTACGCAGTTGTCAAGTCGATTGGCGGATCACTTTCCAAAGGTAATCCTGAAAAAATGGTCACTCAATGCTGTTTGTGGTACACTACTGTACACAATTGGCTATGGGCAATCCACTTTACAATAATATTCTGTGAAGCACGTTGAGACATCTCAACTGGATAAGGGGCTATATCAAATGCAATGATTATTATTATTTATTATTATATGGAAGGCTAGATTGGGAGCCCAAATGCTGGCTTGAATGCTCCTTCTGACCCAGAGGAGAGAGCGCTATCGATTGAGCTAAACTACTAGCAGATAGCAAATTGGTATTGATTCTCAATTGGATATTTCTTCCACTACTACTCGATAACAACTTTTAAAACAGAAGTAGACGTTTATTAGGGGAGGACGGGTTTGCGCAGTTATGGGGAGACAGCTGGGGAGTGAGATTGAATTGCTCTTTTCAAAGAGCCGGCACAGACTCGATGGACCAAATGGCCTCCTTTTGTGCTGTAAGATTCTATGATACTCATACCATTAACAACAACAACCACAAAATTACATTTATAGAGCACCTTTCACATTGAATAGACGTCCCAAGGCACAGGTCAGGGATCAGGACCGGAGCAAGGTACATTATACTCCAATGTTCAACATGTGGGGGAAAGATGAGAGATGAACTCGATCTCAACACTTGTGGGGAGGGAGATACTGTAATCTCAGCCTTGCGGCCAATTCACCAACAAAAAACGTTGGCCACTACAGACCTGATAATTGTATGACTCGCCACAATGATGTCAGAACACAGCCACACAGAAACAGACCGAGAGAATGTAAATAAAGCATTATTAAGTAAACCTGGGTGTACTAACGGGGGGGGGGGGGGGGGGGGGCGGTTAATAAAAACAATCACATCAATTTAAATGTTTCCTTCACACCCTAACCATCGAGTCACAATCTTCTAGTAATCAGCAGTGGATTATGCAAAGAAATTACTAGGTGAGAAAAAATGTCATCTTAATTGTGGGCGTTTCGTGCACAAAATATACAGTCAATTCACTTTACAGAGCATTTGCCAAGTACTTTGAGACGTCTCGAAGATGCAATAAGGCACTATAATATATCAGATGCAAGTATTATTATGAACTTGCGATTTCAACACACAATAGAGACCGAGTCTCCTTCACACTAGTTTTGTTTGGGAGTTGGTGGGGGGAGGAGAGGACTATGTCTGTCTGTCTTTCCCTCCCCTCCCTCTCTCCTTCTCTGTTATACACATATGATTTCGTACTGAAATACAAAAGACGTGTGTACATTGATACGCTTTGGGAGAGTGCCTGACTGCGGGTGGAATTGCAATCGTTTGCAGTATACAGTATTAATGTTTCCCTCCGCTGCTGTTGGCTAGTTGGTGCTACAGCGCCAATGTAACAATAATGGTCGCTGACACAACTCACAGCCACAAGTCGCTGGCACTAACCCGCGGTTAGTGTAGTAATAGTCACTTTGCCACCACTTTTTTGTGTGTTGGGGGATAAAGAGAGAGGAGGGGGGGGGGGGGGGGGAGGAAAGCAAGGGAAAAAAGACAGGTCTGTAAGAATGGAGCTGAGCTAACTCAGGCCCTCCTTATCCTCCTGTAGCAACAACCAGGAAAACTGCAAAGACAGAGAAGGGGGGAAAGAGAGAGAAAGAGGTGGGGATGGGAGGAGGGAGGGGGGGGGGGGGAGTGGGGGAAAGAAGGGAGCAAGAGAGGCGAAGTGGGGAGAGAGGAATGTAAGGGAGGGAGAGGCAAACAAGGGATTCCCCAAAAAAAGTTTGAACCTGCATTGATCATTATCTCTGTATGAAATCAACAAACGCCAACTTACTCTGTGTCTGATGTGATGTGATGTGATCTGATCTTCCCGGTCGGTAGGTCAGTCGATGGCTTGTTCTCCTCGCCCCCCCCACCCCCACCCCCCAACTCTCTCTCTCTCTCTCACACACACTCACACTCACAACACAGCCCTTTCCTTCCTCCCTCTTTTCTTTTATACTGCGAGAAATGAGGTGAAATCAGTACAGACACATTCCCCCAGTTGAGTCCCAAACTTTGCCCAACTGCTCTGCAAGATCAGCTCCGCCATAACTAAACCCCAAAGTTGTCGCCTAGTGACATCATCATATTACAATTTGAACCACTCTTTACTCGCTCCTTCTCCCTCTGACACTCTCCTCTCACCCTGACTTTCTCTCTCTATCTCTCTCATTGACTGTCTCACTCTCCCCTCTCTGCTCTCGTTCTCTGACTTTCTTTCTCTCTCTCTCTCTCTCTCCCTGCCTCTCTGATACACACACATACATACACACACACACTCTCCTCTGTGTGGATGTGTGAGAACTGTTGTAATGATACTCTTTCAGTGAGCAGCTTGTGTGGGATGCTGCAATGCTGTGAGAAATTATTACGGCTAGAACTCGTTGTTTTTTTTGGTGGGAGGGGAGGGCGGATATTCCAACATACAGAGCCACTTTCCAAGCCGTGTTTGTCTGTTTTGGCTTAACTCTTACCTCCCTCCAACCACTCCATCATCTCTAGCATCGCCCTCTGTGCAAGGCATTGAGACATACAGTATTGTCTTCCCACTAGGTGCTGATACCTGCATTCTACCCCCACCCCAAAACACACACACACACACAAAAGAGACACAGAGCTCAGATCTTAAAACAAAGGTAAGCTACTGCTCTTCACACTGCTTCTAGTGAGCGTCTTTCAAAACAAATATGCCCTATTTGACTTTTGTAAAAGACGGGGTGAAATAGAGCCAACATTTCAGGTGGGTTAGAGTTAAACCGATGCCCAGTTGAATAAATGGTACCTGTTATGATTGTACTGCCGTGAGTTCCGCCGTTGGTGTGTTGCAACGAGAGCAGCGCCTGGGTGAGGCTGGGCAGTTGAAACTAGACACTGGAGTTGGATGATCCGGAATTGGAACCACGTTCAGCATGTTTCCGAGCAGGACTGGGGCACTCACGTTGCAGTTACGCAGCACTGAGGCCAGGTTGGTGTCACGCCATACAATCCGCACAACATTTTCAGGATGGTTGACAAATCAAACCAACTTCCATTGCACTTCTGTGGGGTTTTTTTCTCTCTCTCTATCTCTGCAATCAATACACTACCAAACTTGTTTATAATTTGCTACCTGAAGGTGAATCGAGCTAACCCTCTACTTGTTTAGGCTCCCTTGAGTTTTTTTTTTGATGAGCTGCATTTAGATTCATAACTGACCTATCTACCTACTGCCCCTATTGGACTAGGGTTTTCAGGCAGACTTCTAGCATTGTAAATCGATATTTGAAGAGCAACAATATCAAAGGGCCCGTGGGAAAGTGGAAGCAATAGGTTAAAATGGGGGAACTAACGCATTTGGTGAAAGATCAGAGGGTTGGAATTAAGAGAACTCCTGTCCTTCGGTTGAGGTGTTCAACCAAAGTCGTGTCTTGTCTGTTTTGGTGGAAGTTTGGTTTTTCAATTCATAACAATAGTAATAGTATATTCTGTGAAGCGCTTTGAGACGTCTCAAAGCGCTTCACAGAATATACTGTAAAGTGAATTGACTGTATATTTTGTGGATGAAACCTCGGCAGCCAATTGTGCACAGCAGTGTCCCACAAACAGTCATGGATTGAGTGACTGCTTTATTTTACACACACAACATAGCTGTTTGTTTGCCCTTGCTATAGACAAAATTGATCATGGGGTTTGCCTGAGAGTACTATATAAAATCACCACATTTAACATCAATCACCTAGCAAGCACTTTGAGACAGTGACATGTTGGCCCTATACCAAATTCAAGGATTAGTATTACATTTGGTATTTTGGGCATCAAACTAGTTTTGATCTGCAAGATCCAGCTACTCCTGCATTTCGTTTAACTGGTTTCCATACATAAGATATCTCTATTTACTAACTGTTAAAATAATTTCTCCCTCCTTCCCCTCCCCCACCACCGCTGCCTTTCTGGTCAGCTTGAGGTTATGCTACCGTTTAAGTAATTGAAGACTGTGCTCATGATTCTGTTGGGGTTATTTTTGTATTTCAGTTCTAACGCTCTCACTGCAGCTTGTGTTTTTCTCTCTATAAAAACTGCTTACACTTTCAACCAGCTCAGATGGAAAATAATGTGGCCTCTTACAAATGCCTTGGCAGCTTTCCAATTGCAAGAGCTACAAACAAGGCATTGCTTGTTACAGTATACTGTCCTGTAAAGCTGTGCTTATAGCAGCAACATTACATGCTTCCATCAAACCCAACCTCACTTGCTCCCAACCTATGTGAGATCCAGGCCTGCAGCTTTGAGTCTCAGACTGTTGAGCTCCCTTCCCAATCCTGGCCCCAGGGGAGGAGGAAACACCCAATACAATAACTGGGTAGACCCGAGCTCATTCATTTTACACCTTTATAATAATAATTTATCAATGGCAAGCTATACGGTTTTAGCTGGTTAGACTCAAAATATACAGCTAATTCACTTTGCGGTATTCTTTGAAGCACTTTGAGAGGTCTTGGCAAAATGATAAGGCACTATATGAAATGCACGGAATGTTATTATTACCCCCAACAACAAACAATAGGGAAAACATCCCAAGGCGCAGGACAATAAGTGTTTCGGACTTGAGTTGGGAGTCGGGATCAGGGAATGAGAGTGACCGAAGGCATCGTCGAAGAGAAGGATCTTGAAGAAGGTAAGCGAGATGGAGAGACTGCAGGATGGTGTTCCAGAGGGTGGGGGCAGAGTAGTTGAAGGCTCGCTCGACAACGGAGGGGCGAGCGAGACAGGGATCTGAAGTAGCCAGGAACCTGCTGAACAAAGGGATCGGGCAGATGGGTAGGGATTAGGAGATCACAGAAATTGGGGGCAAGGCCATGGAGGGCTTTGAAAGTTAAGATCTTGAATTGTAACAACGTGCATTTTGAGGTCTCCAAGCCTTGGAGCCTAGTAGGCCTAATAGAATTACCTAAGAGTTACCAGAATTAGGTATGCAGGATGAGTACTTCCAGGGAGGGAATACGCACTCCATTCCGTTTACATTTAGTCCCATAAACTATAAAGACTGTCAACCATCTTTCCTTTAACTTGGGAGTGCGTGAAAAATATAAATTTACCAGTGAGAATGGAAGATCAAAAACATTCTTAAGAACACACCACAGGTTGTGTAGACACATCCTTTCCAAAAAAATCTAAAAATTGATTTTTAGCAACACTGCACATTTGTGTGTGTACGTATGCACGTGTGTTTGTTCGTGTGTGTGTCTGTTTGTGTGTCTAGGCGACTTTAGACTAGACTGGAAGGATGATTTGTAGGCACCAGTCCAAAATCCACAGCTTCTGCATTACTTCAGACCTTTTATATTCAGTTCCAGCAGCAGAGCAAGGATGCCACATGTCTCATGAAGTCACTACTCTGGTATCTATTGTGCCTGAAACCCGGAGACAGCGTGATGAGACTGCAATAATTCATCTGTCCCGGTAAAGAGGCAGTCTAGCAGATTTCTGGAGTTTGATGCCATTGCTGGGTGTATGAGTTGGTCAGATTCAAAACAGAGCAACCACTTCACAGGGCAAAAGGAAAGCTCACAGAGATCCCCAACAATAAACCATAAACCTATGGGGGGATGGTTTTGAATAACTCAGGTGGAATACACTCAATGAATCTTCTCTCCATTGCATGACGCTATTATAGCTATTTCTGCTGTAATGTAATATCTTGAGATACAGTACAGTATATAGTTTGTGACATAACATGTCAAGCATGAGCAGGATGTGTCTTGGTCTTCTTTCGCCAAGCAGATTTCTATTTTCTTGTTTGGCCAAAGCTCCTGCTCCTGGAAGTCACAGTACTGCAATATGTATTCATACACTTATTCAGATTGCCTTCAATATGGCTAACAGAGGAAATTTAGAAGCTCTAATTATATTTTGATCATAACACATTTTAGTGCAGAATAACAGTTTACCCCTGACCTGAGAGTGCTGGATGGTGAAATTGTCATGGTGATCCACGTGTCTGGAAAACACCCATTTCTGTTTGTCACTGATGCCATAGCCAAAAGTCACTAGTTTGTAATGCCCATTTATTTTGCACATCATCAGTTTCAAGTAAACTAGTTACAGTACAGCATGATTTTTTGATAAGCTTCAATAGCCATTTGTGATAAAATAATCCATATTCTAACAGGTTTGTGTGCAAAAACGTTACCTTCAACTGCCCTTTTTTCTCCCTTCTGGTAATAATCCTCAGTTTACATTTATTATGACTAACTGATCAGCTATTCTCTGTTCAGCTTGAATGAAGATGGGACAATTGATTTGGTAAGGAGTGGGAAGGAGAACATAGTGAAGAAACCCAGTCCTGTTCCACAATTTTATCACTCTTTATTAAGAAATTGGAAAAAGCAGGCCTTTGTCACAGAGCAATGTCGCCCCCTGGTAACCTTACCAAACATTGTAAAATGTAAAATTCCCAAACCACAGTAAATAAATATCACATTCTTTACAACAATGTCTAAGAGTAAAACACTTTAAATGCACTGGAACAGAGTGCTCAACAATAGTAACAATATGGCACATTTTGTCACCCATCTATTTATTTTACTATTTCATATACTGTTTACAGATCTTCATTGATGCCATGGCATGGAAAGCTACACTGCTTAGGAAAATTTAGCTATTAATTTGTGCTCTAACAGACATAAACTGCTCCCAAATGCCATTTTTCAAACTGGATACTTTAGCCATACATAACCATTCTTGATCAGGGCAAGTCCGTAGTATTCCATGGCACTGATCAGCATAGCCCAGCTCAGCTCCTCGACAGGACCTGGAAGGGCAGACCAGTTATTGGGGCAGGGAATTGTCTCATTCAGCTCCTGTTAACCATGCAGCCAAAGCCCTAAAAGGTAGGGTGGTCCCAGCTGGACAAGCAGGGGGAAAGCTTGCCATAAAAGGAAAGTGCATGGAAAGTGAATTACTATCTGTGAGCGGAGGGCGCAGGCAGGATGGTAGGGGGTTAGGAGTTCGCAGAGTGGAATGTGGCCATGGGGAGCTTTGAAGGTGAGGACAAAGATCTTGAATTGAATCCTCTGGGCGAGGATGAGAGAGATGGGGTCACAGAGCTTGGAGTGGTAGAATACACGTGAATGAAGGTTTCAGCGACTTGAGGTAGTGGCGGAATTGGGCAATATTGCGGAGGTGAGGGAAGGCAGAGCGGGTCATGGTGTGGCTGTGGGGGAGGAAAGACAGTTGAGGATCGAACAAGGCGCTTAAGTTCCTGACTGCTCCGTGAGGTGGAGGGTACAACCATGGAGTTTGATGCTGCCAGTGCTTGATGTGCCTTGTTGACTTTCAACTGTAGAAAGTTAGCTCTCATCCAGGACGTGATGTCTGACAGGCAGTCTGTTAGGACAGTAATGGTCCTGGAGTGGAGGGAGACATATGTGGGGCATAGTTTGGGTAATTGGGAGTTGAGGTACAGATCAGCCTTGCTCTAATGGAATGGCGGGACAGGCTGGAGGGGCTGAATGGCCTCCGCATGTTCCTATGTCTGTCTTCATGACCAAACAAAACACTTTTGAAGCCACTCCAAATTCCCCTCAAACCGAACGAATCACAAGTGCCAGCATTCCGTAGCTCTGAGCTGACTGACCTGAGAGGCTCTGGGGTAGGTTCAACACCGCCCGCGCTTATTGACATTCAAACCTAACACCGCGAGGGAAGCTTCACCGAGGGTGAGGAGGGACAAACCGCCACAGCTTCGACGACAGTTGAGCTCTCGAAACAGCGGAGCCCGCGAGACTCGACCCTCCACCCCCCCGCGAATCATGTATACACGCTATCCCGCCCTGCCTCTGATTGGCCCGAGGAAGATGCGGGATGGGGGGGCAGGTTGACTGACGTGCTATCCAGCCAATCAGCATTGAACGCAGCGGTAAAGTCAGATTCTACCATTGGTCGCAAGCCAATCACGGTGCCGTAACGAGCCCCGTGATTAGCCCACTCCGGCGGCGGGACTCTTCAGCTTGGCAAGGCGCGGGGGTATATGGGGATAAAGCAGGCTGACTGACGTGCTGCCCAACCAATAGATATCGAGAACTGCGGGAGAGTTGGGACGGATGATTGGCTGCAGCGGCGCACCGCGCCGTAACGAGCAACATGATTGGTCTAACTCAACAGCAGGTGGTGGGTGGGACTAGACTGCGGAGGCTGAGTCACGCCTCTTCAGTGCCTGCGGGGAGGGGTTAAGCGCCGTGTGCAAACCGCGTGTGTGCGTGTGGCGCACTGACTGACTCTGACTGAGGCGAGCGACAGCGAGAGAACACGGGGCGGGAGGAGCGGAGTGGAGAGGAGCAGACAGCCCGGGGGGGTAGGAGAGAAATAGAGAAAAAAAGCGGACATCAGACGTTAAAATTACAACAGCAGCGAAAGTCAGACGGAGGAAGTTACTCGGTAAGGCTAAGGTGGGTGAAAGAAAGAGCGGGCGGGCTGCTTCGCCTTTTGTAGGCCAGGCCCCGGCCGTTAGTCAATTTCACTCTCCCCCCCCCCCCCTCTCCCCCCTCCCCCTCCCCACCCGGGAGCTGAGGTAAACAATTGGGTTATTTTTTGACGGCGCACTTCGGGCCTTGCTAGTCAGGCTTGTCAACTCGGGCGGGCCCGCGTTTTTTTTCCTTTTCCGGGTGAGGCCTTGTCTTGCCTGTCGGGGTCGGGTTGGGTAAACGGCGTCTTTGAGGGAAGGAAGCGGAGGGGAGGAGAGGGGGTGAGGAGAATGTCTGGCTCAATCGCTCGTTTGTTCGGGCCTGCTGATGTGTAGAGGGCCTGGACTGACCGTTAAAATGGAGGAGTCATAACACGTGAAAGACGGGGGGTAGGCTCACGCTCGGGCCTTGTATTCTCTGTCTCCGCCGTCGCAGTTGGCCTTTGCTCTCCGGGAAACCCGGAGTGTAAACTGAGGCGCTGCGCGGTCGGCCCGTCAGGGAGTCGGTTGAAGTGATGGAGGAAGGCCTCTGGCCTGGCACACACAACACACACGGTGCTGTTTTTTTAGGTTGGGGTGGGGGGGGTGTAGTGACACGCCCTAGGTGTGGGTGGATTTGGTGAGGACAGGGAGGGTGGTGGCCTGCGGAGTTGGCATCTCCCGAACCTACGGTTGTATTTTTATTATGTTTTTTTTAAAAATATATTTTTTTAGCGCTGTGAGTGTAGACTGACCCGCCTCTTCTAGCGCGCTTTCACCCCGATCGAAACGTGAATGAACAGGGATTGGCGGGAAAGGTTAACATTTTATATATATATATTTGTGTGTGTATATATATATATATTTAAATGTCCGCATTTTGTGCGATCGCCGGAAATTGATCCCCTTTGGCTGATGGGTGCCGGCTAATTTGGGGGTCTGCGATTTCAAGCCCAGCTTATTATGAACTGCTCGGCCACCATGTGGGGTGGAGGAGGGAAAGGGTGAAATGATTTTTTTTTGGCCTTTGCACATGGTGGCTGGGAATTTCCGTCTGCGGGAGGTAGCAGTCATTCAAGTAGGTTTTCATTTGTAATAAGGAGTGCCATTTTGCAGCACTGTATTGCCGCTACGAGCTATTGGTGGGTGTAAACTTAGACCTGGTACTATTTCGACTGTTTTTTTTCCTCAAAATTTCACATTGTTAATATCCCTTTGCCAATTTTCTCTCCTCCAGGAGGTCCAGGCATTTGATTCCATGAACATCCTTTAGTGCCTAGGTGCCCATTCTTCTGGCCAGTCCCTTGAGCAATCAGGAGTGAACTATATTGCTGAGTTTTCTCCTTGTTCGAGATGTATAGATTAAAGTCCATTTTGGATCCTTGAGATCAGCTGAATCTGATTATCCCGCTGATTGTACATAATTTTTCATATTGACTTTTTATATAGCGTTAGTTTGGCAGACTGTTTGGCTCAGAAGAGAGTGCCTCCTGATATGCATTTTTTTTGGTGAAGAATCTAGTAAAATAGTAGAAGCCTGATGCTATTTGGGAGGTAATTTAATGCAATTTTATGCCATTGACAGAAATGAAAAATTTACAAAACTGAACAGGGTTGTGTGCAAGGGTAGAAATGTTCTATCAGATTTGTCCTTTTTTGAGTGTTGTTGGGAGCTCCATGTTGGCTGCATTGGTTTAAAGAGTAGCTAAAATGGTGCAATGTGCATTTTATATTATTGGCAAGGCAGGTTTCAACCTGGCATACTAATTATTGATTGACAGGCCACTTGGATGTTTTATGATTATCGGCCTCTTTGGAACAAAAGTTGTACATGAAACGGGTCACTGGAGTTATTGTTTGTCACAGGTGACACAACGCTGACCATACTTGCAAGTTGCTATTTTGACCAGTTTAGAGTACTCTGGAAAAGTGAATAAATATGTACAATTATTTCAATAGTGGATCAGTGTTAACAGGAATGGTGATTGTCCATTATACAATTATATAATTGTATAATTATACAATTATGGAAGGACAGTTGATTTTGGTATGATCAAGAGGAGCACATTTTCAATAAGTTTAAATGTAGCTGAAAGAATGTAACCAAATGAAAAGTGGTTAAGATTAACTTTGTAGATAGCTCTAGAAAACCAATTGATCTGTGATTCGTTCAGTTTGAAGATCTGAAAAGACTAAATACTTTTTACATAAAATATGATGCTCCTGTTTTATGTAGTTTAACATCTTAGTATAAAGATGCACATACTGAAACGGTCTACTGCTCGTCAGTTAGTCAACCAACAGTCACAAAATGTTTTTGTTAGTGATAATTTTTTATATTTTTCATCGTGATTTGGTGTAACTAGCATTCTGTGCAATGGAGTCCATGAATTTAAAATTCCACTTAGTCATAGTACCATACAACAGTGTAACTTTGACTTTTTAAATGGTCCACCATCTCATCCATTATCTTGGTGTATCAAAGGCCACTTACAATTGTTGCGATACCAAACAATAGGCTTGTATGATTTCTCACACGATCGTGTCCTGGTTCCAATCAGACCGTTTTTGGCATTCCTATGAAGAAACTAAACATTTGCCTATAGGAATACGTCAAGGTGAAATACTCTATAGACTCCTGTATTTGACATTTTAAAGCTGGGGTAACCTTATCTTTTAATAGAATTCCCTTTGGTGGTGCTATACCTCAAAATCCCATATTTTTTTGAAAAAGCTTTAAATTGAAATTCTGTTGAGGACAACTGCATTCAACAAACTAAAAATGTATAGATGCTGTAATTATGCTTTTTGTGATGGGTATCTTGTTTTTCTTAGAATCTTGCCATTTTAAACAATTCACTTTACAGAATGTAGCACTTTGAAACGTCTCAACTAAGTGATAAGGCGCTGTATCAAATGAAAATATTTTATTAATATTCTACATGAACAGTGTTATAAATGCAAATAGTTTCTGTCAAATTTGCTTGTCTATTACTATCATGCCTGAATTCTCCCAATTGCATCATAGGTTTAGTATTCTCTGTGGTTTGGCTCCAAATGGAAGACATGGGCTTACTTTCATATCCCTTGGACTATTTAGTGTTCTTTGCTGGTAAAGCTTGCAATAGTGTTGATTTGGGTATTTGCGATTTCAAATGATCAAACATCATTTGATACTGCAATGTGAATTGTAGAGCTGGTATTCTGGAATGATGAGGTCAGGCACTCTTTCATTTCAACTGAAGGGCGGGACGATGTGTCATCATTAAAAAAAAAAATTACTCCAATGGTTGCGTTAACAAGTCACTGCATGGTGAGAAGCTGACAAAGCAGACCTGGTAGGCCCCGGGCCAGTTCTATATATTACATGATGCGTCTGGGGAGCAGGAATTGGGGTACGGCCTCAGTGCCCTCCAAGGGGAAACTGAGCCAGAGTTCCTGATCGCTATCTAGTTACTCTGAGTTGGGTGATGCTCAGCTGTGATATACCCTTTAGTTGTGTAGCTTGCCAATACTCAGTGCCTGGTTTTGCACATGAGAAATTACCACTTCTGCAAGATACTAGAGGGCAGCTGGGGCCTGTGGAGATATACCCTTCATGAGCCAATGCCTTCAGAAGTATTCCAGTCATTTGTTGCTGGAAGTAACATTCTGGTGATTCTATAAGCTATTGCATATAAATATTGATATTTAAGGCCATTTGTGTTTCTCTAAAAACACATTTTATCATTTCTGTTCAGAGATGTGCAATTGTATGCACCTTGCTTAGGGTGATTTCTGCATCTACAACATTAAAGCATGTTTTAAAAATAAATCGCTGAACACAAGTTGGGGAACACTGTTTTGAATGCTGCTTTCTCCCCACTGCCACAGTCTCCTTAAGGTCTCAAATTTTGCTCAGTCCTCAGCAGTTCTCTGGTGTATTGCTCAAGTTGCTGTTTTTCATGATTTGACTCATTGAAAGTAAGGAAGCTGCTTGGGATGGTGGAATTGCTGTTGTCCACGTCCTGCATGCATCAGCAGGCATCACTTGGCAATGATCCGTGTTTTTCTCAATGCTCCCTAGCTGGATGCTGAGGAAAATTGCAGTAGTCAGTTTTTTCTGTGCTTAGATTGACTTGGACATCTAACCTCGGCAAAAAAATATGTTGCTCTGTGCCCACTGGTAGCTAAATGTTAAGCAAAAGGAACCACACTGCAGATGTGGGAATCTGAAATAATAACAGAAGTTGTTTGGAACAGGTAGTTACTGCTTTACCTGCCAACTGTTCCCTGCTAAATGTTAGCTTTGGTTGTCATTTTATAGAATACGTAGGATGAACAATTGCTTTTAAAAAAAATACATTGTAAGCGACCTGTAATCTAGAATTTGTTTGAATGGATCCGAACCCCATTTGTCTTTTCAGACTGACCAGAATTCATCATGAACAGCAATGATTGCTTCAAATGTGGCCGTACTGGACATTGGGCTCGTGAGTGTCCAACTGGAGGTGGCCGAGGCCGTGGGATTCGAGGGCGTCCTAAAATAGGCTTCACCGCTGCAAGAGGTAAGCCACAAGATGTTTGTGGTGATCTTGTCAAGAGTTTATTTTTTGCACAAGAGTGTCACATTTTATTGTGGCATCACTTAACATTGAGAACATTGTTTCACAAACCTCCTACTCACTAGTTGTCCAGTTAAACTACCCTATCCAACAGGTCTTTGGCTTGTAGCTATCCCTACTGATCTGCCCCTCCTAAGGCCAGGCTGATAGTTGAAGGTATTATGGAAGGTATTGGTATTGAAAGTTTTATGGCATACTGTAGACATGCCTACGTTAGGACCCGGACAACTGAGACCACCACAGAGGGTCGAGTTGATTTTGATATATAATTTCCAGGCGTGTCATCTTGAAGTCAACTCAACTACAAGGAGCTGCTGCTTCTCTATTTTTTCCCCCCTCTCTCTTCCCTCCCCCTCCCCAGTTGTATCACACACATCAGTTTTGAGTTGGAATAAAACATATTAAGACACAATGATGTGTTTTAAATTTTCAAACTAACTCTTCCTTTGGCTTCTTACAGATATTTGCTATCGTTGTGGTGAATCAGGCCACCTTGCCAAGGACTGTGATCTCCAGGAGGATGGTAGGTGTTTGTATAGTTTGGGTAGAATGGGAAGGAGTAGCTCCATATTAGGAGATATGTCATTATATGTTTACTGTGTGTTTCAGCCTGCTACAACTGTGGTAAGGGAGGTCACATTGCCAAAGACTGTAAGGAGCCAAAGAAGGAACGGGAGCAATGCTGCTACAACTGTGGCAAACCTGGACACCTGGCCCGTGACTGTGACCATGCAGATGAACAGAAGTGTTATTCTTGTGGAGAGTTTGGGCACATTCAGAAGGACTGCACTAAAGTCAAGTGCTATAGGTATGGTGGTTGACCTGAATTTGTTTATGGGGTGAGGGTTAGGGAGAGGGATATTTGCTCAATAGTCCGGTGATTGCTTTTGTGAATTTATTCACATCATAGCTCATCTTGTCTGAATTGGGCTGTAAAGTCTTCTTTTCCATAAACTCTACCTTACTGGCTTCCCATTCAGCATTAAACTGTTTCTTAATAAGTCTGGTGGCCTCAGATTCCCATTTCCTGTACTGGCTGCTGATTATACGTGTGTGTATATTATATATATATATATCCAGGGATTGGTCTCACAGTTGTCGTGTGCAACTTAAACGTGTGCCTTCTTGTCCTACAACAGCAGCCAGTTGTATTTATATCACGCAGGATAGCATCCTGGACTCCTACTGTTGGATTTTTTTTAAAAAGAGTATTTTCTGGATAAGGTTACTCTTATCCAGATACCCATAATGCACCCATTATTTTAACTGTTACAGTTCTAACATCCCGTTAACAGTAATGCTGCCCGATATATCTGGAACCCCTCACTGGGATTAGCTGTTTGTATGCTTGTTGAAATCGATGTGAAGATGTTTTATACTGTTTTTGTTGCTGTTCACCTACAAAACCCACAATGCCTACCTGTTACAGTGAATCTTGTGAAGCGCTTTGAAGCTCAGTCTTAAAGGCGCTCTTAACAGATGCGAGGATTATTCGTTTTTGTTTGTTTCAATCTATATACAGGTGTGGTGAAACCGGGCATGTGGCTATCAACTGCAGCAAGACCAGTGAAGTGAACTGCTACCGCTGCGGTGAGGCTGGCCATCTTGCACGGGAATGCCCCATTGAAGCTACAGCTTAAACCTTAATTTGTCACCCCTCCTTTTCTGATTGATGGTTGTATTATTTCCTCTGAATCCTCTTCACTGGCCAAAGGTTGGCAGATAGAGGCTAGTCCCAGGCCAGTGAGCTTTACTCAAAATGTCAAAGGATGAAAGGGGTAGAAATCGACTTTCTGCATTTAACTACAAATGTTTATGTTTAGTTTGGTAGAGGTGTTATGTATAATGCTTTGTAAAAGAACCCCCTTTCCATTGCCACTGGTGAATCGGGATTAATGCGTGGGAAGAGATAAGAGATGAGTCAGATCAGGAACCCTTTCCTGGGTTCTGGAAGTGATTCTGTGTGAGAGGAAACCAAACCTGGAAGTGTCTGTGTAACTTCCGCATGTGATTTCTTTAAAAAAAATGTTGGCCTTTGAATTGTTTGTCCTTGGAAGCAGTTCATTAATAAAACCAACACCTGTATCGGGCCCTACCAACAGTAAATAGCTGAGTGTGAGTACATGGTAAACGAGATACAAAGAGCAAACCTTTCTACAGCTGAAAAGAGCAGGTGTTTAAACAAAAAGCATCATACAAGTAAGCAGCTTCCAGTAGCTGAAACCAGATAGTGTTGGAGATACAGATGTTCAAGCAGAGGTTTGAGTAATTTTTGGAATGTAGTTTAGGAACTTACTATACCCATTATGAAATAGCGCAACAGAAACACATAGCAGACAGGATTGGAACTACACAACAGCAGTTGAATGTGTTTTCACAGAAATCAAGATGTTATTTTTGTATAATATTACAATTAGACTACTGTAAAGAATCATTTGCTTGAAATCAGTTTTTTTGACAGAAGGTGAAAGCAACTGAAGACCTAGAACTATAGAAATGTAATTTTAAACTATCAATAAAGCTGGAGGAGGAAGGGGCAAGCTCTGTCTAGTCTGATTTCACAGTGTTCAGACGATAACACACCATCGCAACCAGCGAGAATGTTTACAAAGGACAGGAATCTTTACACAACTCACGAGCTACACTAGTGAGGCCGGCCAAACACAGAGATGCTTTTATATTGGAAAACAGAACAAGAACATTGCACCCCATGACTCTTGACTAGTAAATCTCACAAACTTACCTTTCCTCATCTTTGATTTAAGCCAATGGCAAACGTGTTATTAGTAGATATTGTTGTAATGGCTTCAGAAATTCTGGTAATTTTAAATGTAAAATAATGTGCATTTGGCTTTTTCGCTCCCATTGGGTATTAGTTTAGAAAAATTCACTCATTACTAGAGCAACAAATTGCACTTATATAGCGCCCTCCATGTGCAAAATGTCACTTGTTTAATAGGCTATATAAATGATAGAGTGAATCGTCGGTGGATTCATTGCTCACTGCATGTGACCCCAATGTATAAGGGTTCCGTTGCTACATCTGTTCCATTTAGATCCCCAATCTTCCATGCTCTGGTTCACACTGCGAGTACAGTCAAGTGCTTGGCATGGGCAGGGTTAGGTCTTGTGTAGAGCAATGAGGCTGACAGAGGGATGAACTCATCAACAACCTGGTGCATCTTGAAAACCAATGGGTGGAAGAGAGGAATTTCCATTTAAGAAGCGATGATGTGCTGTGGATGGATCATTGGTATTGGGCTAATCCACCAGTCAACATTGAAGGGTTTAGAGTGCGATAGATAGGAACATTTTAATAGTTGCTAACTCCACAGTATAAATTTAGGCTTATTACCAAAATAATCACTGGTAGCATTAACACATTAATGGGACATGGACATATCCTTTTTTTTGTTCAATGGGAGAAATACATGGTTTTATATAGTGCTAAATGGTAGTGAGAATCATCCCACCAGCGCTGCTGCACAATCACTTGGAAGTATAGTATCCTGAAGCTGCAACATTAGCCCAGAATTGGTACCAGGGGGGAGACACTTGGACGGTTGAGTGAACACACCTGGAAGTGGCAACAGGATGAAGAGGTAAGTGTTTCCAGTGAAGCATTCTTCGAGCTCAGTGGTTAGAGCATTCGTCTTGCAAGTGAGAGACCTGGGATCAATTACAGCTAGGGTGAGACCGTGGGCAAGTTTCCTTACTCCACGTGCCTAATAATAATCCCTAAAAACTGGTTGTTTCAATCCGTGACTGGGACACTGCTATGCGCAATTCGCTGCCGCATTTCGCCCGCAAATATACAGTCCATTCACTTTATACTATATTCTGTGAAGCGCTGTGATATGACGAAGTCATGAAAAGTGCTATATCAAATGCAAGGATGATTATGATTATTTGCTTCGAACCCTGGTCGTTCCATACAGCAGGATAGGTGCAACAATTGGAATAGTCTTTAGTTTATGCTAATAAAGAGCACATTTTATAACAATGTTGGTAATTTCACGAAAACCTTCACTATCCTCCCACCGCCCCATGACTGCCGAGAATAACCACATTTTGTTTGGGTCAGTGCAGTGTGTGGTTTACAGAAACCCTTCATCGTTCCTTAAAAGTCTCCAACCCAAGCTGAGATTTCTATACATCTTCTCTGCATGAAAGGCGCTCTACAAATGAAATTTTGTTTGTGGCAAGCCTTGTGGAGTGCAGGTTGGCAAGAGCCAAGGCTTGCCACGAACAACATTACATTTCTAGAGCACCTTTCATGCAGGGAAGATGTCCCAAGGTGCTGAACAGTCAGGTTGGCACCTGGGCAGGGTACGGGGGAGGGTAGCAGAAGGCATGATCAAAGAGGAGGGTCTTGAGACGGGAGTTCCAGAGTGAGGCACAGAGAGGCTGAAAGCCCATTCACTGATGGTAGGGCGGGTCGGGTGGGGGACATGGAGCAGACTGGAACCCGCTAAATGGAAAGTGGGGGAATGTTCATAGGGGACAGCAGGTCAGAGAGGTAGGAAGGAGCAAGGCTGAATAGCCTTGAAAGTGAGGACGAGGATCTTGAATTCAATGCTCTGGAGGATGGGGAGCTACTGGAGCCAGGCAAAGATGGGCGTGATGTGGTCGCGGAGCTTTGAAGAGATAGTATTACCATCAGGAATGTGATCCTTTCCCTGAGCAACGCCTCGTAGTCTTCACATGGGTGTTACTGCGCACGTCAGTGAAGGGAGGGATGAGCTGGTTGTGAAAGGATGTGATGTGTCTGGGCCACGTGAAAGGAATAGAGTGAAATTTAAAGGCAGAGTGTAAAGAGTACACTCATCCTCTCGCTTCCACCTCGGGTTTCAGTGGTTAAAAAAAAGCATTGGGAGTCAGTATCACTTAATAATCCTTGCATTTGATACAGCGCCTTAGCACGTTTTTGAAACGTCTCAAAGCGTTTCACAGAACATACTGCAAAATGGATTGACTTTATATGTTGTGGCTACACACAGCACTGTCTCACAAACTGACCTTATTATTTTTATTTAAATAGATTATTACCCCTGGATTTATTACTCGCTTGTCAGCGCTATGATACAAAGCAAGAGTTTTACCATTGGGTGGGGGTGTAGTGAGGTCAGTGGATTGATTACTCATACTCGACAGATACATGATACAGTATCTTCGACTGGGATTCAGTCAGTCGCCTTCCCTTTGCAAAAGGAATGCAACAGCAAAGCATACAGTCAAAAGCATACGGTACATGGCAGAGCCTTGTGATGTGAGCCAGGATGGATATTAACAGCAATGGAACAAACCGGTAGGACCCACTCACTCTGCTCTTTATTCCTTACCCTTTGTTTTACAAATTGTGGAGCTCCTGTAGCTCGGTGGTTACTCGCCTTATAAGCGTGAGACCTGTGTTCGAATCGAGGCAGGTCAGGGCGAAACCTTGGGTAAGTTTCCTTACTCCTCATGCCTAATAATAATGTGGCATGATAAAGCAATTGGTCATTTCAATCCACGACTGTTTGTGGGGACACTGCTGTGCGCAATTGGCTGCTGCGTTTTGCCCATAAATATGCAATTCACTTTACAGTATATTTTGTGAAGCGCTTTGAGACGTCAATAAGATGTGAAAAGCGCTATATCAAAATGCAAGGATTATTATTATAAATCGATTACACTATTTTATAGCCATCTTATTTCTCATACATATATATAAAATATGTGGGATATGTTTTAACCAGATACTGTAGTTGACTATTCAGATTGTGGGCATTTTATTGAGCAACACAGTTACACTAACTACAGTGACTTCGTATGTCACCTATTAACTCAGCTGAATGATAATGTTGGATGCAGTTTAAAGAGATTAAAATTCAGTTGCTGTACAATATGATATATAATACAGTGGGTGACTTGTAGAAACCTTCCTGTCAGATTACCTTTAGTTAATTGGACCAGGAAATATACAGTATTGAAACTAATATTATTACTGTAATCTATTTAGAGATGGCAATCACCCCCCGGAGGGTTAGTTTTGTGTGTGCTAATGTTGAGATCTAGCTCAAACAGCTTTTTGGGCAAACTCAACCCTTTGATTTAACTGTTTGTTAGTTATCTCCTCAGTTTGCGGTGAGGTGAAGATGTTGAAGAGAGCGTCCTCGGTGCAGGCTGGTGACCCAGGGGAAAGACTGGAAGGTGTTGGGAAGATAGAGAATAGGTGCCGCTCTCTGGATTTGCCTGAAAACCAATCGCCCAAACCATCAGACCCGGTGAGGAGATCTTCTGAAACCGAGAGAGGGACTGACCTGTCTGCAGGACTGAACGCTACAGCAAATCACCCAACGGTTTGGGATGTCACCGAGGGCTCTGTGGACACAGCGGCAGGTGATGGACATGGACAAGAGATAGAGGAGGAGAGCACGGAGTTAAAGTGTGACAACCAGGTTCTGTCGCTTGAGGCAGCTCCTGAGTGTGAAGTGAGCAGTGAGGTGTGCCATGGCCTGGCTGGGGCGGAGGCTGGAGAATGGCCAGACACAGCAGGAGATGCCTTGGGACCAGTTGACCCACAGCAGGAGATGATAGGAAGTCCTGAGGGCGACCAGATCTCGGCAACCATAGATGTGGATCTTGATAACGAGCAGTTTGATGGAGAAGTCGATTCATTCGAAGGAGATGGAGAGGGAATCTGCCCCCAGCCAGAGACACTTGGCCAAGATGTTACCCCGAGCAGAGAGGAAGGACAGGGAGAGGGAGGGGATAACTCTGGTTCCACTGCCCTGACTTTGGAGGGTCTGACTGAGGAGATAGAGGGAACCAGACAGGAGCAAGCCTGGAGTCAGACTGAGAACAGATGGCTGGTTGACAAGCTGAAGGAGTCCAGCTGTCAGATTGATGTTCTCCAGCGGGAGTTGGCTGCCGAGAGGGAGAGGAATGGGCTGTATGTGGAGAGAATGGCTGGACTGGAGAGAGAGCTGGGAGGCAGCTCGGCTCTGATGGAGGTGCTGTCTGAGTGCAGGTGGAAAGTGGAGCAGTTTGAGGAGCTGAAAGTATCGTCAGAAGAGCTGGTGTATAAAGTAAGTGGGAGTATTTTTTTCGCCCACAATATGCAGTCAGTCACTACACTTCACTACTGCAGCGTGTTCTGCAGAGCGCTTTGAGACGTCTTGAAGAGATAATAATACTTGCATTTGATATAGTGCCTTTTCACGTCTCCTAGGGACTGTGTCTCAAAGTGCCTCACAGAATATACTGTAAAGTGAATTGACTGTATATTTGTGAGCTAAACGCGATGATGCATTGTATCAAATGCAAAGATTAGTATTATGGTGATTAAATACAACAGTGGGTCGGATGCTGGGATGTTATTTATTTTTGTTTCCACAATAACGCAGAGCTTTGGGGGTAAAGGCGGGGGAGTGGGTCTAGTTGGTTAGCTCTTTCAAAATGCCAGCACGGACACCGATGGGCCAAATGGGCTTTTTTTCTCTCTCTGCCGTAAGATTCTCTGATGTTCCCTGGCAGGTGGCAGATGTGTTCGGGTTCTGTGTTATCTTGGAAGCGCTCTCAGACGCCGTCTGGCATGGAGGGCATTATATAAATTGAAGTTGTTGTTGTTGTTATTGGCCGCACGCTATTCGGAAACTTAATTTCCCTTTTATGGGAAAATGCAGTTGATTCGATAACAGCTTTTAAAAGAGAATTAGATCTTTATTTAGGGAGAACATATCTGTTAGGTTATGGGGAGAGAGTGGGGCAGTGGGATTGAGTTGCTTTTTTGAAAGAGCCAGCACAGAGTAGATGGGCTGAATGGCCTCCTTTTGTGCTATAAAATTCTTTGACTCTATGCTTTGAATGTCCCAATGCATCACTGACAATCAGACCTGCCAACCAGCCCTGTGTGACAAGAGATTTGTATTTGATGGAATGCAAATATTCAGTCAATTCGCTTTATAGCATATTCCGTGAAGTGCTTTTAGACGTCTGCAGCACGTCAAATGAAAGGAGTATTATTATTAGAACAGATAACTTGAAGGTGAAGAAGTGATTATAATAATCACCGACCAAGCCACTCAAGTCCAGAGCAAAAACTGGCTTCTAGTTAGTCGGAAACTGTTCAAGTAAATGTCTGTGAATAAGTCAGTTAATGTGGATTTTCTACGCTCTAGTTCCAGGAATCCAAGGAGACCGCAGTTCACTTAAGGGAGAGAATTACAGAACTGGAATCTCAGAATATCATCAAAGAACAAAGAATAAAGGAGCTGCGACATCAGTTGTCCGAATGCAGGAAAACTGTGGAGTTTTCCCCGGCGCCCAGGCAGATCAGCGCCTTGAATGGAAGTGGACTAGAAAGGGTGGAGGAAGAGACACCCAAGCAGCGATCTTCCAGCAGGAGAAACGGACATGCAGTGTCAGCCTCCGCTCAGCCCCAGAGAAAGCAATCTGCCTCTCACTCCGAACAGCCGCCCACAGATACTACAAAAGTCTGTATCATTCTATGACTGGAAGAAACAGGGTCAACGTTTTGTGAACTAACATTTTGTAGGTTAGTGGTTAGAGTACCCCCCCACCCCTCCTCCCAATCGAGAGGACCTGGTTTCGATTTCCGGGCAGGGGCAAAGCGTTGCGCAAGTTTCCTTATTCCAACCACAAAAATGTGATCACTTAATCCACAACTGTTTGTGGGAACTGATGTGCGCAATCGGCTGCTGCACTTCACCCTCAAAAAGTTACAGCCAATTTACTTTACAGTACAGTATATTCTTTGAAGAGCTCTAAACGTCTTGAAGGTGCGTCATCAAATGGAGCGATTATTAATATTTTCGTCATTTAATAAACAGCAAAATAATTTGAAATAACATTCACAATTTCATTATTGATTTGTGAAGTGAAAGACATAAAATTTGTCTGGCGGACTGAACCTTTACATTGAAAACTCACTGGAGGCCAGTTTAAGCCACAATAGTCATGGTTTTGTAACAAGATCACTTATGGAGAGCCATAAGGGTCGCTTTGTTTTATGACAAAGAATTGTGTTTTAATCCCAAATACTGGAAATAGCACAGAAACTTGTTCGTCCCTTGGCTAACTGTACTGTTCTCTCGATAAACTGAGAGAAGTTACTTGGTTTGGATCAATTGGAGCCTTTACCTGCGAGCCTCAGCCCTAATGGGTAGGATGGTTCTTGCTGGACAAGCAATAGGAAAGCTTGGCAGACAGTGATACCGGTGGCAAGTTAATTGGTTTTAGCTTGTTAGACTCCGGCAGTTACCCCCGACGCACACCCTGGGACCACCAAGTTTTGGTTCTTTCCAGCCTGCACCTTACACTCTCTGGAATTGGCTAAACAAGGGCGTGTCCCTCCAGGGAGACAGTATGAATTCCATTCCATGGGGATTTCCATATACGTATATGGGGAATGCATGGAATTTGCTTTGGTTTGGAGATTCTTAAGCTTTGGTGATGGTTTTCCATGTACTTCAGGCACCCGACTGGCCAAAACAATAAGTTACTTCAGCAGCACTTCTAAAAACCCAAGCTTCCTTCTTTTCTCTCATGAAGTATTTTAACTCTTTTGTACTTTACACAATGACAATTTTAATATGGAACACATTTACACATTGGATTCCTTTCCAGCCAGTATTCAACAAACTCTCTTCTGTCTAAGGGCCGATGTAGCGGAGTAGATGGTTATGCCAGCCTTTCGGGAGTGTAATGTTTCCCCCTTGACGCAGAGCTATTAGTGGTTTATACTTCACAGATGCTCAGGCAGTAATGTGATAGCCTGTCCCATCTAAACCTGTCTTTCTAAAGTTATCAGTTGGTATTCTAATATCAGTACTTACAGAGAATTAAAAATTGGTAGAAAATAATTAACAAGCTCCTCTCGCTACAGTTTAACCCCAATTTTACATTACAGTAATGATACAGGCTGCTTTAAAAAGGGATATTTAATGCAGTTTCAAATTGTATGGTCAGTGATACTGTCCTTTAGAGATGTTGATCTGAAGTCCCTCCTGTCTGCCTGTTCTTCATGTAAATGTTAAAGACTCCATGACGTCTTTCTGAAAGATATGGGCATCTTTCTCCTCTTGTTCTGTGTAACAATCCTCCAGATTATTCCACGAGTCAACTATTTGTGGGACCTTGCTGTGTGCAAAATGGTTGCCACATTTGCCTACAAAATGTCACTACCTTGGCTGTACAATTATGAAGTGCTTTGGGAAATTTTGATGTCAGAATTCCAAATTTAAATACCACATCTCTCCAATAAACACCAAACACAGACTGAACTCATTTTAACCCTGCTCAAAATAAATGTAAGTTTTACATAAGAAATGGCTGGCAATAGACCATAGGCAATCCAGTTAGCCTTCCACCATCCTGGCAGTCGCTTGATATGTCGTGTCCCAAACTATATGTTGTATTCCGAGATATTATTTTCAAACAGAAATTTATTTGTTCTTGAAACAAACAACACTTTCTGTTTCTGTTGTCTGTCTCCTGGGGGAGCCTGTTCTACATGTTTACTACTCACTCACTGAACTAGTCTTTCCGCAGGCCGTATCCTCTGGTTCCACTGTTCAGTACAATGTACAGTACAACATAGAAAACTAAATGATTGTGTATAATGAAGAGACAATTGGATTGAGTATTTGAGTGTATTTTATTATACAAATGTAATTTTGCTGTTGTTTTCAACACTGAAGCCATCAAGCAATTTCTTTATATGGTAAATAACGTGAACCTTAATACACCAGATATAGTGAAACATGAGGTTGATATAAATCATTTGGGAGCTGATTAGCTAGTTTGAGGGCAGGTGGGAGGAGGTGCTTTTTCCTTTGAACGGGTGTATTCCATTAGGAGAGCTTGTGAGTCGAGGAACCTTGCATACTATCAGTGTACTTGTTTTCCACTCCAGAGAGCACTGTTATCTCTGATATTGTATTATTTGTCTGTCATCACCAGTGTTTAATGGCTTTCTGTAAGGATTTCAAAGCTGATGTTTTGGGCATCAGTGTGTGTGTATGTGAGGGAGGCGGGATCAATCAATGGGGGACAGCAAGCCGTTAACTTTATGTCTATGTAGTGCAATAAAATACTGGCTTTTGGTCTCAAAGTGCTTTACACAGTTACAAAGTGTTGTGACTTGCTCCATATGGAAACACAGCAGCTTCACACACTGCAGCCTGATGATGATCAATTCTATTGGGATGGAGGAATATTGGCCAGGAACACAGGAGACCTTGCCTTTCTTCGAAATACTTATGGCTACTTTTATTTTGAAGTGTTCAGGTGACGCTCCTCTTTGCTGAGAAGTAATCATGGCAGTAGTATATTTTTCTCACCTTGATTAATCAGGAAGGCAAATCAATTATTCATTTCAGCACAACACCTAAAGCAGGTCAGGGGTTTGTGGTGTCATTTCACTTTTATGATTAAGTGGGTGTTAATTTGAGTGTGGATGAGCTGTACAGTGAAGAATGTCAACAGCAAGTCATAGGGAATTGGTGTCATGGTAATTTTGCATTTGGGAAAATAGATTCCAGGTCCTGTTGAAGTGAGATAATGGCTTTAGCTTGCACCCTCTGGGGAGGGGTGGGAGCTGGACAGGAGAGATGTATGGTTGCCGGCTCTGAGATGCCGTCCGGCGTGGAGGGTGCTATAATCAATCAAAGTTGTTGTTGTTGCGTCTCCCTGTGTCACCCCCTCCGTTTATCTTAGGAGCACGCACTGATTTTGTACACTGATTACTTATGGGGGCGGGGGGGGGGAAAGCACATGGTCACCTAGCATCTTGTATATGGTAATGTTATCTCAAGTAGTGGGTGATATCAGTGTGAATAACCAGATCACTTGAGTAAAAACAATCAAGTTCACAGTACTGTAGCCCAGCACAACAACATTGAGCAGTGATATAGCGCCCCACGGGTCAGTGGCTCGGAGTGCTGAGAATTGCTAAGATTCTAGGAGGCACAAGTGGGCGCCAAGAGTTGCCAGCCACTGATTGAAAAGAATGGCTTTACGCTGGAGGTTTTAAAAAAAAGTCGCAAGTTCTCAAAAGGCCAGTCACAGCAATCTGAAGGTCATTGAAGTTTACAAGCTGCTGATTGAAAATGCAGAGACAAGTGTATAAGGTTTCTTTGCTGAATAATTGGAATTAGAGTCCATGTAGTTCATCAGAATAGCTCTGTCAGCAACTAGTCAGTCTCTCTGTCAGCTTTGTGATCTAGCAGCAACAATACCCATATCAGGGAACAGCTCAGTGTAACCGGCTTGGCACAAGGCTGTGTGGCCTTTATTGAATGAACTTGTGCCATTGGTTGCATTTGAACCACATTCTTTGAATGTCGAGTTTCATCCACAGATATAGTCAATTCACTTTACAGTATATTCTGTGACGAGTTTTGAGACCTCTCAAAGACATAATATCAAATGCAAGATTTATTGTTCTTATTACTTACAAGATACAGAATCCTTGGTTTTAATCCAAGAGGTTTCAAATTTAAACCTCCCCAATTCTCTCACCTACTCATGTTAAAGGAATAGCTGTTTTTTGGCTATTGTTGTATGAGGCAATGGGTGATGGATACATAATAATCCTTGCATTCGATATAGCGCTTTTTACATCCTATCGAGTCTCAAAACGCTTCACAGAATATACTGTATATTTGTGGATGAAATGTGGCAGCCAATTGTGCACAGCGGCATCCTACAAACAGTCATGGATTGAAATTACTAATTTTTTTCATTATTTTTGGACAGATTTTTTGGGGATGGATTATTAAATAAGGCAACGTGCAGTTAGATCTCAGAACCACGACTGCAGAATTGAGGGACTCGCTGCTATTTCATTGGTGAGTTATCACTAATATGGAGAGCTGCATTATATCCCGTGCTGAATTAACAAGGTCCAAAATAAAATAAAACAATTGTGTCAGCATGTGGCCTATTGTCAGCTAAATCCTATAAGGCCCTGTGATAGTTTGCACTCACTGCTTTTCAGCAGCTAACTGGGCTCCACTCCACTGATGTAGACACTATTTATTTGGGCACAGCACCTCCATGTGGTCATCTACCTTTATGTGTTTCCTTTTTAGAAGATCCAGTCTCATCCCATTTGAACAACAACAAAATTATATTTGAACATTTCAAACAGCAGTAAACGTTTTGATGACCGCAGGCCGATGGTTCAGCATTTCCTTGTTTTATTTATGTACCTGAGGTGTCTCTTCCAAACATAAGGAGCTTAGTTTGTTTTCTAGGTAGCAATCTGCAAAATACAGCAAATGAATTGGTTAGTATTGCACAACACAGTTACATTTTGTACACTGTTACATTCAAATTGAGAATGAAATTAATACTGATTACCTTCCTAAATAATAATGAAATTGTTGCATTTGATGTAGCTCTTTACTAACAAGTTTGTCTGCTTACTGCTTGATAAAGAGGTGTGCGGAGTAAGGAAATTTGTCTAATGTTTTGTCCTACCTGAGAATCAAACCCAGATTCCCCTCCCTTGAGTTCTAACCACTACAATAAGGGACTCCCCAAATTTTTAATTACTGTATTGCAAATACATAATTAACATGATAGGAGGAGTCAGCAGGTCTTTGATTGAGTCATTCTAGTAAACTGCAGATTTCAAGAATACTTTGTTTCAAAACTTCTAGAAATGTTGATAAAGACAAGATGTGTCTAAATTAGTATAAGTGGATATTCCTAGAATAATTGTTTACATACAAAAATTGCTGTCTGAGAATTTATACCCCAGGCATTTTATAAATTCCTTTCTGCAGCTGATTGAATTGTTCTTTGCTGAGCAAGAATAATATTCTCTTTACAAAATGCCAACATGAACACAAAGTAGCAAAATGCTTAATTACATTAAATGGCCCTTAATAAATTAAATGGGCCTTTGCGCACTTATTTTTGAAAAATATTAAAGACTAAACACACGCAACAAACAGCATGAAGAGTAGCTCAAATTATTCCATAACCAGGATGGGATAATCTATAGAACACATCTGTGGTGCTCTAGTGAACATTTCTTGTTGCGTGGCTTTCTTTCATTCAGGAACACATACAGTTGCACAGATGGCAATACAATAAACCAGTACTCGCTCTATTGAGTCAAGGAACAGTTTTAGTTAATACTCCAAAAATAGAATATTTTGATAACTTGACTCTCTCTCTAGTCTAAATGCCTAATACTTTAAATCAATCAATCAAAATTACATTCGTATAGTGCCTTTCACTTTGGGAGGACGTCCCAAGGCACTGAACAGCCTTTTGAATTTTAAACAATTTAAAATGCAGAGAATGACACTTTAAAACTGATAGTTTGGTGGGAAACTAAAGGAGAACTTTTCGTAACTGACGATGATTAACCCTTAGAGAACCACAGATATATTCACTCAGCGAGTCACAGGCATTGAATTTTTTTGAGGTTTACAATTGTGTTTTTGGTTTTATTGTTAGTGATTATAGTAATATTTCAGCAATGAAGAGATGTTCATGGGAGACACAAGTGGCTACCGTGTTTTGCCCACAAAATAGTCAATTCATTTTTCAGTACAGTATACTGTATTCGGTGAATCGTTTTGAGACACCTCAAAGGCGTGATAAGGAGCTCTATCAAATGCAAGGATTATTATTGTTATTGTGCAGCTACCGCTGTAATCCTGATCTGAAAATGTACAGAAGCACAGGGGATAAGTGGCGGAGGAGACATGATGAAGGTTTAACATTTTAACAGTTGAGAATGAACGATGACTGACATAAGAGAGGTACAACATAACATGTCTGAAGCTGAACACAAGCACTGACACTCTCAAGACTAATTGATGGCAGCTGCGCAGACTTCACAAGGATTACTCTAGCACTCCCCTGATTACACTGTGCCACTTCAGGCACCAGGCTGGGTAAGGGGAATGCATCCAAATATACAACAACAGCCTGCGCTTTCCACGCTGGATAGCGTCTCAGAGCGCTAAGCAGTGACTGCGAGTTGGCGGGGGTGGGGGGGGAAACGGAGGGAGGTGGCTATAAACCCAGTGGAAGAGGAAGGTTTTCAGACGGCGGGACTTGAAAAGGGGGGAGTGTGGGGGCAAGGCGGAGGGATTGACGGTGGGACAGAGGGATGAGCAGGAGAGCAGGTGCCATTTGAGCGGAGACGACACGTACCCTTCGTCACTCGCCGTCGCTCTCGGATCCACTTCAAAGTCGTCGCCCACCCGCTCCCTCTTGTGTTCAAATCCCCCCACCCCGCAAACCTCGCCTCTCTCCTCGCAGCAGTTCCCGCTGCCTCCCTTCCTTCAGGCTCCGGCCTGTTCGTTGTCCCCCACCCACTCCGAATCCTCCGCTCCAGCATCGCCGGCCGTCCCCAACCCAACAACTCCCTCCCTCCATCCCTCAACCCCTTCGCCTCATCTACGCCCCCTCCTTCCTCATCTACGCCCCCTCCTTCCCCATCTTCAGGTCTCGCTTGAAGACCCTTTCTCCTCGACTGACCGACGCTTACGGTCACCTTGCCCCAGTCTCTACCCCTCTCCCCCATGGGTGGAACTCGGGGCTCCGCCATTGTGAGGCGCTCTGAGACGCCATTCTGGCGTGGGTGGAAGGGAGGGAACTCTAGACAAATGCATGTTGTTGTTGCAGCGGTGATGGCCTCCGCCGTCTGAGGCTGCATTAAACGGGCGGAAGTTGCTGATAAACAGCGCGGCGGCGGAGATTGTGAGGATGAGGCTTGATACCTGAGTGACAGTTGGCGGATGACCGTTGGTGGCCACTCGATTCAAACCCGCCTCGCGCGGCGCCCTGTCTCCTCTTCTCTGATTGGCTCACCAGTCATTGATCTGCCTTTGATTGGCTCTCCAGTTCTGAATGTGCCTCTGATTGGCTCCCCGATTCCCCGCCTCTGATCGGTTAGCTTGTCCCCTAGCCTTTGATTGGCTTCCTGGTTCTCTAGCTGTCTCCGATTGGTTTTCCTTTTGATTGGTTAATTTGTCCTTTGGCCTCCGATTGGCGAATCTAACCCACTCAGTCCTCCACCGATTGGTCCGTCCCACCCGCATGCGTCCAATCAGCCTCTTCCTCGCCGCCATCCGACCCCTGACCCCCCTCCCTCCAGGCCGTGACTTCCTGTCAGCGTGAGAGCAACCGAGTTGAGCCCCGTCTTCACCATGGTGAGTGTGTGTGTGTGGAGGGGGCAACTGTGGCTGTGCGGGGGCAACTAGGGGCTGTGGTGGGAGGGCAACTGGGGCTGTGAGTGGTGGAGGGCGAGGGGTGGGGGTGGGGGCAACTGGCCTGGGGGAGGGCTGTTTGGGATGTAAGCAAAAGCCCCAAGGGCCAGGTGGTCCCAGCTGGACAAGCAGTGGGAAAGCTTGTCAGAGACAGCGCTCTCAATGCCAAGCTGTGTGGTTTGAGCCAGTGAAGCTCAAGCAGTTACTCCCAACTCTCACTCCCGGAGGGGCAGAGTCTCGGAGCGCTTAGAACTCGATCACCCTCCTTTAATGATGGTGACAATAATAATAATCCTTGCATTTTGATGTTGCGCTATTCACGTCTTCTAGACCGTGTCTCATAACGCTTCACAGAATATACTGTAATGTGGATTGACGATAATTTGTGGGCGAAACCCGGCAGCCAATTGCACACAGCAGTGTCCCCACAAACGGGCGTGGGTTGAAGTGACCAAATTATTATCGTTTTTTTTTGTGAGGGATCATTATCAGGCCCATGCGGAGTAAGGAAACTTGCCCAAGGTTTAAGTCTGTGAATGCCTGAAAATAAATGGTTTGATGCTGACTGAAATTATTGTGTTCTTTTTGTAGGCTCGAAATGCAGAAAAGGCCATGTAAGTAGATAATGTCTCGCATCTTTATAAGTTGAGAACTAATATTCTTAAACTCAGTCGTGTTGTGGTTAGTATTCTGTTGATTACTGCGATATTATTGCTTAATAGAGCTGTAATGATGGATTGTCTGTATTATTTTAGGACCGCACTCGCGAGGTTTCGCCAGGCACAGCTGGAAGATGGAAAAGTGAAGGTGGGTAAATTGCAAATTATTTCTATCAGGTGAAATCTCTTGAGATGTTGTACATATTTTTATGGGTGAACCCCCCATCCCCTCCCCTTCCCCCTCTCCCACAAAAATTATAATTAAACACTCGGTCTCTTTACTTTTACACACTTTTCACTTTGCTGCAAATGTTGGCTAAGCTCTTGGTTGTTTTCTTTCACTTCTCAGGAGAGGAGGCCGTTCCTTGCCTCAGAGTGCAGTGATTCACACAAGGCGGAGAAATGGAGGCGACAGGTGAGATGCGTTTTGATTTAACAAGATGCTGTGAGTCACAGACTCTGCGTGAGCCAAATCCCTGACTGACCAGCACCTCGGGACGTCCTCCCGACATGAAAGTTGTTATACAAATGCAAATTGTTGTTGTTCAGCGCTCCCGTCAATTCACTATTTCTCCTTATAATGTAGTGAGAGCTGGAAGTGTGGGCTTTTACAGCACGGGCGGTTACCGTATGGCCTGTTGTTTCTCAATCTGTATAGCCCCATTCCCCTGCCCCTTCCCCTCCCCCCCGCCGCCCCTCACCCCTTTTCCTTTCCAAACATTTGTGTAATCAAAACCATCTGTTTAAGTTTCTGAATATGACTCCTGTCCTGAAGACACCAACAAGCAGTGATGAACAGGGCTACCATCTAGTGGTAAGGAGTGTGCAATACAGACTTTTGTTTGTTCAATGGTGCAATAGAACTTTCAGGTCAACAGGGCTGAGAATGTTGTGCGTGGGTTCCAAACGTTTTGTTACTGATTCCCTCGGTGGTGTGTTGTGACGCAGTGAGCAGGTGGTATTCCCGCTGTCCTGGTAACTCATTTCTCTGACCATTGTTTCTGTGGTGTCTGTGCAGATTATCAGTGAGATCTCCAAGAAGGTGGCTCAGATACAGAACGGTGAGTTTTCGGAGAAGTGCAATCTTCCCTCTCTAATACTCTCTCGCGCTGTGAGGCCGTCCTTTCTGTAACGTAAATCCGTTTGTTTGCAGCTGGTTTGGGGGAGTTTCGGATCCGCGACCTGAATGATGAGATCAATAAACTCCTGCGAGAGAAAGGCCATTGGGAATCGCGGATAAAGGAGCTGGGAGGTCCTGATTACGGAGTAAGTGATTACTAACTTTAGGGACCGTCCAGCACCCAGGGACGTGGTGACGTGACGTGAAATGCGCTCTGTGGATGTACTTCATTTGTTGTGTGATGGAGCGGCTAACGGGAGTCTGGGATTCAATGTCTGTCTCTTTCACAAGTCGGGTCCTTGATGTCAGAGGCTCTAAACTCTTACCCCGCAACTGTTTTGCGGTAAAAATTTGAGACGGGGCAGAACGATGGAAAATTCTTAAGATCAGCCATAATTTGGAGGCTGGTTTTCCTGCAGTTGTTAAAAGGAAAAGAGATTCCAAACTAAGAGCTAATGAATGCTACCTTAAAAAGCAGCCTCACGCGCTGAGACAAGGTAGTTTAATGTGGTATCATTAAAGGTGAGAATCAGCTTGTTCAGGCGGTCATTACAGGCCAGTGAAATGTACACGGCAGACATAGTGCGCAAGTGTTAACCACCGCTTCTTGAACGTTGCCTCCTTGACCACACTTAGTTTTCTTACAAACTCTTTGTAAACTCGCCTGTCCCAGAGAATCGGGCCCAAAATGCTGGACCACGAGGGGAAAGAGGTTCCTGGAAACCGGGGATACAAGTACTTTGGAGCTGCCAAGGATCTGCCCGGAGTCCGGGAGCTGTTTGAAAGGGAGCGTAAGTCTCGCGCTCTCTCTCTCTCTCTCTCTCTCTTTTGCTCTCTCTCTCTCCCCACACCCCCCCAAACTCTTCCTCTTTAGAGTGACTGAAGAATCTGGGGATGGCTAAGGGAGGATTGAGGGGGGGTTGGCTTGTAAGGTTAATGGGTAGAAGGTACTGTTGCTAGTTGGTGAGTTGGTAACTAAAGACTGTTGGTTACAGTCGATTACCAAACATGCAAGAGCAAAGCTTTCCCACCCCTCCCTCCACACACCCCACAGAACACTGGAACAGTCTTCCCTTGCCCCTCCCTTTCTTCACCATTTTCAGCTCACTCTTCCTGTCTGACAGTGCCTCAGGTCACTTTCCCTCCCCGTTGTTTGCCTGCAGCGCCCGCCCCACCGCGGAGAACCCGAGCTGAGCTGATGAAAGACATTGACGCAGATTATTACGGATATCGCGATGACGATGACGGGGTTCTGCTCCCCCTGGAACAAGAGCTCGAAAAGCGAGGTACAGAATCAAAGGAGCTTCTGATTAACAGACTGGGTGAGAGGGGTGGGAGGTAGGGGCATTGTTGGGTGGGGAGAATGAGGTGCAGAGTGCAACGGAGCTTCCGGATTGTGTAGCATCAACGGCCACATACATGATGCAGAATGTTCATATGCTCATTGGAACATAGGAAATGCTAGACAGAAGAAGACACTTCCAGTTCATCTTCCTTTCATCATCTGGGCAGTCCCTTGCATTTGTCATTTGCTGAACTTCTCCATACACTGTATCCCCAAACATTATAATAATAATAATCCTTGCATTTGTTAGAGCGCTTTTCATCTTCTAGACTGTCTCAAAGCGCTTCACAAAATATTCTGTAAAGTGAATTGACTGAATATTTGTGGGTGAAACAGTGGCAGCCAATTGCCCACCGCAGTGTTCCACACAAACAATCGTGGGTTGAAATGACTAATTTTATGATTGTGGATTTTTTGGAGGGATTTTTACTAGGCGTGTGGAGTAAGGAAACTTGCCGAAGATTTCGCCCTGACCTGCCTGGGTTCGAACACAGGTCTCGTGCTTGTAAGGCGAGTGCTCTAACCACTGAGCTACAGGACTCCACATTATTATTTCCTGAATAGAAATCCATCTTATTTTTATTCAAAACAATGAACATTTTCTGCAACCTTCCCCTCTTTCTCCCTATACATGTTGTCAACAGATGAGACAACAGTTGTCAACATCTATACAACAGATGAGCCTGTTGTATAGATTTACCTCCGACTGATGATCTCTTTATAGAGACGAGAAGTGGAGCAACAAATGGATTCAGAAATCCATCACCACCTTTTCATTTTGTTCAGTTGATTGAGTATATATGGAATCCTCAGTGGCTTAGTGGTTAGAGCCCTTGTCTCGCAAGCGAGAGGATCTGGGTTTGGTTCCCGGGCATGGCGAAACCTTCAGCACTTTTCCTTACGTCACCCACCTTTGTAAGTAGGAACCCCGTCGTGAGGCGACTGGCTGATCACTTTTCCGAGGATAATAATTCCAGTATTCCCTTTCAGTCTGGCCCAGTGTTAAATCCAATAGCGTTAATGTTGAGCAGGAGATTAGGTTTTATATGTGTATGAATGGATTGCTTTATCTCTGGTGCCAGTTTTATCTATCTGTGATTTGGTGTTTAGTCACAAATGAGTGGCCGGAATTTGATTAGATTTTGTATCTGAGTTTGCGAGAGACTCTGCTAGCCTTGGATCAGGTTCTTGCATTCCATGTGAAAGCGCTGTATCCAATGCAAGGATGATTATTTATTATTATTATTTTAATTCAGGTGAGGATGAGTGTTATTGTTATTCTCATTATTCTCCAGTTCCTGCATTTGCGCGAATGGACAGCTTCCTGCTCAGCTCTACTCTAACCGTTCGCTGTGCATGTGTGAGATGACACTGAATTCACCTCCCATCAGCGCACACTTGATGTGCAAAGAGTTTGGGGTTGATGTATGTGTATTATGGCCGGTGGTTGTGCGCCCTTAATGGCTTGTGCGCCCTCAAAAGACCTGACTGCAAATGGTGATTCGATTACGTTTTTACTCCCATCCAGTGTGTAACTGACTTCCTCTCCGCACACAATAGATCAGTCTCTGGAATCAGAGTCGTGTCTTGCCCGCATGTGATCACTAATGGACAGTAATCAGTTTAATGGCGATGATTTGCAGCATGACAAAAAATTCCCCCGATGAATAACGTGCGATTTACAAGTTGTCCCCTAAGTACCAAGGCTGCTCGTAGCTGGTTTGGACACTACAAACATTTAGGGGGTTGTTCCCACCAAAGATATGTTCCCCCTTTTCCACATTGTATCAAATGAATTCTTTGGAGGTTCAAGAGGGAAATGTATTTTTTTTAATGTACTTTTTAACTTTCATCTAAATTCCCCCCTGTTTTGCGTAACACAGGAAAATGGGGTTAGAGTAGAGAGCTCCAGTGGGGGAGTGAGCACCAGCACACACACCATGGAGAGAGCAGGGAATGGGGTTAGAGTAGAGAGATCCAGTGGGGGAAGCGAGCACCATCACAGACACTTTCCTCTTGCCCCTCACAGTGATAATAGAATCTGTGGAGAAGTGGAAGGAAGATAAGGAAGCCAGACTGGCCAGTGGGCTGGACAAGGAGGAAGACGAGGAGGAGGAGGTCAACATCTACGCTGTAAAAGACGAGGAGGTAAGTAGCCACCGCTCAAGCGCCATAACTGAAACAATCCCCGCGCTCCACTGGCCATGCCTTCGGTCATCCGGGAACGTAGGAGCAGGAGCGTAGGCCTTTCAGCACCTCAAGCTTGTTCTGCCACTATTAGATCACAGCAGATTGATGCCTCAAGTCCAAATATCCACCTTTCCTGCATCCCCAACTCTGTTCAAAACACTCGACTCCCCGACATCAAAGCAGCTACAGACCCTTTATTGTTGCTCAAACAGAGAGGCGGCCTGTATCCCTCTCTTCGCTCTCTCTCTCGCTCCCCCACCCTCGCACATACATTCACACAACGCATGCGCACGTACGCTAACGAGGCTACAGTATCCTGGCCTCACCTCACCTATCTGCCCTGAGCCTTGGGAATGAGGAGGAGAGTAATAGTTTGGGATGTCAGTGATGGCTTTTGTGTACAGAGTTCAAACATATAAATCTATGGAATGCATCTTTCTTCTTTCTTATTCCTCTCGCCTGCACAGTCGGACGAGGAAGGCAGGGAGCCGATGGAGGGAGAGGAGAACCAGCAGAAGTTTATAGCGCATGTCCCCGTCCCCTCACAGAAAGAGGTAAGGCGTTGAGATTCGGTGTCGATCAGCGTGAATAAGACGCCTTGTTTGAAGCCCCCGGGGGAATGGGGGGGCGGTGGGGGGGAGTTGAGAGCTCTGTCTGTTTCTATATTAAATTAACGAGAGCGGGTTGGAATCTGGGCGACCGAGAGATTATGGCAGCGAAGGGAGAAATGAATGTCAGATGGCGAAGCACATTGATAAAGGAAGCAATGGTCATGTGCACCGAATGTGACTCGACTCAAAGGATCGCAACACACGAGTAGATTGTTTCAGTTTA
This sequence comes from Hydrolagus colliei, assembly GCA_035084275.1. NCBI lineage: Eukaryota > Metazoa > Chordata > Chondrichthyes > Chimaeriformes > Chimaeridae > Hydrolagus > Hydrolagus colliei. The sequence continues at coordinate 8,940,664 of CM068753.1, forward strand.
ACAGTTAAATCCCATTAAGCCCTTAACATGGTTAGCAATCTGTTTTTTTTTTATGGGTGGGGGTGATGGGGTGGGATGGGCTGGGAGCTGAGATAATTTGTTAATGAAATCATTTGTATATTTGGGGCATTTCACCCACAAAATTCAGTCACTCCACTTTACTCCTGTGAAGTGCTTTGAGGCATCTCAATGATGTGATGAGGCCTGCATTATTATGATTTTTTAACTATATATACAGTATATTAATAATGATAATCCTTGCATCAGATATAGTGCCATTCACATCTTCTAGATGTCTCCAGAGCGCTTCACAGACTATACTGTAAAGTGAATTGCTGCATATTTGTGGGCGAAACACGGCAAACAGTCGTGGATTGAAATGACCAATTTTATAATTGGGAGGTTTTTTTGGATTATTATAGGGGGAGAATTTTATTCTAATCAAGAGAGTTATTCTGGTCCGGAATGCACTGCCTGAAAGGGTCGTGGAAACAGATTTGGACAGGGAGTTGGATAGAGACTTGAAAAGAAAAAGCTTGCAGGACTGTAGGGTACCGGTGGGGGGGTGGCGACCAGTCGGTAGCTCTTTTCAAAGAGCCGGCACAGGCACGGTGGGCCGAATGGCCTCCTTCTGTGTTGTAATAATCTGATTTTTTTCCCCCCACGTTACAGGTTGAGGAGGCTCTGGTCCGGAGAAAGAAGATGGAGCTGTTACAGAAATACGCCAGCGAAGCCTTGATGGCACAGAGCGAGGACGCAAAGAGGCTTCTGGGGCTGTAGTTGCCACGTGTCGTGTTCCTGCGTTACAGGGACTTGTGTTTACGCTCACTCGCCCCCTTCACCCGCCTCACACACACGCCCCCAGGTGTCTGCTGGTGCCACGCCTTCTCTATAGACATTGCGTATCGCGGTGACTCACCCACGTTGTCTGTGTTGTGTTGGCCGATCCAATTCGTCAATCGCCGGGTGATTCCTGTGTAAATAATCAGCCCGTTGTGAATGGTCTGCGGCTCACGCGCCCGCCACACCTTTCAGCAGCAGAAATTCTGGAATCTTTTCTACACGGTCACTGAGTGAATGCGGTGTTTTTCCTGTGGCTCTGTAATATACTGACCGCAATTAAACTATTTTTCAGCATCTCGGATTTCCCCCAAAATCCCCCCCCAAAGCGAGCTCGGTTTGCTTCCAAACGGGATAGAAGAAGGAATTCTTCTATTCTCTCCCCACTTCTCCACCCTCCCCAACCACACACACACACACACACACACATATATTGGGGTGGGGGGGGGGGGGTGGGGTGGGAAGGGAGGTCAGATTGTCATTATGTGGAGCGCTCTAGTGTGGTTGTTAGCAATAGAGAGGACTAGGGTTCGATACTTGGGGCAGGCAAAACCTTAGTCAGGTTTCCTTACTGTATGTGCACGCCTCAGTTTATCCAGTAGTAAGTAGGAACCCACTTGTTAGTCGATGGTGGATCGTTTTCTAGGGGCGGGGGAAGGGGGGGTGGGGGGCAATAATCCCTTAAAAAAAAATGGTCACGGTTATTTGTGGGACGCTGCTGATTAGCGTGATTCTGTGAAGCGCTTCTAGACGTCTCGACGTGGTAAGGGGCTGTATCGAATATTTAGCTGTGTTACACAGGATTGCTCTCTCAACCACTTTGTGTGGGGAGGTGGGGGTGGGTGGGGCAGAGAGAGCAGTGACCCTCTATGTAGTAGGCTAATTGTGTCAGCGTTCATTTGTACCACATAACTTGGTCCATGTGATCTAATGTACACATTTAGATTTAGGACAGTGTTGGCTTTGCTTAGACTCAAAATTCTTTCAGTTATATAAACAAAATGAAATCAACGTGATGTGTCCACCATACTCGAAAGGCGATGAATAGAACTTCTTTCAGTGAATCTCAACTAAATACCATCCAGGATTCACAGGAGGCTAAGGAGTCACTGAAAGTTCCTACTCTCTTGTGTATGTGCGTGTGTGTGCGCGTGAGTGCAGTTGTTGCCCTGTAGAGTAGTGGTTAGCACTCGCCTCGCACGCGACAGGATTCCTGGGTAGGCAGTTTCTGTGCTCCACATACACACACACACATACATCTGTGTTTAACCGGTTGTTAGTCAACTATGACTGAACCGACAATTGTTTGTAGAACCCTGTTGTGCGCAAATTGGCTCCTGCCGCGATTCGCCCGCAATGTACACAGCCACTCCACTTTACCATGTACCCTGTGAGGCGCTTTAAGACGTCTCAGCGACGTGATGAGGCGCTGTATCAAATACAAGGATTATTATGGTGATGAAGATGATGATGATGATGAAATCGGTGATGTGTTTCCACAAGTGTCAGACACTTTGGCCGAACAGCCTCTTCCCCCCCCCCCCCCACATCCCACCAAAAATATATCACTGGTTCACTTCCCTCCCCAACCTCCTTCAAAACCCTCCTCTCCGACCGACGGTCCCATCGGTCACCCCAAATCCCTGCCCCCACCCACCCTTTCCTTCCACCCTCCCCTATCCAGATCCCAGCTCGGGTCCGAAACACTGACTGTCCAGCGTCTTGGGACGTCCTGACGTGAGAGAGAAGCGCTGTACATATATACAGTCAGTTCAGTTTACAATGTATTCTGTCAAGTGCTTTGAGTCTAGAAGACGTGATTAGCTGCTGTATCAAATGCAAGGATTATTATTATTTCAAGTATAATTTTGTTGTTGTTGTTGTTCAGGACTCCACCATCAGCGGCCATGCTCTCAGCCACTAACGCCCCTGAAACTTTGGAACTCCCTCCCTCCCTCCCCCAACCCCTTTGCCTCACCCCCCACCTCCTCCTTCCTCATCTTCGGGTCGTGCCTGAAGACTCTTCTCCTCGACCGACCGACCGACCCACCCTTAAGGTCATATTCCCCCCCTCCCCACCCCCCTCCCTCCTGAATGGCTCGGCCAGTGTGTGAAGCGCTCTGAGACGCTACCCGGTGTGGAGGGAGGGAGGGAGGGAGGGAGAATGATAGATAGATAGATGGATGGATAGAAAGATAGATGATGCAAGTTGGGGTGGGGGGGGGGGGGGGAAGAGAATGACTGTGGGGCGGAAGTCACAGCAGGGTGGGGGGGGGAGAGCTTGTTGACAGTCACTAGCGTTGCCAGCTGTTGGCTGGGGGTGGGATGGGAGGCCAGAGGTGTGTGTGTCAGTCACTCAATGACGTGGCTCAGAGCTGAGCAATGGCTATAAAAGGCTGTGAAGCTGGAGTTGGAGATTCGGAGCTGGGCTGGTGGGCGGCTGGTTAGGGTGGGGGGGGGGGGGGGGGCGACACAGACACAGAGAGAGAGAGAGGGGGTGGGTAGGAGAGACAGACAGACAGGGGGAGAGACAGAGAGGGGACAGGACAGGAGAGAAGGTGTACAGCCCCCTACCACACAGACAGACACACAGAGAGAGAGACAGACACACATACACACAGAGGGGGGACAGGGGAGGTTGTACAGCCCCCCACCACACACACACACACACACACAGACCGAGAGAGAGAGACACACACAAACAGACATAAACACCCAGATACAGAGAGAGATACACACACACACACAGAGGCACACAGACAGACACACATACAGACAGATACATACAGGCAGATACACAGACAGACACACACACAGATACACAGATACACAGACATACAGACAGATACACAGACAGACACACACATACAGGCAGATACACAGACAGACACACACACACACAGATACACACACATACAGACAGATACACACACACATACAGGCAGATACACAGACAGACACACACACAGACAGACACAGACAGACACACACACACAGACAGATACACACACACAGACAGACACATACAGACAGACACAGACGGGGGCAGGATGCGCGCTGTGCGGTCGATGTGTCGAGCGCTGGGTCGGGAACCGATGGAGCTCAGGGGGTGCGGACACCTGGCCACAGGGGAGGACACACAGGTAAAGGAGGGGGGGGGGGGGGACACGACTGAGGGGGTGGGGGAGAGGGGGGGACAGAGAGTGGGGAGGGGGGTAACTGGTCTCTGTGTGTATCTCTCTCTGTCTGCCTCTCTATCCCTGTTTCACTTTCTGTCTCTCTTCGTGTGTTTGTTTCTGTGTCTCCCCCCCTCACCCCCCCCCCACACGTCTGTCTGTCTGTCTGTCAGTGTGTGTGTCTGTCTCTCCCTGTCTGTCTGTCTGTCTCTCCCTGTCTGTCTGTCTGTCTGTGTGTCTGTCTCTCCCTGTCTGTCTGTGTGTGTGTCTGTCTGTCTGTGTGTGTGTCTCTTTCTCTGTCTGTCAGTGTGTGTTTGTGTATATCTCTGTCTGTCTGTCTGTCTGTCTGTCAGGCAGTGTGTCTCTCTTTCTGTCTGTCTGTCAGTGTGTGTCTCTATCTGAATGTTACTATCTCTGTTTCTCTTTCCATCTCTCTCCCTGTCTCTCTTACTGTCCCTGTCCCTGCCTCTCTTACTGTCTCTGGCTCTCTGGCTGTCGGTAGAAAAGCAGCTTTGCAATAGAGTATTTCCCACCCCAGTGTTTATTCCCCTGTAAATAGTCATTAACAGCCTCCCCACCACCCCCACCACCCATAACATGTAAATAATAATCTTGTTTTCTCTGCTGTGTTGAGTCCAGCTCACTCACACAACCCACATACACAAATCTCCCCCACCACCACCCTGTGTTATTGTGGAGTCATGTAGCTCAGCGGTTAGAGCGCTCGCCTCGCAAGCGAGAGGACCCGGGTTCAATTCCTGAGCGAGGGAAGTCTCCACACGCCTCCGCTCGCCTCAGTGGGAGGTGGGAACCAGGGAGTCGTTAGTTGATTGACGGAACACTTTCCTGGGGTAGTTATACTTCTGCTCCCCCCACCCCCCACTCCACCTCCTCCCCCCCCCCACCCACTCCTCCAGCCCCCACCACCACCTCCCCGCCCCCCCACCCACTCCTCCAGCCCCCACCACCACCTCCCCGCCCCCCCCCCCCACCACTCCTCCAGCCCCCACCGATAAAAGAAGTTGCCTCGCTCATATGTGACTCTTTGTGGAGACGCTGCCGTGCGCAATTGACTGCCGCGTTTCGCCCACAGAACAAAATCAATTGGCTTTACAGTGAAACGCTTTGAGACGTCTGAGCGACGCGTGTGATAAAGGCGCTGTATGAAACGCCGGGATTATTCTTATTGCTATTATTATCCCATCGTGTTTCTCCCCAGCCGAGCTTCGGGTTGCTGATCGACATCGACGGGGTGCTGGTGAGGGGCAAGACCCCCATCCCGGCCGCCAGGAAGGCTTTCCGCAAACTGCTGGGCCCCCGGGGGGAGCTGTCCGTACCCCTCGTGTTCGTCACCAACAATGGCAGCGCCTTCCGCCAGTCCAAGGCCGAGCAGCTGACACACATCCTGGGGGTCCCGGTATGTACCGGCAAAGTGGGGGGGCGGTGGGAGGGGGGCAACAGCTGAGCTAAGGCTGTGTGGGTTGGAGCGGGGTGGAGGAGTGAGGGGTTTGGGGCAGGAGTGAGGGGCTTGGAGGAGTAAAGGGGTTTGGGGTGTTGGGTGGTTGGGGGGGCTTGCCTGGGTTCCCCAGTGAGTGTAACAGGGAATGGGAGGTAAGGTTAATCAGCACCTTGGGACGTCCTCCTGACGTGAAAGGCCGCTCTACTGATGTACGGTAATTTTGTTGGCAAGTCAGTTCACGGTTGTTTGATGTTTGTCATTTACACGCGGACATCCCATAGCTCAGTGATTGGAGCCGGAGGACTTGGGTTCGATTCCTGGCTCGGGACGAAAGCTTAGGCGAGTTCCCTTACTCCACACCCGCACACGCGTGCGCACACACCTCTGTTTACTGAGCAGTTGGTAGGAACCTGGGTGTTAGTGGTAGATTGGCGGATCGCTTTCCTGGGAGGGTTTATTATCCCCTCCTCCGACTGTTTGTGGGGACGCTGCTGTGCGCAATCGGCTGCCGAGTTTCTCCCCACAGATTACCCAGTCAATTGACTTTACGGTGTTTTCGGTCAGGAGCTCTGAGACGTCTCAATGATGTCTGGACATTATGATAATTATACTGTATTATTATTATTATCGCTGTTGTAGTTATAATCCGCCACCGCCCGGTAAGTTTTCCTGCTGCTTTCCCAGTGAAACACCGACCCTCTTCTCCAAAGGGATTTGTGTGGTTTGATTGGAGCCCGGGGGTGAAGCTTCCCAGTTCAAACTCCTCGCCTCAACTTCCTGATGGAAAGACTGGAACCCACAAGCCTATGACTCAGAGAACCAGAGCAGTGGCGACCGAGCGGGAGAGCGAGACTGGCTGACACACTGTGTACAGGGGGCCCCATTCGCCGGAGTTCTGCCTCAGGCCACAATTAAACAAATAATAATCCTGGCAATGTATGTAGCCCCCTTTTTATCGCATCGTTGAGACGTCTCAAAGCGTTTCACACAATCTACTCTAAAGTGAGTTGATTGAGGTATTTTTTTGTGGGCGAAACGCAGCAGCCAATTGCGCACAGCAGCGTCCGTCCCCACAAACACTCGTGGGTGGAGTGACTCAAATTTTTTAGAGGGAGGGATTATTACCCCCACCCCACCACCCCCCCAGAAAGTGATGTGCCAGTTGACTTAACAAGCGGGTTCTTAGTTACTGCTCGGTGAACAGAGGGGTGCGTGCGTCTCTTGTGTGGAGTAAGGAAACTTGCCAAAGGGTTGGTTTTATCATTGACGTGGGTGAAGATGCCCTTTCAGTGGTTGCTGTGGAAACGGTTTGGCCCGCGTGGTCACTCACAGAGACTTGATTAACGACGGTCTGAGGGTGACGCCACTGTGTTGTGTGTGAGCTTGGGAAGAAAATGGCGATGAGGCGAGAGAGATGGGGGGTGGGGGAGGTGGGGCGTCAGACGTTTAAAACGAGCTTCGCTCCCAGTTCAGGGTGGCAAAAACCCTTGATTGTCCAGCGTCTTAGGACGTCCTCCCCAACATGGATGAAAGTTATTGTGTAAATGTAACATTTGGTTGTTGCCTTTCCATCCCCTGCCCCCTCTTTACCTGTTAGCTGCTCATGACGAGGGCAACGATCCCATCAGTATTCCGGGATTGGGATTAGGGAACGGGAGGGCGTGTTGGTGCCGCTGACTGAAGAACTTCATTCGCCGAAACCCATCGAAAGAGTTTTTGGTGTTTACGGAGGTTGAGAGGGTCCCCCCCCAAACATTTGGGTGTGTAGCGCGTGTCTCCACCAACCTGTTTTATTGAGGCGTTGTGTTAGTCACAGCAAGTGTTTACAGGACACAGAGTGTACCGTCCACATTGCCCAGAGAGGAATCAGTGCCTTCAACTGTCTTACTCAATGCATGGGAATCCGCCCTTGTGTATAGAGCACCACAGACCGGTTACACTGTGGGCTGCTTCTTCCCTTAGCAACCAGTTGCTACATGCTTTTGATTTTCGTCCCCCAGCTCCCCCCTCCACCTCCCCCACCACCCCACAATGTTGTCTGGACGCCAAGTCTATCTGGCAGAATTTGACTTCACTCGGCACAGCGCTACACGCTGTGATTTTCTTTTTTGACCATGTCCCGTGAGGTAGGAGATTAATATTACAATAATAATATTGCTAATAATACAAGAGAACATCCTCGAGCTTGGTTCACAGCTTTATTGAGCCCTGGAGATTGTCTCAAAAGCCCTTCCGCAGTCTGTCGAGTGGCGTGACTGGGTGTATTTTGTGGAGCGAAACTCAGCAGCCAACAAAACAACAGCAGATTATATTGATACAGCGCCTCTCACGTCGCACAAGATGTCTCACCCAAGCCGCTGGAAGCCAATTTGGGCACAGAATTGTCCCCACAAACAGCCAGGAAGCTAAATGAGAGGATTGTTTGTTTCAGGCGGACTTGTTGGCTGGAGACTGTGAGTAAGAACGACAGAGAGAGAGAGAGAGAGCAACTCCCTTCTCTTTTTGAGTAACGCTTGGCGAGATCTTTAACGTCACCTAAATGGTTGACGTCCAACGCCAGCTACTGTAGCTCAGTGGTTAGAGCATCCACCTTAAAAGCATCAGACCTGTGTTCGAATCCAGACAGATCAGGGCAAAAGCTTGGGCATATTTCCTTACTCCAGACACACGCCTGATAATACTACAAAGAAAACATAATAATAAAATTGGACATTTCAATCCACGACTGCTGTGCGCAATTGGCTGCCGCGTTTCGCCTACAAATATACAGTCAATTCACTTTACAGTACATTCTGTGAAGCGCTTTGAGACGTCGATAAGATGTGAAAAGCGCTCTACCAAATGCAAGGATTATTATTGTTAATTGTCCACCTAAATGGGTTGTGTTGACATTCCAACGCAGTCACAAAGTCAGCCCAGAATTGGTGTGACTTGGAGTTGCGAGGCGTCTAAGGGAAAAAGCAGGAATATCCAGGCTCTCGGAGCCAGCGTTCCGCGTGCCTGTGCTCGCTCACCAGACACTGTCTGGGTTTGGGGCAGAAAGATCCCACGACACTATCAAAAAAAAGAGAAAGGCATCACTCCCTGCCTACCCACCCGGCCGACAAGCCACCAGACTGACTCCACACTCGTTCAATTCACAGTTGTCATTTTGCTGTGTGCAAATTGGTGGTTCTGTTTTGCCTACAAATTGTTTTTGTGTATTAATATGTGTGTGTGTGTTATTACTGTTTGACAGATCTCGCCAGAGCAAGGTGATGCTGTCTCACAGCCCGCTGAGGATGTTTAACCAATACCACGACAAGCACGTTCTGGTGTCTGGCCAGGGACCGGTCGGCAGACATTGCCAAAAGGTATTCAGTGACTCCCCATCAACCCCACTGGAGCTCTCTACTCTAACCCATTCCCTGCTCTCTCTCTCTCTCTCTCTCTCTCACCCCAGGTGTCTGTGCTAGTGCTCTCTCCCCCCACTGTAGCTCTCTACTCTAACCCCATTCCCTGCTCTCTCTCTCCCCATGGTGTCCTATGCTGGTGCCGCCCGCTTCCCCTCAATGGAGTACTCTACTCTAACCCCGTTCCCTGCTCTCTCTTTATCTCTCTCTCTCTCTCTCTTTCTCACTCTCTCTCTCTCATTCCTTCCCGATGTTTCCGCGTCCCCTGAGCTGTGTTTATTTGGCTGTGTGATGATCTCTGGTTTTGAACCCGTCTCCTCTTTGTCCTCCTGGATTCTCTGCCTCAGCATCGGTTTCTCTCGGGCGATCACGTGGAGATGTTGCGGGAAGCCTTCCCCTTGCTGGATGTGGTGGATCACAACAGGAGGCCCAAAATAGCGGTGAGAACGAGAGAGAGAGAGAGAGAGAGAGAGAGAGCTCCGGTTAAACCGCTTATCTACAGCTGCCATAAATACACTCAGCAACTCACAAACAGCTGCTGGTCTCAAGCTCATCCAATGTCCCTGTTTATTGCGGGTGTGAGGGGGCATAAGGTTATTTACTACTACTGCCCCCCACCATCCCACACCCCCTTCGCCCATTCCCCCCCTCCCCCAATTGCCTGTTGTAATCTTTCGCACACTGTAGGTTAACACAGATTACACTGTGTGTCTGTCTGTCATGTATTTTATTTTGCCACAAAATTTGCGGTCAATTGAGTCAACAGTACATTCTGCGAAGCGCGTTGAGACGTCTCAACAATGTGATCAGGTGTCTAACAGATGCAAGGATTATTATTATTATTATTATTTGGGGGGGGGGTGGGGGGTGGTTTTGAGTGTGAAAATTGGCTCCTTCGATTCTCTCGCTTGAGACTTTGTCACGGTTGACTCTGTCACTGTTGTTGTTTGTCGCTGTTGTTGTGGGCAGCCAGCGGGACTCTCAAGGAACCCAATCTGACCCAACCCGATCGGTCAAATCAAATCCTCCTGTGTTCGTACCACTTGATCTATTTTAACCTCCAGCCTCCCTCCCAAACTCAGCTGCTGGGTGGATAAGCAGTTTTCTAAACTCCAGATGTGACCGTCATCTCCTGGGGGCAGATAAGAATCACTGCGGCTCTAGGACCACTCGTCCGGCTAGAGTCTGTGCCCCTTTCCCTCCACCCTCTCCGTACACGACCCCAGCTCAGGTCTGAAACATGGACTGTCCAGCGCTTTGGGACGTCCTCCTGGCGGATAATTTTGTTGTTGCTGTTGACGCTACCAGGGGTGGGATACCGGGTGCTTGTGGGGTGTATCGTATGGTGTCCAGGCTATACTGACCTCTGACCTTCCCCCCCCTTTCCCCACAGCCTTTCACAGAAGTGGTTTTCCCTACAATTGAAGGTAATTCCAACGGGAGCTGTGGTCGGTGCGAGTTGGAGGGGTGGGGGAGGGGAGGGAGAGGGGTGGAAAGGGGAGGGAGAGGGGTGGGAAGGAAGGGAAGGGAGGAGGGAGGGGAGGAGGGAGGAGGGAGGGAGGGAGGGAGGGAGGGAGGGAGGGAGGGAGGGAGGAGGAGGGAGGGAGGGAGGGAGGGAGGGAGGGAGGGAGGGAGGGAGGGAGGGAGGGAGGGAGGGAGGTGAGGTGGGTGAGGGAGGAGGTGAGGGTCACATTGACATAGAAGCCGTCCTGTAGAACGGAGCTAAATTGACCTCCTCGTCTATGCTGTGTTCGGGTGGGACACTTAAACGCGCGGCGTCGTTGGGAAAAGAGGAAGGAGTTTCTCTTTCTCTTACCCCCGACCCACCACTCCCCCCGATGTCCTGCCCGACAATCTCTCTCCCCCCCACCACCACTCTCACCCCCCACCACCTAAATACAATTGGTTAGATTCCAGTCTGCACTTCAGTACTAGCTGTGGGACGCCGCTGTGCACCCATTTGGCTGCTCACACACACACACACACACACACTCACACAGTCCCCAGTCGCTTCACCTCACAGCTCGAGGCTGTGTCGGGTGCTTTGATGCATCTCGGCAACGATTAGATTAGATGTTGCATCGAATCTCTGTCTGACATTCTCTAGCTCTCTCAAGTTCTCTTTCTTTTTCTCTCTGCGACACTGTCTCTCTGTCTGTCATTCTGACATTTTCTATCTCCTTGACATTCTCTCATGCTCTGTGACATTTTCTCTCTCTCTCTCTCTCTCTCTCTCTCACATTCTCTCCAACGCTCTCTATCTCTTTCTCCCTCTCAGCGGTTTGTGCTGTTTGGGGAGCCGGTTCGATGGGAGACGAACCTGCAGCTGATTGTGGATGTGTGTGCTGACGGCCGGGAACCCAGGCAACGCCCCCTCGAGACCCCCTTATCCCCACATCCCCCTCCTCGCCTGCAACATGGACCTGATGTGGATGGCGGAGGCCAAAACCCCCAGGTAAGGAGGGGGCGGGATGTGGGGGCAGCGAGAATTGCAAGAGGGGTGCATGAGGTCACAGCCAAAGCCCTGAAGGGTTGGGTGGTTCTAGCTGGACAAGCAGTGAACAGCTTCTCAGACAGCGATATCAATAATAATAATCATCCTTGCATTTGATTTGGTGCCTTATCACGTCTTCTAGACTGTGTCTCTTCACAGAATATACTGTAAGTGAATTGACTGTATATTTGTGGGTGAAACACGGCAGCCAATTGCGCTCAGCAGCGTCCGCACAAACAGAGGTGGATTGAAATGACCAATTTTATTATTGTTCTTTTTGGAGGGGATGGTTTATTATTATTTGGAGGGGGGGTGAGTGTGGAGCAAGGAATCCTGCCTGGATTTGAACACAGGTCTCACGCTTGTGAGGCGAGTGCTCTAACCACTGAGCTGCAGGAGCTCCACAAATGGCAGTGTTAATGGCAGGCAACCCAGAGTTAACGTTCCTCAACGACCCACCCTCTCAGCCAACCGCCTACTCCCCCTTTCCTCCCGCCCCCCCCCCCCCCACCCCGGGCCGCCCCCCCCCTCCTGATCCCAGCCCCCAGCTAGAGTCCAAACACTCTGACTGTCCAGCGCCCGGGGATGTCCTCCTGTGTGTGAATTGTTGTTGTTGTTGTTGTTGCTGACGGTGGCAGGTTTGGCCATGGCACCTTTATGGTTTGCCTGGAGAGCATCTACAAGAAGATCACAGGCCGCGAGCTGAAGTATGAGCTTTGCTGGGCAAACCCAGCGAGACCACCTACCACTATGCAGAGCGTCTGCTCCACGCACAGGCAGCCGCCAGGGGCTGGCAGTGCCCACTTCACACGCTCTACGCCATTGGGTGAGTGGGGGAGGCGGACGTGCGGGGGTGGGTGGGTGGAGGGCAGGAGGGAGGGAGGGGAGGAATGACTTGGTTGTTAGTGGATCGGTGGATGACTTTTTCACGGGGGCAATAATCCTTTTGATAAAGACTTCCTCACTCAGTCATTGGCTGTTTCTGGGCCACAGCTGTGTGCAATTGGCTGCCGCGTTTCACCCATTAAAATAGACAAGTCACGTCCGCTTTACAGTGTATCCGGTGAAGCGTTTTGAGATGTCTCAACGACGTGATAAGGCGCTTCATCAAGTGCGAGGATTATTATCATTATTAATATTTTTGCCTGTCGCGCGGTGTCACTGAAACTCAGCGACTCAGGAATCGTCCACTTGCCTCTCTGCAGGGACAACCTGATGACTGATGTGTACGGCGCGAACCTATACAACGCTACCTGAAGGAGGAGGGCTTGAGGCCCGGCCGGCAACTACAGGCCAAGGTGGCTGCTGGCAAGGTGGGGAGGGGGGCTGGCTCGCTGGAGCAGCACCGGGAGGTAGACGGTGAGGGTGACGGGGAGGGGGTGGTGCCGGGAGCCATGTTGCCGGACTGCGCCGCCGCTCGGTGCAGCTCGGTGCTGGTTTGCACCGGGGTTTACAGCCCTCACCGCAGCCTGGAGGACAGTCTGATTGAGGCCGCCTGCCACGGACACAGGGACTTCACCTTTGACCCCGCGCTGGTGGAGCCGAGCCACGTGGTGCCCGACATCGCCGAGGCTGTGGATCTGATTTACCAACTCGAGAACTTCACCGGCCACTGATGGGATTGGCTTCTCAACGCACAACCCAACCCGGAACCTCTTTGCTTCTTGCTCTTTTCCCCTCTCCCTCCCCCCACCACCGCCATCCCAACCCTCCCCACCCAGCCCCTACTCTACCCACTCCACCATTACCCACCATCGGTGGTCAAGCTCTCGGCCTTTCTGCTCCCACCCTTTGGAATTCCATATCTAATCCTTTCCCCCTATTGCCCACCCACTCGCCTCCTTCAAGGCACGTCTCCAGACCCTCCTCTTTAACCACACTTTTGGCCATCCTTCTACCCTCCATGCCCACCCTACCCCCACCCCCCTCGCCCTCCATCCCTCTCGATTCCAACCCCCAGCTAAGGTGCAAACCCTTAAGTGTCTAGTGCCTTGGGACATCCTCCTGACGTGAAAGGCGCTGTATAGATGTACTGTGTTATTGCTTGTATGATGAACATTTA